>CAVMJV010000137.1:0-468762 GCA_963681835.1 Meloidogyne enterolobii
AATTATTATGGGAATAATTATTTTGGAACTTAACAATTTTATATTTATTTTTTGTAATTTTTAGAATAAAAAATACATTGATACAGAAATTTTAGTGAATTATTATGGGAATAATTATTTCGGTAATTAACAATTTTATATTTATTTTTGTAATTTTTAGAATAAAAAATACATTGATACAGAAATTTTAGTGAATTATTATGGGAATAATTATTTCGGAACTTAACAATTTTATATTTATTTTTTGTAATTTTTAGAATAAAAAATACATTGATACAGAAATTTTAGTGAATTATTATGGGAATAATTATTTCGGTACTTAACAATTTTATATTTATTTTTTGTAATTTTTAGAATAAAAAATACATTGATACAGAAATTTTAGTGAATTATTATGGGAATAATTATTTCGGAACTTAACAATTTTATATTTATTTTTTGTAATTTTTAGAATAAAAAATACATTGATACAGAAATTTTAGTGAATTATTATGGGAATAATTATTTCGGAACTTAACAATTTTATATTTATTTTTTGTAATTTTTAGAATAAAAAAATACATTGATACAGAAATTTTAGTGAATTATTATGGGAATAATTATTTCGGAACTTAACAATTTTATATTTATTTTTTGTAATTTTTAGAATAAAAAATACATTGATACAGAAATTTTAGTGAATTATTATGGGAATAATTATTTCGGAACTTAACAATTTTATATTTATTTTTTGTAATTTTTAGAATAAAAAATACATTGATACAGAAATTTTAGTGAATTATTATGGGAATAATTATTTTGGAACTTAACAATTTTATATTTATTTTTTGTAATTTTTAGAATAAAAAATACATTGATACAGAAATTTTAGTGAATTATTATGGGAATAATTATTTCGGTACTTAACAAATTTATATTTATTTTTTGTAATTTTTAGAATAAAAAATACATTGATACAGAAATTTTAGTGAATTATTATGGGAATAATTATTTCGGAACTTAACAATTTTATATTTATTTTTTGTAATTTTTAGAATAAAAAATACATTGATACAGAAATTTTAGTGAATTATTATGGGAATAATTATTTCGGTACTTAAAAATTTTATATTTATTTTTTGTAATTTTTAGAATAAAAAATACATTGATACAGAAATTTTAGTGAATTATTATGGGAATAATTATTTCGGTACTTAACAAATTTATATTTATTTTTTGTAATTTTTAGAATAAAAAATACATTGATACAGAAATTTTAGTGAATTATTATGGGAATAATTATTTCGGAACTTAACAATTTTATATTTATTTTTTGTAATTTTTAGAATAAAAAATACATTGATACAGAAATTTTAGTGAATTATTATGGGAATAATTATTTCGGTACTTAACAATTTTATATTTATTTTTTGTAATTTTTAGAATAAAAAATACATTGATACAGAAATTTTAGTGAATTATTATGGGAATAATTATTTTGGAACTTAACAATTTTATATTTATTTTTTGTAATTTTTAGAATAAAAAATACATTGATACAGAAATTTTAGTGAATTATTATGGGAATAATTATTTCGGAACTTAACAATTTTATATTTATTTTTTGTAATTTTTAGAATAAAAAATACATTGATACAGAAATTTTAGTGAATTATTATGGGAATAATTATTTCGGAACTTAACAATTTTATATTTATTTTTTGTAATTTTTAGAATAAAAAATACATTGATACAGAAATTTTAGTGAATTATTATGGGAATAATTATTTCGGAACTTAACAATTTTATATTTATTTTTTGTAATTTTTAGAATAAAAAATACATTGATACAGAAATTTTAGTGAATTATTATGGGAATAATTATTTCGGAACTTAACAATTTTATATTTATTTTTTGTAATTTTTAGAATAAAAAATACATTGATACAGAAATTTTAGTGAATTATTATGGGAATAATTATTTATTTCGGAACTTAACAATTTTATATTTATTTTTTGTAATTTTTAGAATAAAAAATACATTGATACAGAAATTTTAGTGAATTATTATGGGAATAATTATTTATTTCGGAACTTAACAATTTTATATTTATTTTTGTAATTTTTAGAATAAAAAATACATTGATACAGAAATTTTAGTGAATTATTATGGGAATAATTATTTCGGAACTTAACAATTTTATATTTATTTTTTTTAATTTTTAGAATAAAAAATACATTGATACAGAAATTTTAGTGAATTATTATGGGAATAATTATTTCGGAACTTAACAATTTTATATTTATTTTTTGTAATTTTTAGAATAAAAAATACATTGATACAGAAATTTTAGTGAATTATTATGGGAATAATTATTTCGGTACTTAACAATTTTATATTTATTTTTTGTAATTTTTAGAATAAAAAATACATTGATACAGAAATTTTAGTGAATTATTATGGGAATAATTATTTCGGTACTTAACAATTTTATATTTATTTTTTGTAATTTTTAGAATAAAAAATACATTGATACAGAAATTTTAGTGAATTATTATGGGAATAATTATTTCGGAACTTAACAATTTTATATTTATTTTTTGTAATTTTTAGAATAAAAAATACATTGATACAGAAATTTTAGTGAATTATTATGGGAATAATTATTTCGGTACTTAACAATTTTATATTTATTTTTTGTAATTTTTAGAATAAAAAATACATTGATACAGAAATTTTAGTGAATTATTATGGGAATAATTATTTCGGAACTTAACAATTTTATATTTATTTTTTGTAATTTTTAGAATAAAAAATACATTGATACAGAAATTTTAGTGAATTATTATGGGAATAATTATTTCGGAACTTAACAATTTTATATTTATTTTTTGTAATTTTTAGAATAAAAAATACATTGATACAGAAATTTTAGTGAATTATTATGGGAATAATTATTTCGGAACTTAACAATTTTATATTTATTTTTTGTAATTTTTAGAATAAAAAATACATTGATACAGAAATTTTAGTGAATTATTATGGGAATAATTATTTCGGAACTTAACAATTTTATATTTATTTTTTGTAATTTTTAGAATAAAAAATACATTGATAAAGAAATTTTAGTGAATTATTATGGGAATAATTATTTCGGAACTTAACAATTTTATATTTATTTTTTGTAATTTTTAGAATAAAAAATACATTGATACAGAAATTTTAGTGAATTATTATGGGAATAATTATTTCGGAACTTAACAATTTTATATTTATTTTTTGTAATTTTTAGAATAAAAAATACATTGATACAGAAATTTTAGTGAATTATTATGGGAATAATTATTTCGGTACTTAACAATTTTATATTTATTTTTTGTAATTTTTAGAATAAAAAATACATTGATACAGAAATTTTAGTGAATTATTATGGGAATAATTATTTTGGAACTTAACAATTTTATATTTATTTTTTGTAATTTTTAGAATAAAAAATACATTGATACAGAAATTTTAGTGAATTATTATGGGAATAATTATTTCGGTACTTAACAATTTTATATTTATTTTTTGTAATTTTTAGAATAAAAAATACATTGATACAGAAATTTTAGTGAATTATTATGGGAATAATTATTTCGGAACTTAACAATTTTATATTTATTTTTTGTAATTTTTAGAATAAAAAATACATTGATACAGAAATTTTAGTGAATTATTATGGGAATAATTATTTCGGAACTTAACAATTTTATATTTATTTTTTGTAATTTTTAGAATAAAAAATACATTGATACAGAAATTTTAGTGAATTATTATGGGAATAATTATTTCGGAACTTAACAATTTTATATTTATTTTTTGTAATTTTTAGAATAAAAAATACATTGATACAGAAATTTTAGTGAATTATTATGGGAATAATTATTTCGGAACTTAACAATTTTATATTTATTTTTTGTAATTTTTAGAATAAAAAATACATTGATAAAGAAATTTTAGTGAATTATTATGGGAATAATTATTTCGGAACTTAACAATTTTATATTTATTTTTTGTAATTTTTAGAATAAAAAATACATTGATACAGAAATTTTAGTGAATTATTATGGGAATAATTATTTCGGAACTTAACAATTTTATATTTATTTTTTGTAATTTTTAGAATAAAAAATACATTGATACAGAAATTTTAGTGAATTATTATGGGAATAATTATTTCGGAACTTAACAATTTTATATTTATTTTTTGTAATTTTTAGAATAAAAAATACATTGATACAGAAATTTTAGTGAATTATTATGGGAATAATTATTTCGGAACTTAACAATTTTATATTTATTTTTTGTAATTTTTAGAATAAAAAATACATTGATACAGAAATTTTAGTGAATTATTATGGGAATAATTATTTCGGAACTTAACAATTTTATATTTATTTTTTGTAATTTTTAGAATAAAAAATACATTGATACAGAAATTTTAGTGAATTATTATGGGAATAATTATTTCGGAACTTAACAATTTTATATTTATTTTTTGTAATTTTTAGAATAAAAAATACATTGATACAGAAATTTTAGTGAATTATTATGGGAATAATTATTTCGGAACTTAACAATTTTATATTTATTTTTTGTAATTTTTAGAATAAAAAATACATTGATACAGAAATTTTAGTGAATTATTATGGGAATAATTATTTCGGAACTTAACAATTTTATATTTATTTTTTGTAATTTTTAGAATAAAAAATACATTGATACAGAAATTTTAGTGAATTATTATGGGAATAATTATTTCGGAACTTAACAATTTTATATTTATTTTTTGTAATTTTTAGAATAAAAAATACATTGATAAAGAAATTTTAGTGAATTATTATGGGAATAATTATTTCGGAACTTAACAATTTTATATTTATTTTTTGTAATTTTTAGAATAAAAAATACATTGATACAGAAATTTTAGTGAATTATTATGGGAATAATTATTTCGGAACTTAACAATTTTATATTTATTTTTTGTAATTTTTAGAATAAAAAATACATTGATACAGAAATTTTAGTGAATTATTATGGGAATAATTATTTCGGAACTTAACAATTTTATATTTATTTTTTGTAATTTTTAGAATAAAAAATACATTGATAAAGAAATTTTAGTGAATTATTATGGGAATAATTATTTCGGAACTTAACAATTTTATATTTATTTTTTGTAATTTTTAGAATAAAAAATACATTGATAAAGAAATTTTAGTGAATTATTATGGGAATAATTATTTCGGAACTTAACAATTTTATATTTATTTTTTGTAATTTTTAGAATAAAAAATACATTGATACAGAAATTTTAGTGAATTATTATGGGAATAATTATTTCGGAACTTAACAATTTTATATTTATTTTTTGTAATTTTTAGAATAAAAAATACATTGATACAGAAATTTTAGTGAATTATTATGGGAATAATTATTTCGGAACTTAACAATTTTATATTTATTTTTTGTAATTTTTAGAATAAAAAATACATTGATACAGAAATTTTAGTGAATTATTATGGGAATAATTATTTCGGAACTTAACAATTTTATATTTATTTTTTGTAATTTTTAGAATAAAAAATACATTGATACAGAAATTTTAGTGAATTATTATGGGAATAATTATTTCGGAACTTAACAATTTTATATTTATTTTTTGTAATTTTTAGAATAAAAAATACATTGATAAAGAAATTTTAGTGAATTATTATGGGAATAATTATTTCGGAACTTAACAATTTTATATTTATTTTTTGTAATTTTTAGAATAAAAAATACATTGATACAGAAATTTTAGTGAATTATTATGGGAATAATTATTTCGGAACTTAACAATTTTATATTTATTTTTTGTAATTTTTAGAATAAAAAATACATTGATACAGAAATTTTAGTGAATTATTATGGGAATAATTATTTCGGAACTTAACAATTTTATATTTATTTTTTGTAATTTTTAGAATAAAAAATACATTGATACAGAAATTTTAGTGAATTATTATGGGAATAATTATTTCGGAACTTAACAATTTTATATTTATTTTTTGTAATTTTTAGAATAAAAAATACATTGATACAGAAATTTTAGTGAATTATTATGGGAATAATTATTTCGGAACTTAACAATTTTATATTTATTTTTTGTAATTTTTAGAATAAAAAATACATTGATACAGAAATTTTAGTGAATTATTATGGGAATAATTATTTCGGAACTTAACAATTTTATATTTATTTTTTGTAATTTTTAGAATAAAAAATACATTGATACAGAAATTTTAGTGAATTATTATGGGAATAATTATTTCGGAACTTAACAATTTTATATTTATTTTTTGTAATTTTTAGAATAAAAAATACATTGATAAAGAAATTTTAGTGAATTATTATGGGAATAATTATTTCGGAACTTAACAATTTTATATTTATTTTTTGTAATTTTTAGAATAAAAAATACATTGATACAGAAATTTTAGTGAATTATTATGGGAATAATTATTTCGGAACTTAACAATTTTATATTTATTTTTTGTAATTTTTAGAATAAAAAATACATTGATACAGAAATTTTAGTGAATTATTATGGGAATAATTATTTCGGAACTTAACAATTTTATATTTATTTTTTGTAATTTTTAGAATAAAAAATACATTGATACAGAAATTTTAGTGAATTATTATGGGAATAATTATTTCGGAACTTAACAATTTTATATTTATTTTTTGTAATTTTTAGAATAAAAAATACATTGATACAGAAATTTTAGTGAATTATTATGGGAATAATTATTTCGGAACTTAACAATTTTATATTTATTTTTTGTAATTTTTAGAATAAAAAATACATTGATACAGAAATTTTAGTGAATTATTATGGGAATAATTATTTCGGAACTTAACAATTTTATATTTATTTTTTGTAATTTTTAGAATAAAAAATACATTGATACAGAAATTTTAGTGAATTATTATGGGAATAATTATTTCGGAACTTAACAATTTTATATTTATTTTTTGTAATTTTTAGAATAAAAAATACATTGATACAGAAATTTTAGTGAATTATTATGGGAATAATTATTTCGGAACTTAACAATTTTATATTTATTTTTGTAATTTTTAGAATAAAAAATACATTGATACAGAAATTTTAGTGAATTATTATGGGAATAATTATTTCGGAACTTAACAATTTTATATTTATTTTTTGTAATTTTTAGAATAAAAAATACCTTGATACAGAAATTTTAGTGAATTATTATGGGAATAATTATTTCGGTACTTAACAATTTTATATTTATTTTTTGTAATTTTTAGAATAAAAAATACATTAATACAGAAATTTTAGTGAATTATTATGGGAATAATTATTTCGGTACTTAACAATTTTATATTTATTTTTTGTAATTTTTAGAATAAAAAATACATTGATACAGAAATTTTAGTGAATTATTATGGGAATAATTATTTCGGAACTTAACAATTTTATATTTATTTTTTGTAATTTTTAGAATAAAAAATACATTGATACAGAAATTTTAGTGAATTATTATGGGAATAATTATTTCGGAACTTAACAATTTTATATTTATTTTTTGTAATTTTTAGAATAAAAAATACCTTGATACAGAAATTTTAGTGAATTATTATGGGAATAATTATTTCGGAACTTAACAATTTTATATTTATTTTTTGTAATTTTTAGAATAAAAAATACATTGATACAGAAATTTTAGAGAATTATTATGGGAATAATTATTTCGGAACTTAACAATTTTATATTTATTTTTTGTAATTTTTAGAATAAAAAATACATTGATACAGAAATTTTAGTGAATTATTATGGGAATAATTATTTCGGAACTTAACAATTTTATATTTATTTTTTGTAATTTTTAGAATAAAAAATACATTGATACAGAAATTTTAGTGAATTATTATGGGAATAATTATTTCGGAACTTAACAATTTTATATTTATTTTTTGTAATTTTTAGAATAAAAAATACATTGATACAGAAATTTTAGTGAATTATTATGGGAATAATTATTTCGGAACTTAACAATTTTATATTTATTTTTTGTAATTTTTAGAATAAAAAATACATTGATACAGAAATTTTAGTGAATTATTATGGGAATAATTATTTCGGAACTTAACAATTTTATATTTATTTTTTGTAATTTTTAGAATAAAAAATACATTGATACAGAAATTTTAGTGAATTATTATGGGAATAATTATTTCGGAACTTAACAATTTTATATTTATTTTTTGTAATTTTTAGAATAAATATTTGTAATTTTTAGAATAATTTTTTGTAATTTTTAGAATTTTTTGTAATTTTTGTAATATACTACCACCTAAATATACTACCACCTTTATTATAGAGTACCCGTCACTAAGAATCTTGCTGGAGAGGTTGGGATAAATACTTAGAACATTGATTTAAATATTTATTTACTATTTTTTAATTTAAAATTGTAAACAAAATAAAATTCTGATTTTATTTTCCATTCCTTCTTCTCTTAAATTTTATATTTAACAAATTCAACAGCCCTTTTCCAATTCATTCCATGTAAATCTATAAAACAAATATTTGGACAATTCCAAGCATTTAAACGGTCACTTTGGTAGGTTAAACGTAATTGTTCCTGACGAAGAGTTCCGGCCTGTAAATTTAAAAAAAAAATATTTTTTTTAATTAAATTTTCTGTTAATTTTTAAATGTTTTGAATTTTTAGAAATTCTGAAGAAATGATAATCCAATTAAAATCTACCTAATAGATGCTTTTGCAGAAAATAACTTTTATTTATTTATTTATTTATTTATTTACGTCAAAATGACGCGAAGGTCAAAAATAAAATTACAATTCACAACAATGCAACAAAATAAAAATATAAAATTCGAAATAATAAAATTTATAAATTAAATGGAATGTTTTATTTGAGAGTAAATATAAAATCCGTGGAAACTAGTGGTTTGTAATAAGGTGTGGTAATGCTAATCGTAAATGGCCTAACAGATCAAAATTTATTATAATCTTTCTAAAATTAGAGGGTGTATTTTTTTCTAATTACAATGGGTAGTGAATTATAAAGCCTAGAAGTCCTAATAAAGTAGGAATTATATCTGATCATGGATGAGCAATTCGGAATAGTTAATTTGTATTCTTCCCCACGTGTCCTAGATTGTTTAAAGTGAATTATACTATTATTGTTATTAATTTTAATTTCACCAAAGATAATTTTTTGAAATAAAATCAAATCGATTTTGAATCGTCTAGATTCGAGGGTTTCTACATTAAATTTCTTGAGTAACTCGCCATATTTAGGAATCTCCGAAAAATTAATTTTTTGATTGTTTGTATAATTTAGTCGTATAAATACTGATACTAGGAATTTCTTTTGAATTCTTTCAATATTAATAATGTCTTTTCGTAAGTATGGATTCCAAATAGGAGAAGCAAACTCTAATCCGGGTCTAACATAAGTATTAAACATATGTATGAGTATTTTGGGATTTTTAGTTTTAAGTGTTTTAAGTAAATTATACATAATCTTAGAGGCTTTGTTTGTGATAAATTCAATATGTTCAGAGAACTTAAGGCTAGGTGAAAATAAAATACCAAGATCTCTAACGACTTCATTTTTAGTATCTATGGTTATTCCATCAATAGAATACTCATTTTTATGGTTCCCGTTACCTAGATAAAGTGTCTGGCATTTTTTAATGGCTAATTTAAGACCATTGGCGATACAATATTCGTGAAATTTATTAATAAATAACTGCAATTTTAAATTGTCTTTCTTAGTGTAAATTTGGTATGCCTTAATATCATCTGCGTAAAGCTTAATTTTGACATTTTCTGTAAAACATAGTTTATTTATATCCGAAAAGTATAAGTTAAATAAAAGGGGACTAAGAATAGAACCCTGTGCAACTCCACTACTTGCGGTGTAGGCATTAGAAAGTGTATTTCCGACTTTAACTTGGTAATTTCTATTAGTTAATTTCTATTTCTATTACCTAATAGATGCTTTTGCAGAAAATAACTTTGACTTATCTTAAAAATAAGAGGGTCGTGGGTTCGAACCTGCTTAGGATCCATTATTTTTTAACAAACGAAAATTCGCAAAAAATTAAGTTTCCAATAGAAATAATTTAAAGAACTTTAAATAAATTAAAAAACCTTCTCCAGTCTTTGTTCCGCCACTTAAAGTTGAAAAGCTCACGTTATTGACGTTTTCTTCACTATTTTATAAGGAATTTGGATTTTTTGAGGGCACAATTATATTAATTGAATTTTGTTGCTCTTCCAATTGTTCTTTTGTAGAAATTAAATCCAATCTTGAATCAAAACTTTCAGAAATATTTAATAAACAATTTGCAGTTAATTCAAAATTATAACTAGAAAATAAAGTTTAATCAATAAATATTTTGATTTTTGCTTAATAAATTCTGCTAAGTTTATTTTTAATTCAGAATTTCTATTTAAACTTAAAATCAGAATTTTTAATTAAAATTATTTTAAACAGAAATTCTGGTTTTGAAGAAATTCTGATTATATTCAGGTTTTAATTAAAGTTTATTTTTGTAAATTCTGATTAAAATTAATTCTGATTTAAAGTTTATTTTTCAAGTTTTTAATTAAAATTCTGATTTTTAATTCTGATTTTAAAAATTCTGATTTAATTCAAGTTTATTTTTCAAGTTTAATTAAAATTCTGGTTTTTAATTTTTTTAATTCTGATTTTAAAAATTCTGATTTAATTCAAGTTTATTTTTTAAATTCTGATTTTTTACCTTCTTCTTCCCCCTCAATTATTTTCTCATTAGGAATAGATACCCCAAAATGTATTGCCTTATAAAACATTTCACATAACCACAAAGGTATTTCAATTTCATTATACTTTATTTATTGGATTTTCATTTTTATTTATTAAATCTTCATTGGTTTTAGAGGGTTGGGAATTCTGATGTAAACGATGCTAAAAAATAAAAAATTAAAGTTTAATTAAAAATTAAATTCTGATTTTCAAGTTTATATGAATTTCTGATTTGTCAGAATTTTATTATATATTTAAATTGGTCAGAATTCAGAATTTAAATTAAATCAGAATTCTTATTAAACTTGAAATCAGCATTAATTTAAATAAACTTGAAATTAAATTCTCATTTTTTAGAATTTAAGGAAATTAAAACTGAAATTATATTATCAGAAATTTTATCAAAATTTCTCACTTTAGGTTTATTTAAATAAAAATTCTGAAAACTAGTAATTATAAAGAAGTTTATTTATTCATTAACAAATTCAAGCCTCATTTATTTAATTACATTTAATTAAAAATTAATGTTTACGTTGTTTCAGCCGCTTCAAACGCAAACAAAATCGCCGTAAAACTTGTTCCGCCTCATAAAGTGTAATTTTTCCAGTTTCAGCACGAGCCTCGGTTGTGTAAATCAAGCTTGATTTTGTACTAACGGTCTACCAAGAAATTTTAGAAATGATTGAAAGATTCGAACAAGTTTGTAATCCTTAAAAAATTATTTTACCAAAAGAATCCAAACAAAAAAAAATCAATTTTTGTGTAGAGGAGTCGACTTATTTAACAAAAATCAAGTGTTGATAAAGAATCCGCGATAAAAATCCGCAAAAAATTCGACAAAAATGATCTGGCTAGTTACAAATCTCCTAGTCTGATAGCAATTTAATTTTTAGAAAAAAACTATCACACTTCTATCACCCCTCATAATTAAATTTGATAACAGAATTAGTAGTGGAAGTCCCATTCCCTCTGAAATCGTTTTAGAATACTGCTTACAGTTATTTTAAAGAATTATATCCACTTTAAAAAAATAAATACCCCCGAGCGGGTTCGAACCCACGACCCCTTCAATTTAAAAATAATTGTCATTTTAATCAGAAAAAATTTTAAAATTATTTTAAAATAAAAAATACCATATAATCTTCACATAAAAAATCCAATTTAGCCAAAAGTGCACACAGAAAAGAATAAAGTAAACGCAAACGATCAGGCACATTGGAGTAATGTCCAGTATTTAACCAGGAATCACAAAGGCGTTCTAATCGGTAAATATTTAGACGAAGTGCATTTAGAGATTCTTTTGAAGGTTTTTCTTTAAAAAGAAAGTGAATAAAAAATTAAATTTAAAAAAATAATTGGGGAGAAAAAAAATTAAAAAATAACAGGAAAGGAAGGGGGGTGCAGGTTCGAACCCGCTCGGAGAAAATATTTTTAAAAAGGACTTTTTTCGTAATAAACGGGTAAAAATAAATTAAATCGACAGATTTTTAAGTTATAAATTGAAAAGAGACTAAATAGAAAGCTAAAAACTTAAGAGTCCGATAATAAAGAGGGTGAAGGTTCGAACTCGTTCGGGGCCATTAAATATAAATTTACCCAGAATATAATTAAAAAACGCCCATAATTTTTAAAAATAGTTTAAAAAAAGAAAACCTTCATTTAGTCCATTTGCCAATTTATATCAACAGCTACATTCATGATAGGAAGGCCATTAAAGTACTTGTACAAAATTGGATGAAATTCAGCCAAAATACTTAAATTGCCTAAGAGCATTGGAATTTTGTGGAAGATCAGACATATTCAATTTCTAAAATTATTTTATTTTCTGTCAATATTTTTAAATCTTAGAAAAAAAAATCGAAAAAAGAAATTTAAGAATATTCCCCAAACATTGTCGTTTTGCCCAAAAATAAATATGCCAAAAATTTTTTAATTTAACTAAAAGGAAAAATACTTATAGGATGCCTATTTTTCGGAAAAAATCAAAATAATCTAATTAAAAATTAAACAGCCTCCGACGGGTTCGAACGCACGACTTCCAAAAATATAAAACAGGAACTTAATTTCCAAAATTAAACTGAAAATCGACTCAAATCAAGTCCGAATTTTGTTTTAGAATTATTTTCAATAAACCGAAAAACTGAAGAAATATGAAAAAGAAAAAAACCTTTCACTGTCAGAAAAAGAAAAATTCACAGCAAAAAATCCCCATCCTCTCATTTTTCCTCTTCTTTTCTAATGATAAGCACACCGGTTTTTCCTTCAATCAATTCTTTTGGAAGACAAGAATTTAAAAATCCGTTGCATAAAAGCCCATTTCGAGGCCCACCGTGTGAAGATGAAGGACATCCCCCTCCTCCTCTTCCTCCGCCACCAGCACCGTCCAAAGTTATTTCACCGTTACGTTGTTATTGTTGAAATTTTTTGCAGGTTAAATATTCCTAAAGAGAAAGATGTAAAAAACTTGATTAACCAAAAATAAATTTTAAACTCATTAAAAAATAATCGGCCCCGAGCAGGTTCGAACCCACGACCCCCCCCCCTCTTCCACCAAAAAATCTAATTCTTCATTCCCAAATCAATTCTTTAAAAAACCTCGATGATATAGACATTTTCTCGGATTGAAAACGTTCAATCAAAACCTCTTGTCTGTCCAATTCAATTATTTCACCTTTAAATCCTCCTTTACAAATCAACCATAAAGTAGTTACATCTTGTAAAATTAAATTTGAAAACGATAATGTAAAGAAAAAACCTTGATATAAGCTTCTTCCGGCAAATAAACCACACTCATTTAACGGTGATGTCGTCGATATTCAATAAATATTCCATGGATTCCAATAATTTAATTCCCATATTCCATAACATTCCATATCAGGATAATTACGAAAAAACCTTAAATTAAAAAAGTTAGGTTGAGTCAAATTAAAATTGAGACAGTTTAACCCTACTCGTAAGATTTGCCTAAAAAGAAAAAAAGTACCGAGGGGTCAATGGTTCGACCCCACTTGAGGACCGTTAATTTTTAAATCGATACTTAAACAAAAAAATAAGGCTACCTTATACAACCTTATATGGAAGGAATTTTAAAAAATTCTAAAAACACCAAGAGTTCAAAATATATGTGTTGTGCAGAGGGCTCGTGGTAGTTAATTCTTTAATCGAATATTACAAAAAATAAAGCATTCTTGCACAAAAACAACTCTCCTACACGAAAACAACTCTTGATAATTTCCAAAAAACACCAAGTGTTCGGAATGTTCATGGATTCAAAGGGGGCATGGGTACGAACCCGATCATGGAATATACCGAATATTTCAACAAAAACAAATAAAACCTTAAAAACAAAAAGATAAACCAATAAAGACACATCACAAATCAAATGGGGCATCTCGTGGATCAAACGAAGAATCGCGGAAGTCACTAAAATTTATATAAATTAATTCTCCAAGTCACCGCATACTCGCTGAGTCCTTCATGAAGTGGCAGATTTTGCGAGAAAGTTCCAATACATCAACGAAGTTGGCCTTTATTCCAAGTTACATACAAATGTTTTCATTTGGAACATTAGTTGGGCATTTTGGCCATTTACTTTTGATTAGATGTGCAATTAACTGTAAAAGAATGTAATCTCATTAAGAAAAAAATTAGGGGCCTCAAACGGGTTCGAACCAGACCTGGGCGAAACTCCAAATTTTTTTTGGACGAAACGAAACGAAACAAAAATTTTTAAAAATCGTTTCGTTAACAAAACGAAACGAAACAGTGAAAATTTAACGAAACGAAACGAAACGAAACGAAACATTTTAATTCCCAAAAAAAATCTCAAAAAACCTAATTATTTTATTAATTATTCAGTTTTAAGCTTGTTAATTGGCCATTAATGACATTTATGCCATCAAATAATTATGTGGGACCACAAATTTTGGTCCCATTAGCCATGGGGCAACAATTTGTGATCCCAATTTGTGTTTAGCCATTGCAAATCATCTTAAACGTTCATTTTTCTCTTAATCTCACCTAATTGTCTATATCGCCATCAGTCCCATAGCCAGGATTTTTTTGTGGAGATAAAGGGAGGAAAATTTACTGCACCAAATTTTCGGCGCCGCTGAAAATTATGATTTTCAGCTGCGCAGGCGAAAATTTTGAAAATTTTAGAAGGCTGTAGACCAAAAAAATTCCTTTTTTCTGCGCCGCAGGCGAAAATTTTTTTAAATTTGAAGGCTAATAGGCCAGATTTCTTCTTTTTTCAGATAAGGTAAAAAGGGCAAACGCCTCCCAATTGAGCCTGGTACAAACTGAAACAGGGTGGTATGTACACTTGCCTCGATATCTCTTCCCACAAAATCCCTCGATATTACTATTAATCCCCCAATTTCTCCAATATCCCCATTAAGCATAAAAATGGGGATATCGGTGTATAAAACATAGTCGAGTATAGAACATAATATGAAGAATTTTTGAACAAAAACATATTGTCAATTGAAAAAATCAAAAATAATCTTGTAAATTATGCGCTGAAGACTCTTAAAATTCAGATTTCAGCGCCGCAGGCAAAAATTTTTTGAATTTCCATCACCAAAGTGGAAAATTTTTCAGTTTTTGAGTGATATTTTGGCTTAAAAAGTACCTAATGTTTCGTTAACGAAACACAGGTGTTTCGTTAACAAAACGAAACGAAACAAATTAAAAAGTGTTTCGTCACGAAACGAGACGAAACAGTAAAAAATATAACGAAACTAACGAAACAACGAAACGAAACGTTTCGCCCACGTCTGGTTCGAACCCGCGACCCCCTAAAATAAATATTTGGGATAAAGTGTCACTGTTAATTTGTACGTAGAAGTTACTAAAAAAGTACGACTACGCTTTACGGAAAATGGTGGAGAACGCTTTAGGAATTCAAGTGTCAAAGGTTTGAAAATGGTCAAACCTGTGAGTATCTGTATTCCAAATGGGGGGGGGGGGGAGTATTTAAAAATCTGAAATCAAATAAAAGTGATACTAAAATTGCTTTGGGTTGACAATAAAATAAACAAATAGACAGTTATTCAAGTTTGAATAATAAAAGGAAGCAAAATAAAACAAAATATAGAAATTTTGGGGGTCGCGGGTTCGATGCCGCTCGATGCCCGATAATTTTTAAATTGGCCAAAAACGCATAATTTTCGTATAAAATGCCTCCAACTCCACTAAACCATAAAAAATTCCAAACCTCATTAAAACTGCACCGGCAAATCAATTGTAGCAATTTAACCGCCATCATTGGGCACAATAACTCCATTCGTTACCTGATGGAAAGCTGAATTATTGGTTGCGGCAGAATTTGTCTTGATGAGCAAGGAGTCATTCTGCCTTGTCATTTCAATTTAAAGAAACAAAAGACTCTAAATAGAGTTGGCTAAAATAATAGAGGCAAAATTGGCCCACCCTGAAATTATTTTTTAAGAAAATTTTTTGGGTGGGCCAAAATGTCAACAATCACTTTTGAAAATTAAAAAAGTATTCAAAGGATTTTAAAATCCAATAAAGAAAATAAAAACAATTTTTATCAAAACAATTTTTTCTTCAACTAAAGTGTATCATAAAGTTTTTTATATTTTTTGATTTTTCAACAATTTACTCATCAGTTTCACGTTGAATCTGTTCTGCCTCAAGACGATCTGCTAATTCTGCTGCTTCCGACGCAAACAAAATCGCCGTATTGACTTGTTCCGCCTCATAGAGTGTAATATTTCCAGTTTCAGCAGCTGCATCGGTTGTAAGAATAAGATTTGATGCAGTGCGTGCAGTCTCCAAAGCAATTTCCGACATGATTGAAAGGTCGGAACGACCTACCAAATTATAGAATTTAGTGAAAGGACGATGGGATGGGTGGATACAAAAATCCAATGTCAATAAAAGAGTCCAATAGAATCTATTTACTTAACTTAAGGTCCTTATAAGAAATGATCACTTAGTTCTATAATTCTCCTATCAAAGAAACTCATCCCAGAAAATTAAGAGTTTAACCAATGGATAGGCTACAGGGCCTGAAAGAGGATGGAGTAAGAGCTCTCGAAATACCAAAAATGGGAGATGTTGTTCCGAAAATGGGGATAGTTTTTTTCTCGAAAAAGTCTCAACATCTGCGGAGGAAGCCGGGCATGTCGGACACAACCGCGGCAAAGCAAGGCCATCGTTTAGCAAAGACCATGCCCGGCCTACCCACTGGAGCGGTATTTCGAGTTTTTGGTATAAAAAAACATAAGTGATTACAACTAATAAATAAACCCGCGACCCCAAGTTTCCCAAGAAACAATTTAAAAAAACTTTAAATAAATTAAAAAACCTCCAGTCTCAGTTCCACCATTTAAGGTTGAAGAGCTGCCGGTATTGACATTTTCTTCACTGTTTTGTTCCAATTCCCCATTTTGTTCTCGATTGTTCTCCATTTTAATTAAATTTAATTTAATATTTTAGCTAAAAATAATAGAAATTTTAGGCGAAACTGAACTTGGCGGTGGTTAGATTTGAAAGTAACGGAATTCAGAGGGTAAGGGACGACTCAGAGTCGCCGATTCAGAGTACGGGGAAAAGGGACAATTCAGTGTACGTAGAATAAAATACCCTAAAAATCTAGATTTTTAGAAAACAATTGATGTATTTTATAAAAATCTTTCTTGTTTCCTTTTATTGTTTTAGAGAGAACAGCAATTTGCCCAAAAAAACAGCAATTATTCAATGGTCTACTCTATGTTGTGAGGTTCTGCCCGCAACATTTCAGTCTGGAAACCTTGCAGTTTTGGAAGGATAAAATGGATGATGAAATTTTGCCGACAAAACCTTTATCACAAACGGCCCTCTTTAGAGCCACAAATTTAACTAATTTTATCCCTCCCCTTCCTCCTTTCTATTAATTAGTACAAATTGTTACTCTTTTGGCAGGTAAAAATTATGAGTCTCGAGTGTACTTTGGCGAAATGTTTTAAAAATAGACAATGTAGAGATCAATGTAGCGTATCCCCTCAAAATCTCTATTCCTTAAAATCTCTACTGGGCTAAAATGCCTTATAATCTCTACACAGCTAAAATGCATTAAAATCTCTACTCGGCTAAAAATTATTAAAATAAATATTCCTTAAAATCTCTATTCCTCATAATCTCTACACGGGTAAAACGCCTTAAAATCTCTACACGGCCAAAAATAGGATAAAATGTCTATTTTTCATTCGGAAGACTTTTGAGTGCCAACGTTCAGTGCGGAAACGTTGTTCTGATTTCTGGCTTATCTTTTGATATTATTTTGCTTGTATTGTTTTTGCCGCTGCGGATGAACCCAGGCATGTCCAGCGGAACGACAGCATACAATCACCGCAAGCAAAATGAACACGACCGCAGCGAAGCAGTCGTGTATTATATCTTCGATATTTACGGCGGATACAAGCAGATATCCGCAGCCATTTTTAAATCAATTGTATCCATATCCGTATCCATTACCAAGTCTGGGTTTTCCAATGAAAAGTTCATATTTTACACTTTTGTTGAGACTCTACCATCCATTTGCACGGTGTAGAGATTTTAATTATTTTTACCCCAGTAGAGATTTTAAGGAATAGTTATTTTAAGGAATAGAGATTTTAAGCATTTTTAGATTAGTAGAGATTTTAAGGAATAGAGATTTTGTATGGGAGCCCAATGTAGAGCCAGACTGAAATGTTGCGGGCAGAACCTCACAACATAGAGTAGACCATTGAATAATTGCTGTTTTTTTGGGCAAATTGCTGTTCTCTCTAAAACAATAAAAGGAAACAAGAAAGATTTTTATAAAATACATCAATTGTTTTCTAAAAATCTAGATTTTTAGGGTATTTTATTCTACGTACACTGAATTGTCCCTTTTCCCCGTACTCTGAATCGGCGACTCTGAGTCGTCCCTTACCCTCTGAATTCCGTTACTTTCAAATCTAACCACCGCCAAGTTCAGTTTCGCCTAAAATTTCTATTATTTTTAGCTAAAATATTAAATTAAATTTAATTAAAATGGAGAACAATCGAGAACAAAATGGGGAATTGGAACAAAACAGTGAAGAAAATGTCAATACCGGCAGCTCTTCAACCTTAAATGGTGGAACTGAGACTGGAGGTTTTTTAATTTATTTAAAGTTTTTTTAAATTGTTTCTTGGGAAACTTGGGGTCGCGGGTTTATCTATTAGTTATAATCTTAGATTTATTATACCAAAAACTCGAAATACCGCTCCAATGGGTAGGCCGGGCATGGTCTTCGCTAACGATGACCTTGCTTCGCCGCGGTCGTACCCGACATTCCCGGCTTCCTCCGCAGCTGTTAAGATTTTTTGAGAAAAAACTATCCCCATTTTCGGAACAACATCTCCCATTTTTGGTATTTCGAGAGCTCTTACTCCATCCTCTTTCAGGCCTTATAGCCTATCCATTGGTTAAACTCTTAATTTTCTGGAATGAGTTTCTTTGATAGGAGAATTATAGAACTAAGTGATCATTTCTTATAAGGACCTTAAGTTAAGTAAATAGATTCTAGCGGTCTCTTTTATTAACACTGGATTTTTGTATACACCCATCCCATCGTCCTTTTACTAAATTATTCTATAATTTGGTAGGTCGTTCCGACCTTTCTATCATGTCGGAAATTGCTTTGGAGACTGCACGACAAGCATCCAGCTTGATTCTCGCAACCGATGCAGCTGCTGAAACTGGCAACATTACACTTTATGAGGCTGAACAAGTCAATACGGCCATTTTGTTTGCTTCTGAAGCGGCAGAATTAGCCGATCGTCTTGAGGCAGAACAGATACAACGAGAAGCTGAAGAGTGAAATGGTTGAAAAATTTAAAAAAATAAAAAACATTATGATACATTTTTGTTAAAGAGAAAAATTGTTTTGAAAAATGGTTTTTATTTTCTTTATAGGATCATTAGAATCCTTTGGATATTTTTTAATTTTTAAAAGTAATTATTTTTGGGCATTTTGGCCCACCCAAAAAATTTTCTTAAAAAATAATTTCAGGGTGGGCCAATTTTGCCTCTATTATTTTAGCCAACTGTATTTAGAGTCTTTTGTTTCTTTAAATTGAAATGACAAGGCAGAATGACTCCTTGCTCATCAAGACAAAATCTGCCGCTTCCAAGAATTCAGTTTTCCAGCAGATAACGAATGGAGTTATTGTGCCCAATAATGGTGGTTAAATTGCTACAATTAATATGCCGGTGCATTGTTTTAATGAGGTTTGGAATTTTTATGGTTTAGTGGAGTTTGTGGGCATTTTATACGAAAATTATGCGTTTTTGGCCAATTTAAAAATTATCGGGCATCGAGCGGCATCGAACCCGCGACCCCCAAAATTTCTGTTTTTTGTTCTACATATTTTGCTTCCTTTTGTTATTCAAATTTGAATAACTGTCTAAATTGTTTATTTTAATATCAACCTAAACCAATTTTATTCTCTTTTATTTGGATTTCACATTTTTAAATACCCACAAAATTTCGGGATACTGATACTTTGCCAATTTTCAAACCTTTGACACTTGCATTCCTAAAGCGTTCTCCACCATTTTCCGTAAAGCGTAGTCGTACTTTCTTAGTAACTTCTACGTACAAATTAACAGTGACACTTTATCCCAAATATTTATTTTAGGGGGTCGCGGGTTCGAACCCGTTTGAGGCCCCTAATTTTTTTCTTAATGAGATTACATTCTTTTACAGTTAATTGCACATCTAATCAAAAGTAAATGGCCAAAATGCCCAACTAATGTTCCAAATGAAAACATTTGTATGTAACTTGGAATAAAGGCCAACTTCGTTGATGTATTGGAACTTTCTCGCAAAATCTGCCACTTCATGAAGGACTCAGCGAGTATGCGGTGACTTGGAGAATTAATTTATATAAATTTTAGTGACTTCCGCGATTCTTCGTTTGATCCACGAGATGCCCCATTTGATTTGTGATGTGTCTTTATTGGTTTATCTTTTTGTTTTTAAGGTTTTATTTGTTTTTGTTGAAATATTCGGTATATTCCATGATCGGGTTCGTACCCATGCCCCCTTTGAATCCATGAACATTCCGAACACTTGGTGTTTTTTGGAAATTATCAAGAGTTGTTTTCGTGTAGGAGAGTTGTTTTTGTGCAAGAATGCTTTATTTTTTGTAATATTCGATTAAAGAATTAACTACCACGAGCCCTCTGCACAACACATATATTTTGAACTCTTGGTGTTTTTAGAATTTTTTAAAATTCCTTCCATATAAGGTTGTATAAGGTAGCCTTATTTTTTTGTTTAAGTATCGATTTAAAAATTAACGGTCCTCAAGTGGGGTCGAACCATTGACCCCTCGGTACTTTTTTTCTTTTTAGGCAAATCTTACGAGTAGGGTTAAACTGTCTCAATTTTAATTTGACTCAACCTAACTTTTTTAATTTAAGGTTTTTTCGTAATTATCCTGATATGGAATGTTATGGAATATGGGAATTAAATTATTGGAATCCATGGAATATTTATTGAATATCGACGACATCACCGTTAAATGAGTGTGGTTTATTTGCCGGAAGAAGCTTATATCAAGGTTTTTTCTTTACATTATCGTTTTCAAATTTAATTTTACAAGATGTAACTACTTTATGGTTGATTTGTAAAGGAGGATTTAAAGGTGAAATAATTGAATTGGACAGACAAGAGGTTTTGATTGAACGTTTTCAATCCGAGAAAATGTCTATATCATCGAGGTTTTTTAAAGAATTGATTTGGGAATGAAGAATTAGATTTTTTGGTGGAAGAGGGGGGGGGGTCGTGGGTTCGAACCTGCTCGGGGCCGATTATTTTTTAATGAGTTTAAAATTTATTTTTGGTTAATCAAGTTTTTTACATCTTTCTCTTTAGGAATATTTAACCTGCAAAAAATTTCAACAACAACAACGTAACGGGTAAATAACAACTTTGGACGGTGCTGGTGGCGGAGGTGGTTGCCCTCCATATTCAAACGGTGGGCCTCAAAATGGGCTTTTTGCAATGGTTTTTTAAATTCCTATCTTCCAAAAGAATTGATTGAAGGAAAAACCGGTGTGCTTATCATTAGAAAAGAAGAGGAAAAATGAGAGGATGGGGATTTTTTGCTGTGAATTTTTCTTTTTCTGACAGTGAAAGGTTTTTTTCTTTTTCATATTTCTTCAGTTTTTCGGTTTATTGAAAATAATTCTAAAACAAAATTCGGACTTGATTTGAGTCGATTTTCAGTTTGATTTTGGAAATTAAGTTCCTGTTTTATATTTTTGGGGGTCGTGGGTTCGAACCCGTCGGGGGCTGTTTAATTTTTAATTAGATATTCTTTTGATTTTTTCCGAAAAATAGGCATCCTATAAGTATTTTTCCTTTTAGTTAAATTAAAAAATTTTTGGCATATTTATTTTTGGGCAAAACGACAATGTTTGGGGAATATTCTTAAATTTCTTTTTTCGATTTTTTTTTCTAAGATTTAAAAATATTGACAGAAAATAAAATAATTTTAGAAATTGAATATGTCTGATCTTCCACAAAATTCCAATGCTCTTAGGCAATTTAAGTATTTTGGCTGAATTTCATCCAATTTTGTTAAAACACTTTAATGGCTTTCCTATAATGAATGTAGCTGTTGAAATGGCTAAGGAATTGGATAAATTGGCAAATGGAAAGAGTGAAGGTTTTTCTTAATTTTTTAAACTATTTTTAAAAATTATTGAGTTATTTTTAGTGAAATTCTGGGTAAATTTATATATAAGGGCCTCGAACGGGTTCGAACCTCTACCCCCTTTATTAGTTAACTCTAAAGTTTTTGGCTTTCTATTTAATCTCTTTTGAATTTATAACTTAAAAATCTGTAGATTTAATTTATTCTTACCCGTTTATTACGAAAAAAGTCCTTTTTAAAAATATTTTCTCCGAGCGGGTTCGAACCTCCACCCCTCCGGTTATTTTTTAATTTTTTTTCTCCTCAATTATTTTTTTAAATTTAACCCTCTTACTCACTTTCTTTTTAGAAAAACCTTCAAAAGAATCTCTAAATTCACTTCGTGTCAATATTTATCGATTAGAACGCCTTTGTGATTCCTGGTTAAATACTGGACATTACTCCAATGTGCCTGATCGTTTGCGTTTACTTTATTCTTTTCTGTGTGCACTTTTGGCTAAATTGGATTTTTTATGTGAAGATTATATGGTATTTTTTATTTTAAAATAATTTTAAAATTTTTTCTGATTAAAATGACAATTATTTTTAAATTGAAGGGGTCGTGGGTTCGAACCCGCTCGGGGGTATTTATTTTTTTAAAGTGGATATAATTCTTTAAAATAACTGTAAGCAGTATTCTAAAACGATTTCAGAGGGAATGGGACTTCCACTACTAATTCTGTTATCAAATTTAATTATGAGGGGTGATAGAAGTGTGATAGTTTTTTTCTAAAAATTAAATTGCTATCAGACTAAGGACATTTGTAATTTTACTAAATTCTATACTTTGGTAGGGCGTTCCGACCTTTCAATCATGTCGGAGATCGCTTTGGAGACTGCACGTCAAGCATCCAGCTTAATTCTTACAACCGATACACGTGCGGAAACTGGAAATATTACACTTTATGAGGCGGAACAAGTCTCTACAGTGATTTTGTTTGCGTCTGAAGCAGCAGAATTCTAAAATTTCATTGGAAACCGCTAGTACAGCATCATTAATTCACACAATCGAGGCATGTGCTGAACATATATGGAGCGGAGCAAGTCAATACTGCGATTTTATTTGCGTTTGAAGCGGTTGAAACAATGTAAATATTAGTTTTTAATTAAATGTAATTAAATAAATGAGGATTGAATTTGTTAATGAATAAATAAACTTCTTTCTAGATATTAGTTTTCAGAATTTTTATTTAAATAAACCTAAAGTGAGAAATTTTGATAAAATTTCTGATAATATAATTTCAGTTTTAATTTCTTTAAATTCTACAAAATGAGAATTTAATTTCAAGTTTATTTAAATTAATGCTGATTTCAAGTTTAATTAAAATTCTGATTTAATTCATAATTAAATTCTGAAAAACTTGCAACAATTTGAATAAACTTGGAATCAGAATTTTAATTATTAATTAACTTTTAATTTTTCAGCACCGTTTACATCAGAATTCTCAACTTCTTTCTCCCTCCAAAACCAACGACGATTTAACAAATATTAACGAAAATCCTATAAATAAAGTATTTGAATCTTCCCAAAATAATGAAGAAAAAAACAAAACAAAGAAAATAATTAAATTAAAATTAACAAAAAAATTTATTAAAAAAATTGGACAATTATTTGATGAAGAAGAAGAAAATGAGGAGGAAGAAAAAGAAAATGAATTATTAAATAATGAAATTGAAATACCTTTGTGGTTATGTGAAATGTTTTATAAGGCAATACATTTTGGGGTTTCTATTCCTAATGAGAAAATAATTGAGGGGGAAGAAGAAGAAGGTAAAAAATCAGAATTTAAAAAATTAAAAATCAGAATTTTAATTAAACTTAAAAAATAAACTTTAAATCAGAATTAATATTTAATCAGAATTTACAAAAATAAGCTTTAATTAAAACTTGAATATAATCAGAATTTATTCAAAACCAGAATTTTTGTTTAAAATAATTTTAATTAAAAATTCTGATTTCAAGTTTAAATAGAAATTCTGAAATAAAAATAAATTAAACAGAATTTAATTAAATAATAAAATCAGAATAATTAATTTAAAACGAACCAGAATTAATTTAAAAAAATAAACTTGATACCAGAATTCAATAAATATACTACATATAACGTAATTTAAAAATAAAAATTGAAATGAAAAATTTTTTTTAAATTTCTACGCTGTTTTATTTTTTAATTTTTTTAAAAATTAATTTTTCTATAAAATTAAATTTATTTTCTCTTATTTTCACAGTTATTCCAACTAAAACTTAAAAGAAAAAAATTATACCAACTAATAATAATGCTTTAATTAAATTATCTGCGTTAACTACTTTATATGAGGTTTTCCCTGATGTTCCTCCTGAAACAATTAAACATTTTGCTAAGGAGAATGGGTAAAAAATTAATTAAATTTGATTAAATAAACTTGAAGCTTGGATTTAATAGATAAACTTGAAATCAGAATTTATTTAAATATGGAATCAGAACTAAATAAATAAACTTACTTCTAAATATTATTCAGAAAAATTCTGATTTTAATTGGAATTAAATTCGAAATCAGAATTTTTATTTAAATAAACTTGGAAAAATAAACTTAAAAAATAAAACTTAAACTGGAAAAATAAACTTAAACTTTCAAGTTTATTTTATTAAAATCAGAATATTCTTTAATTTTTCCCTAGTTATAATTTTGAATTAACTGCAAATTGTTTATTAAATATTTCTGAAAGTTTTGATGCAAAATTGGATTTAATTTCAACAGAAGAACAATTGGAAGAACAACAAAATTCAATTAATATAATTGTCCCTCCAAAAAATCCAAATTTATTTATTCCTTATAAAATGGTGAAGAAAATGTTAATACCGTTAGCTCTTCAACTTTAAGTGGCGGAACTGAGAATGGAGAAGGTTTTTTAAATTAATTTTATTGGAAACTTAATTTTTTGTTTGAAAATAATGAGTTATGAGGTCCTAAACATTTAAAAATTAACAGAAATAAGTATTTTTAAATTTAAAGGCCGGAACTCTCCGCCAGAGTGACATATAAAAAATTAAAAGGCCCTGGGCGGACTCGAACCCGTGACCCTCTAACCTTCAATAATTGATCTCAAAATTATTTTTTTCCAAAATTAAAATCTATTGGGCTTAAAAACACTTAAAAATAATTTTAAAAAATTTAAAATAATTTTTGAATAATTTTAAAAATAAAGGGCCCTAAGCGGGTTCGAACCCGCGACCCCCCTCCCCTCTCTTTTTCAGTGTTAATGTTTCTTCGAGATTATTTAATTGAATTTTTTAATTTTTCTAAATTCAAAACCTTTAAAACGATTCCAAAAATTTCCTTTCAATTTACAGGCGGGAACTCTCCGTCAAGAACAATTACGTTTAACCTACCAAAATGACCGTTTAAATGCTTGGAATTGTCCAAATGATTGTTTTATAGATTTACATGGAATGAATTGGAAAAGGGCTGTTGAATTTGTTAAATATAAAATTTAAGAGAAGAAGGAATGGAAAATAAAATCAGAATTTTATTTTGTATATAATTTTAAATTAAAAAAATTGTAAATAAAAAAATATTTAAATCAATGTTCTAAGTATTTATCCCAACCCTCTCCAAAAGATTCTTAGTGACGGGTACTCTATAATCAAGTAGGTAGTATAGGTCCATCGAGATCGTAACTAAAAATATATACAATTATGTAAGAATTGCTATGGGAGATGAAAACTCGCAGAGATACAGGCGATTGAACATTGAAAAACCAGGGGGGTAAGCTATTTTTGGGGTAAAAAATACGATTATATAAATGTTAGCTCATTCGAAAGAGCTGATTCGAATCCCTTGATATATTTTCATTTTATGATATAAAATTTTGTAAAAGTTATCAAAAATTGACTTTTAATAATCTTTTCTTTTTTCTCTACTCAAAAAATATTATTTATTAAAATTATAAATATGTAGATAATTTTTGGTTTGAGAAAATACTTTTTAGTTAAAAAAAATTCCTGTTGAATTTGTCTCATAAGCAACTGCCTTATATGTAGGTTTTAATTGAAAATTCAAAAAAAAAATCAAAAATAAATTGCAAATTAAAAATATTTCAATCAAAAATTTTTTTAATAAATTAATGTTCAAAGTGTATCTATCCAAACCAAATTGAAGCAGAAACGCTGGGCTCTAATGCTGCAAAAATTAAAATTCTGATTTTTGTTTCAAGTTTAATTTTTTTCAGAATTTAATTAATTCTGATTTTTTTGTTTTATAAAAATTCTGATTTCAAGTTTTATTTTTATAAATTCTGAAATATTTAAATTTACCCCGAACATGATGAAACCAGCCCTTTGGTATAAACAAACATTGCCCTTCCTCCACTACACTATCATAACATTTTACTTTAGAAAAGAGTGGAAATTTAATTAAATCTGGATTTTCAACATCTACCTAAAATAAATTTTGAAAAAATTCACAAAGAATTTTTTCTGACTTGACTGCTATTTTGTCTCATTAAATCGTCATAAAGATAGAGATTTTCACGTTCTTTTGGGTCATTAAGACGGACAAACTTGGAACCCCGTATTTGACAGAACATGTTATGACGAGGATCGGTGTGGAGTGGAGAGACTTGAAAAGAAATTATTAAAGAAATTCTGATTTTTTAAAAATTAATTCTGATATTAATTCTGAATTTTTTAAATTAATTCTGATTAAAATTCTGATTTTTTAAAATTAATTCTGATTAAAATTCTGATTTTTAAAAATTAATTCTGATTTAAATTCTGATTTTTAAAAATTAATTCTGATTTAAATTCTGATTTTTAAAAATTAATTCTGATTAAAATTCTGATTTTTTAAAATTAATTCTGATTTTCGATTTTATTTAATAATTCTGATTTCAAGTTTATTTATTCTGATTTAAATTATTTCTTTAAAACTTATTACATAAATATTAAAATAAACTTGAAATCAGAAATTCCAATATAAAATAATTAAAATTCTAATATTACAACCTGATATAATTCTTGTTTCAAGTTTTAGAATGTTTGTTAAATTCTGATTTTGAGAGTTATTTCCAAGTTTTATTAATTTTATTTTCATTCTGACTTAAAGTTTATTTTCTGGTTCTAGGTTTATTTTAATATTCATCAAGTTTTAATTAAAATTCTGATTTCAAGCTTTATTTGTTCTGATTTCAAATTTATTTATTTATTCTGATTTCAAGTTTTATTTGTTCTGATTTCAAATTTATTTATTAATTCTAATTTCAATTAATTCTGATTCCAAGTTTATTTATTAATTCTGATTTATTTATTTAAACTTTACCAGTCTCTTCAGGCCCAATAAAAACATTAATTGTAAATTCTGATTTTTCTTCCTCCCCAAAAGAACAATATTCTGGTATAATTAAATCATTAATTAATTCTGGTATTTGGTCTAATAATCTGTGCTGGGCTAAATAACCAATTTTTAAATTTTTCTCTTCTTTTTGTTTTTGTGGGAGGAAAATATATTTAATTAAATATTCATTAAATTTAATTATTTTTTGTTCCCAATCTTCGTCTGTATATTTATTTCCTAATTCAACAGGTACTAGGCGGTGACCACAAATTGAATTGAGGTAGGAAAAACTGAAAGAAATAATTTTTATTTTTTTTTTGAAAAATTAAAAAATTTTTTCTGAAAAAAAATTTTTTTAATTTATCTTCTTTTCCATCCCAAGAAATTTTTTAAAAAATTTCAAAAATTTTAATTTTTTCAAATTTTATTTCTTTAAATTTATTTTCCTACATTTTTTTATTTTAAGAGCAAAATTGGGAGTATAAATTTTATTTAAAAAATTTAAAAATAAATTTAATTTTGATTTAAATTTATAGGTACTTTTTGGTTAATATTCTAGTAAAAAAGTTTGTAAATATTTTTCCAAAAATTTATTTTACACAGAAATCTTTTAAAAGAAAATAAAAATATTTTCTTAAACCGAAAAGTACCTATTTATATTTTTTGAGTAAAAAAAGATTAAAAGTCAATTCTTGATAAAATTTTTACAAAAGATTTTATAACATAAAGTGGAAACAGATATATCGAGAGAGAGTTGACATATAATGGTAAAATTTAGTAAATTGAATATCAATATTATACATAGAGGTTGAACTCTTGGTATTCGAATTTTTTCTTTTTAAACTCAGCAGGCTGGATTTTCCACGTTAAACCTCCGAAAAAATCAGACCTATTCGAAATACCCAAAACCCTGCTCTTGTCCTGAGTTCCAACTCTAATTAATACATAGAATATACTCCGTTTAAATAATAAGTGAGTGGATAAAATATGTGTGAGGATAAAAAATAAATACAATGAGTTATGCAAAAAAGAATATAAGAATTAGTAGAGTATACGATAATAAATTTAAATAGTTCGAACCTCACTATAATTTATATTCAATAATACTACCCTTTTTCAAAATTAGGGCGAATAAGTTAACTATACCCTCTATTTAAGACACAATTCAATACTGTTCTAGTAATTATTAGAGACTTCCAAGAAGTTTGGTCTTAAGTCTTGATTCCAAGACTTTTCTTGGGTTTTTAAGTCTTGGTCATAGAAAATTTTCGGTCTTGGACGTCTCTAGTAATTATCATTAATGTTCGGACTTGGTCCGGCACTTGTGCTAGACCGTTGCCGACTGTCCTTCATTATTCTTGTTTTTTTTCTGACACTAACAATGATGATACTTGTTGTGTCATTCTGTAAGCCCTAAAAGACCCCTCCTACCTTAGATGCTTATAATTCCAAGGAACGATTTTTTCTGACCCTAGGGTTGTATCTTATAGTGAGGTTCGACTGTATTTTTAAACGAAAAAAAGGAAATCTAAAACAAGTTCAATCCACCCCACTCAACCGTTGCCGAATTCCTTGTAGACGAATTTCCACCACTCCTTGGTTTTGAGGTGAAATACAAAAACTAAAAAAATTTTATAAAAAAAATTTTTCTTAGTCATTAATTTAAAAATTAATTTACTCAATTCCATTATTTGATAAAAATTTTTGAAGTTTTTGACGTATAACAGAAAGATGGCCACTTGTACTTCCATACCCAGTAATTACATGAAGTTTGCGTAAATTAGGCATTGTTTCTTTAAAAATAAGAAAAAATTTGAAAGGGAAGAAAAAGTCAAGGATAGGCAACAGGGCTGGGCTTTGCTTTCGCATTTCGCATTTTGGTCCAAATGCGAAATTTGTTTCGCATTTTTCATTTTGTATTTCTTTATTTTTTAGAAATTTTTTTAAATTATAATGTCTTTAATATGGAAGTATTTCTCACTTTCTGGAAGAGTAGCCATTTCAAAAAAACCATTTCAAAGCAAAATGATATTGAACCAATTGCACTTGAACTTCCTAGCAAAAAATCATTAAACGCACACCAAAAAGCTGAGGTTTCTTTAAACTGCTTATTGTTTTAAATCAATATTTAAGGTTGAGGTGACAGAATATTTGCGTGCAAAAAAGATTCCGATTGAATGTGATCCTTATGGATTTTGGACAGGTGAAAATACAGTTAAATGGCCAATTTTATCCAAAATTGCAAAACGCTTTCTATCAGCACCTTGTACATCAGCTGAAGCAGAAAGGTTGTTTAGTAGTGCAGGATTAATAATAAACAATCTAAGGAAGAGTCTTCTTCAAGAAAATGCAGAAATGCTTTTATTTTTGCATCATAATCCCGTAATTTATAATTTTGAATATGAATAAAATTTTTTTAGAATTTTTAACTAATTTCGCTTTCGCATCTTTCGCATTTTTTGGCGCGAAAAGTTTCGCATTTCGCTTTTTATTTTTTGAATTCGCCCAGCCCTGATAGGCAACGAGTCACCTCAAGAATATATCAGATTCTATAAAACTTTAGAAGTTTTGTGATAGAAGTGATACTAAAAACCCTGTTCTGAATCAAGCAGGGGACCTTTTTCTGAACACTAGAATAATATAGCACAGCTAATCAAAAATGTGGCAAAAATAGGGAAAAGGGTTATCATGATTTAACTAATGGAAAATAGGACGGAGAAAAGTAGGAATCAGGTTAGTAGTATATATCTAAGATCAGCAACAATAATGATAAATTTTTGTATCATTATTGCTTGCGAACTTTTTTGGGAGCAACAAAATTCAATCCTCACCTCTACACAAATCAATTTTATATTTAACAAATTCAACAGCCCTTTTCCAATTCATTCCATGTAAATCTATAAAACAATCATTTGGATAATTCCAAGCATTTAAACGGTCATTTTGGTAGGTTAAACGTAATTGTTCTTGACGGAGATTTCCCGCCTTTAAATTAGAAAAATAAAGGTTTCGGAATTTAGAAAAATTAAAAAATAAAATTCAAATTAATAATAATCTTGAAAAAGCATTAATATTGAAAAAAGAGGGGGGAGGCGGGTCGTGGGTTCGAACCCGCTTAGGGCCCCTTATTTTTAAAATTATTCTAAAATTATTTTAAATTTTTTAAAATTATTGAAAGATTAGGGGGGTCATGGGTTTGAGTCCGTCCGGGGCCTTTCAATTTTATATACAGTGCCGGAAAAAAAGATAGAGCCAAAAGCTGTTAAATTAGTTTTTATCGATTATCTCTTTTCGATTAACTTTTAGAGAAAAATTTTCAACACAAAAATTGTAGAGCTTTAAATGCTCTTTAAATTGAGTATAAATATCAATATAATTTACCGACAAAATTTTTGCTAAAAATTTTTAAAAAATACTACCCCATTTTTGAGGTGGAAAAAAAGATAGAGCCAAATAATTAAAAATTGAAAATCCCAATTTTCGTTCGGTCAAAAATTCTACAAAAATTTGTGTAAATATTACCATCAATACTGAGTAGAAAAATAAAAAGAACGAAGTCTACAACTACTTTCTTCATCGAGATCTCATATCTCAAAAATCAACGGAAAATGGGGGTACAGTACTTTAAAAAATATTTTGACCCCCTAGAGCCTTAATTAAAAATTTTAGTTTAGGTCTATCTAGAAGCCCATAAAATTCTCTACAAAATTTCGCAAGCTTAAATTTTTCGATAAAAAATTCATGTAGATGAAGGCCGTGAAATTGAAGAGTTTATCGTTTTTGGTGTATATTGGGAGGTTTTGAGCATTTTTAATGTAAAATGGACTTACATCAAACAGATATTTTTTCAGAAAAATTAATTTCGGTGCTATTTTGTAGCAAATTTTATGGGCTTTCAAATGAGCCTAAAAGAAAATTTTTATATAAGCCCAAGGGGGCTAAAATAATTTTTAAAGTACGGTACCCCCGTTTTCCCTTGATTTTTGATATTTGAGATCTCGGTCAAAAAAGAAGTTATAGATCTCGTTCTTTTTTCTGTTTTACTCGTTATCGATAGAAATGACCCCAGAAATTTTTGGAAATTTTTTGACCGAACGAAAATTGGGATTTTTAATTTTATATGGTTTGGCTCTATCTTTTTTTCCACCCCAAAAATGGGGTAGTATTTTTTAAAAATTTTTGGTAAAAAGTTTGTTAATAAATCATAGTGATATTTATACTCATTTTAAAGAGCACATAAAGATCTACAATTTTTGTGTTGAAACTTTTTCACTAAAGGTTAATCGAAAAGAGATAATCGATAAAAATTAATTTAACAGCCCTTGGCTCTATCTTTTTTTCCGGCACTGTAAATCATTGTGTCATTCATTGTGTCATTCTTTCAAAAAATTATTTTGAATAAATTATAAGTCTAATTATTAATATAATAAATTTATTTTAACAAATTTTGGATATAGTGTAGTGTACCGGTGATAAAAGTTCGGGACGTGACATATGCCATTCGATTCGTCTCGACGAGCTGAGTCGAATGGTACCACTCCCTACTTTAGGAAATGATTCTGGACCAAGTTATAGGTCCCAAAAATTGAAAAACAAAAGGGGGGAAACTGTCGGGTCCCAAAAGTGTCGGGTCCCCCAACTGTCGGGTCCCAAAAGTGTCGGGTCCCCCAACTGTCGGGTCCCCCAACTGTCGGGTCCCCCAACTGTCGGGTCCCAAAAGTGTCGGGTCCCCCAACTGTCGGGTCCCAAAAGTGTCGGGTCCCCCAACTGTCGAGTCCCAAAAGTGTCGGGTCCCCCAACTGTCGGGTCCCCCAACTGTCGAGTCCCATAAGTGTCGGGTCCCCCAACTGTCGGGTCCCAAAAGTGTCGGGTCCCCCAACTGTCGGGTCCCATAAGTGTCGGGTCCCAAAAGTGTCGGGTCCTCCAACTGTCGGGTCCCATAAGTGTCGGGTCCCAAAAGTGTCGGGTCCCCCAACTGTCGGGTCCCAAAAGTGTCGGGTCCCCCAACTGTCGGGTCCCAAAAGTGTCGGGTCCCCCAACTGTCGGGTCCCAAAAGTGTCGGGTCCCCCAACTGTCGGGTCCCAAAAGTGTCGGGTCCCCCAACTGTCGGGTCCCAAAAGTGTCGGGTCCCCCAACTGTCGGGTCCCAAAAGTGTCGGGTCCCCCAACTGTCGGGTCCCAAAAGTGTCGGGTCCCCCAACTGTCGGGTCCCAAAAGTGTCGGGTCCCCCAACTGTCGGGTCCCAAAAGTGTCGGGTCCCCCAACTGTCGGGTCCCAAAAGTGTCGGGTCCCCCAACTGTCGGGTCCCAAAAGTGTCGGGTCCCCCAACTGACGGGTCCCAAAAGTGTCGGGTCCCCCAACTGTCGGGTCCCAAAAGTGTCGGGTCCCCCAACTGTCGGGTCCCAAAAGTGTCGGGTCCCCCAACTGTCGGGTCCCAAAAGTGTCGGGTCCCCCAACTGTCGGGTCCCAAAAGTGTCGGGTCCCCCAACTGTCGGGTCCCAAAAGTGTCGGGTCCCCCAACTGTCGGGTCCCAAAAGTGTCGGGTCCCCCAACTGTCGGGTCCCCCAACTGTCGGGTCCCAAAAGTGTGGGGTCCCCCAACTGTCGGGTCCCAAAAGTGTCGGGTCCCCCAACTGTCGGGTCCCCCAACTGTCGAGTCCCAAAAGTGTCGGGTCCCCCAACTGTCGGGTCCCCCAACTGTCGAGTCCCAAAAGTGTCGGGTCCCCCAACTGTCGGGTCCCCAAAAGTCTGATCCCCAAATGTCGCGCCACGTAAAATATGACTTTTAAGCGCATTTTTACCAGTGGCTGTAATTTTGAAATTTACTCGTGCGCGTACTTTTGTGCAGGCCTTTTTTACCTCGTACTCGTACTTTCGTAAATGCCTTATTTTTTCCTAGTACTCGTAGTACATTTCTCATTTTTTACCTCGTACTCGTACCAGCACTATTTTTGGCTCCGTACCTCGTGCTCGTAAAATGCACTGTCTCGTACTTGCGAAATATGCAAAAAATTTTTAAATTTTTATGATTTTTTGGGTTCAGAACATCAAGTCTTAGATTTTTAGGGCCGAATTCGATAATTATTGAAATTTGGAAAACACTGAAGATATAAACCAGCCAATTTCTTCCATTTTTGCGCCGCAGGCGAAGATTTTGAGAATTTTTGGGCCTTAGGAGAAAAAATTCAATTGTCAGAGACGCATGCAAAAATATTTTTTGAAGTTTAGCTGATCATGAAGCCAGAACTCTTAAAGTTTCTGCGCCGCAGGTAAAAATTTTGAAAAATTCATAAAATAAATTAAAATTATTATTTTTTGGTATGTTTAAAATATTAAAAAAATTAATTTAAAAATTTAAAATCAAAATCAAAGTCTAAACACATTTATTTTTAAAAAGTTAAACTTTTTAAGCCTCATCTCCATTCATGGATTCGAAGGCCATCCCTACGAAAATATCAAGGGAGTGAAGCCAGTGAGTGACTTAACCATTAAACCATCGAACAACTAAAGCAAAAATGGAAGAAATTATAAATATTTCTTTTCCTTTTCCTAAAAAAATTAATGTCAAAGTACGAGAGGTACGGGCACATTTGCTCGTACTCGTACTAGGCCTGTTTTATTTTCTCGTACTCGTACTCTTACCTTCCCGTTTTATTGCTCTACTCATATTTCGTAGGTACGATTACGAATAAGAATTACGAATACGATTACGAATAAGAATTACGAGGTACGATTACGAATAAGAATTTTGGTACGAGCTTCCAGCCACTGATTTTTTGCTTTTTTTCTGCATATCTAGTGCATATTTTGGGTAATTTTGTTTATTTTAGTAGTTGCTTAATTAGTTGCTTACTTCGCATGTTTTTGAATTTTTTTCAAATTTTGCCGCATTTATTTGCACATAATAAGAGTAAACTTTAATATTACTTTTTCCACGTTGGCAGCCCTAGCATCCATTAATTTAAATCGCAAATCCTCAACATTCATAAGTTTTCCATCCAAATATATATCACAAATTATACCAATATCTGCAAAAATAAATATGTTGATTTATCAAAATTTTATACATATTAATTTAACTACTCTATGTCATAAAAAATTCTAGGATTTAAATTTCTAAAAAAGATCTTAAATTTATAATAATAAATAGGGTGGGACAGAACCGTTTAATTTTGAAAAAACCATATACCGTTTATGCCGTTTATCTGAGACCCGCATACCGTTTCGTTTATTTTTAAAGACCCGTTTAAACGCCCGTTTACCGTTTATTTTTACAATTTTTTAAAACCAATTAATAATTCACAAAAATCGATGAAAATTCATAATTTTGCTCATCCCTCTTTATGTATTAATATAAAAATTATAATTCAACAATAAATTCATCATATCGATGGATTTAGAGGATAAAGGACAGGCTAAAGAGATAGAGAGAGACCCGACCCGATATCACTCCTGGTGATTAAGAATGATATCAGTGGTTTTGGAAATTTGGAGGATTTGAATATATATATAGGATTGAGTTGGATATCGTTAGATTAGGAGTTATTAAAGGGGTTCAGTGGATTAAGGAAATCAGGATCGTATATCTAAGAATTAAGATGATTTAAGGGGATTTAAAATGATTGAGGGGATTCGAAGAGATATCAAGTGATTAAGGTGGATATAGATAATGTAAATTAGAGGATTGAAGGATTTGAAGGGAAATTGGGGATTTAAAAGGATAATAAGGATCTTCCTTTTTCAGCGCCGCAGGCGAAAATTTTAATAATTTTGAGGTCCTTAAGTCAGATTTCTTCCATTTTTTTGCGCCGCAGGCGAAAATTTTAATAATTTTGAGGTCCTTAAGTCAGATTTCTTCCATTTTTTTGCGCCGCAGGCGAAAATTTTGAAAAATTCTGATGTTGTTAAGTCAGTTTTCTTCCATTTTTTGGCCCCAGGCAAAAATTTTGAAGATTTTGAAAAGCCAGACGCCAAATTTCTACCATATCAGCGCCGCTGGCGAATATTATGAAAAATTTGGAAAGCGAAGATATAATAAAAGTAAAAGGCTTAAATACATTACTGGTGTATTTGGAGGGATGTAGGTTATTAAGGGGATATCAATGGATTTGGAGGGATCTCGATGTAAGGCGGATGTCGGTATATTTGGAAAGTAATGGCGGATTAAGTGGACTATAAATCCTTCGATTATATAAGTGGGCTATAATCCTCCTACCTATAAATCCTACTATTTAATTTTTTATAAAAAAAGGATGTTAACCATCAATCGAATCGGATCCAGATGAAGAAAGTATTTATCTGAGGATTTAGATGATGAAAATAATGAATAAATTATTTTTACACGTATTTTTTGACATAAAATAAGAATTTCTGTGGGTCTCGATCAGTATCGTTTCTCGGTATCGGTCTCGGCTCAAAATGATGGTATCGGTCTCGGTATCGGGTTCTTGAGTATCGGCCAATCTCGGTCTCGGGTTGGCAGATACCAGTATCGTTTTGTCCAACTCTAAATTTTACCAAAAAACCCGTTTACCGTTACCGTTTAGCTAAACGGTTTTGTCCCACCCTAATTATAATGATAAGTAAAATTTATACTTATTGAAGGTGCAATATTTAAGATAACACTTATAATTGCAGTTACCATTGCACATCCTGCTCCATTTCTTTCCATATCAACAATTTCATACTGAAAGATTATAAAACTAATATATACGATTTGTAAGCAAAAACTTTTATCCAATTAAGGTTATGACTCTAAATCAAGTTATATTGTAGAAGGGTAAGCAATAGGAAAAGTATTCCCATAATCGATGAGGATGGCATGCCTGGCTTCCTCCGCAGTAGCAAAGAATCTACGGATGTCATAGGTAAAAAGCGTAAACGTGAACCAATTTGCGTAGGCGAGGCGCTTGTGCAAAACCAGGTGCTTCGCACGTGGTCAACGTTCGCTGGGTTATAGCTCGTAACATAATCCTTTTCCCATCTCGATAAGGCATTTATCTCGAATAATTAATGTTATATTTTTTATAGCTTTATACATAATCTACCATGCTGACACGAATCTAATATCAGATTTTGTCTGATATGATATCTAACTATGATTTCTTACATACTTGATTTTTATAAAATATTTGGTTTTAAAAAATTTAGCTTGTATTACTTTTATCAATATTTTTCCTATAAAACACTATATTCCCCATAATACAACAGTATATTATTTAAGTTTCTTTCGCTCTGATCTGCCGCAATTTATGTGTGATATCTAATATGCGCCAACCCATCCACAAGTTACTTAGTCCAAGTTGCGCAATTTTATCGCGCAAACTTAGTAAATCCCCGATATCCCCCTTAATCCTCCAAATCCACATTGACACCTCCAAATCCCCAGATTAAATAATTATAGAGAGGGATAACAACGAGTTAGAAGTATATCTGTGACTATCTAATCCCTGTAAATCCCTATTAATCCCTCCAGATCTTGCCAAATACACCAATATTTCCCTTAATCAGTTAAATCTACATTAATATCTCTAAATCCCTTGAATAAACACGTATAAATGACTACAAAACTATATAAAATTAATGATTCGAGATGAATGATTAGCCGAATAATTTTTAGAAACAAAATTTAAACATTGTAAATTTCCGCCACAATATTTTAAGCAACTTACTGGAATAAAATGAAGCGAAATTTTCCCATCATATTTAAATTTTTTTATAAGTTTTTCGGAATACTTTTTAGCTGTTTCATATTTCTCATAATATATATGATTAATATTCTTCAAATTAACATCGTAATTAGTGTTGCTCTTATGGGCGAAGACGTACTCGACTTTGCTGCATTGTTTATTTCCGGCTACTATTATTTAAATATGATAAATGAAAATATTTACTCTCATATTGTTATAAGATACTTATTTAATAATTTTAAATTTTTTAGTAAAACACTTGCTAAATTTATTTTAAGATATACAATTCCTAATTGTCTAATATTTGTAAATTACAAGAAAATCTCTAAAAATCTATAGTTTAATAAAACAGCAAATCTTTTTTTTGAAAAGATTTATCTTTAAGAAATGCGTTTTCTTATTAAAGAAAATACGGTATTTTTTAAGAATACTTTTGCTTTTAAAAGAGAGTTTAGGTTCAATTACAAAAATTGATATAAATTTGCAAAATAGGTGCAATTTTTAATAATAGTTTTGAATTTTTAGAGATTTACGTTTATGTCACTATCATGTCAGCCTATCATGCCAGTTTGCTCTGATTTTAGTGTCAATCGCCTCAGCTCGAGTCGATTGACACAGTCGAAACATAGAAATTTGTATTCCATAATGGCTTACACACATTTCGGAGGCTTAATTAACCTCTCGATTCGGCTTGATTAACTCATTTGAACTAGTTTGTATATTTTTTCTCAGCTAGACATACTTATTGTTTTTAATCTTTAGTGGTCTTTATTGGTGATCGGCAAAACAAGGAATTCCAAAACACGGAACGACAAAACGCGGTGCTTATCTTATAATTACTAGTTTGCAAAGAATAAGTAAAACCCTGAAAAAATATCTAATTATATAAACTTACTTTTATAGCTTGTAAAAATTGGAAATCGTCCGATTTCCGGTTCTCCAGCTGCATAACTATATATATTTGATGATAAACAATAATCTTTAACCTTCATTAACGGGTTAAAGTTCGTAGATGTATCATCCTAGAACGGATGAAAAATAATGTAAATTATGTTCATTAGTTGGAAGCTCGTACATAAACTCTTACATGCGTTTTTTATGCGACATATGGGTACGAGCATAAACTATTTTTTCAACAAACCGTTATACTCGAATAATTACCCTTTCTCAAATAACTGCCCGCTTTCAAATAATTACCCCATCTAGAGAAGGGTTGAAACAATAATTACTCCACATTTTCCTAAACTAATTACGAAAATATTTATTAAAAAATCATTATGATATTAATTAGGGTTGTTGGCGGTCGGTTAACCGAACCGAAAACCGGTGTTTTTGGCTAATAAACCGAAACCGAAAAACGGGGGTCAAAACCGGCGAAAACCGATGGCCTAAACCGACCTGTTTCGGTTTATAAAATACACCCATAAAGACTTCGCCAAAATAATTTTCCTAATTTCTCCTTTAATAAATAAGTTTTTTCACTGATTCGCATGACATTGTGTATTCTGTATGGCAAATTCAAGCATAAACCGGTTTCGGTTAACCAAAAACCGGGGGTCAATCAAAAACCGAAAACCGGGGATCGTAAACCAGCCAAAACCGAAAACCGAGGGTATCGATTTTTAACCGGTCGCCAACAACCCTAATATTAATAAATAAACATTTAAGGATTAATATAAAAATAAATCAGAATTTTAAAAGAGTTTGGTAAAGGAATAAGCAATAATCGCACTTATCTATCCAAATATTCTCATATTCCCTAGATCCCTATAATTAATTTGTGATAGTCATGTGACTTATTTTCATCAAGTACAAGCAAGTATGCGTCTCGTACGGGCTTCCAAACACTTATTTTGATCTTTATATGTGTATTTTTATTTTCCCCAATTCCTCTTAATACATACACTCCGTTCCAAAAGTATATAGCCACCCAATTTTTTTTCTAAATCTCCAGCTAATTCAATTTTTAAATAGGTTATGATAAATTTGAAATATTTTTTAGACCCATTCTAAAGATCTGATAATGTAATTTTATGCGCTATGAAAATATACGAATAGAAATTAGGGGATATTTGACTTTACACAAAATTAATGCGTTCCAAAAGTATATAGCCACCTTAGTTTTATAGGTTTTCAATAGTGTGAAAAATTCTCAAAAATTTTTGAGAACATATCTATCAATATACATAAGAAATACAAAAGAAATGAAGTTCTGATGTACTCCCATCATCGAGATCTTGAAACCCGAAAATCAACGGAAAACCGAGGTAGACGTCTTTAAAAAATATTTTCGACCTCTTACTGGTAAAATAAAAATTTAATTTTAGGCTCATTTGAAAGCCCTTAAAATTTGCTACAAGATAGCATTAATTTTATTATCTGAAAAAAATTCGACTGTAAGACCTAATGTGATAAACATTCGGGTCATAGAAATCACTCAAACACACCCCAAAAAAGCGATAAAAATGTAACTTATAAACTAAACTCACTATTTCTCATAGATTGATTTTTTCTGGATTATGAGATGAACACTATCTTGTAGCAAATTTTAAGGGCTTTCAAATGAGCCTAAAATTAAATTTTTATTTTACCAGTAAGAGGTCGAAAATATTTTTTAAAGACGTCTACCTCGGTTTTCCGTTGATTTTCGGGTTTCAAGATCTCGATGATGGGAGTACATCAGAACTTCATTTCTTTTGTATTTCTTATGTATATTGATAGATATGTTCTCAAAAATTTTTGAGAATTTTTCACACTATTGAAAACCTATAAAACTAAGGTGGCTATATACTTTTGGAACGCATTAATTTTGTGTAAAGTCAAATATCCCCTAATTTCTATTCGTATATTTTCATAGCGCATAAAATTACATTATCAGATCTTTAGAATGGGTCTAAAAAATATTTCAAATTAATCATAACCTATTTAAAAATTGAATTAGCTGGAGATTTAGAAAAAAAATTGGGTGGCTATATACTTTTGGAACGGAGTGTACATATAAAACTTTAAGAATCATTTATTTAGTTCTCTCACAGGGAAATACTCTGGAATTTGACTCCAGAAATTATAGAATAACATTTAAAATAAATATCACCAAATTTTAATCTTAGTTATTTATCATAGGTTTTATCCCATTACTAAGTCCTAATCATTTACAAATTTTTTATAAAGATTCATTAGAAATATTACGTCGTCACAATTTAACAGCATCATTGTTCCAATAATAATGTTGATCCCATAACCCCAAAAGCAGTGAATCATTTTTATTTAAATTTATTGGCAAACTGAATAAAAAAATAATTCTTAATTTTAAATATTTATACAATTATTAAATGTAACATAATTGTAACTATAAAAACTATACCAATTATTACAGGGCTTCGATCTCGAATTTTTAAAAATCCGCAATTTTGATCGAAAAAATCCGCATTTGATATTAAAAATCCGCAAAAAATTTTCAACCACAAAAATTGAATTAAAATCACTTTATGCGTTATATTTTTTGACTCCAACAATTGAATTGAGCAATTTTATGAATACTAATGACTATCTTATTAAAATCCGAACAATTAAATGAAAAATTACTGTTGACTTTAGCCAATGCTTTCACCTTCCCTAGTTGTAGTGAATTGTTTACTCGAAAAATCTTTTTTTTGCGCCGCAGGCGAAAATTTTGGGAATTTTGGATGGCTATGAAGACAAAAAATCCTTATAATCTTCAAAAGACCACAAAAATCCGCAAATCCGCATTTTTAAAAATAATCCTCATCGCCCTATCAAAAAACCACAAAACGAGGAAAAATCCGCAGAAATCAAAGCCCTGATTGTAACTATAAAAACTATACCAATTATTATAATTAAAAAGACAGGAAAATCAAGCTAAATGATCGTCTAATAGATCTTATGGACTTAGAATTTATGAAAAAAAATTTGTTGAAAAAACTTTTCCAAAAAGTTTATTGAAAAAATTTTTCGAAAATTTTTATAAAAAATTTTTTGACAAAAAATTACAAAATTTTGAGGAATTTTGGTAATTTTTGGCAAAATTTTACAAAAAATGACGAAATATAGTCAAATGAATTTTCTTACTCTAGATTGAAATATGAAGAAAAAATCTTAAATAAATTAAAAAATTGTAGGATTAAAATCAAATTTTGCTATTTGAAAATAAAATGTAAAAAAATATTATATTTGTAGATAAAAAAATAAAATTACTGAAATTAGTAATAAATTTTCGCTTTAAATATGACTAATTTAGAGTAAAAAAAAAATAAAATTTGTGAAAATTATTAATTAATTTTCGCTTTAAATATGACTAATTTAGAGTAAATATATTTAGACTGATGTTATCATTATATATTTCCGGTACAACTATTAAGTTTCTTCATTGCTATGTATAATTTTTGTTAAATGCTAAATAGTTTTATGAATAATTAGTAATTTGAAAATATTATGAAATAGGAAATATTATAACCGAAGATTTTCGGTTAAGTTTGTCGGTTTCGGTTAATCGATGAATCTGGTGAAACCGACAACCCTGATAGAGTTGACTAAAGAAACCTGATTTGTTCGGTTCAGGATCATTCGTTCGGTCTTTTCATAAAAGATATATATACTAGTGTTTGTCACGGTACCGTATTACGGCGATATTTTTCGGTAATACCGCGGTATTTTTACCGAAAATACCGATACCGATACCGAAAAATCGCGTTTGACCAACACTAATATATACTTTTCTGTAATTCTATTTAAACTTTTCTGACTAATTTAGTAACTTCTTCTAGGTCCGACTTGTAATACCCGTCTTAGAATTACTCTTGTCTTTACAACTTTATTAGAATTAGGATGTGAAACTGTTGGATCCTCATTTCGACATTTAATTAATTATTTTTAAAATATTATTTTCAAATATTTATTGACCCCAAAATGTGCTGTAAATGTTTGTTATCTATTTTCCCATTTTAAATATTCAAAACATTCCCTCAAAACAAACATTTACTTTGATCTTAAAACTTCCTCTCATTTACTTTAAATAATTTATTTTCTTATCTATGTTTTACAACTTTCTCGTCTGACCTACTTCCGCCCATTTGCTTACCCTATAAATACTTGTTTGTCATTTTACCTTTCAAGCTCGTCTTGATCAAACTTGCTCCCCAAATTTAACCCCAACTTATTTAAATAAACTTTATTAAACTTGTATAATTAATTGTTGAGTATTGTTTGAGTTCGAATTATTTGAGTATTTAAAAGTAGATATTAAACTTATTATTTATTAGAAGAACCGGGATATAACACTGGTGCCACGAACCCGTTGCGAATTAAAACGGAGATTAATTTTGAAAAAAAATTAATTTAAATTTTTTTGAAGTGACTTTATTTGAGGAATTTAGAAGAAGAAAAAGAAATTTTTGAGTGAAAAATTGATTAAAAAAAGAAGAGAAAAAAGATTATAGTGCAAAAAAAAAGACGAATTTTAGTAAAAAAAGAGACTGTATTGAAAAAAGTAGAAGAAGAAAAATTTAAAGAGAAGATTAAATTAAAAGAAGAATTGGTCTGGATAACAAAAAGTTAAAAAAAAAAAGAAATTAGATTGAAAAAAAGAAGTGATAAATAGTGAAAGTGATTTGGGAAAAAATATTTTTGATTAAAATTTGAAGAAGAAAAAAAATGTCAGGTTCTGATTTTGCGGCTGAGTTTTTCAGTGACGAAGAAAATAAGGCATTTGATAAGATTTTAAGACAACTTCGCTCCTTTGAGCGCTCCGTGGCTCAAAGCTTTCGCCACGTTGAAGAAAGATTAGATTCCATTGAGGAAAGTGTAAAAAAGGATAAGGATAGCCTTTCAGGAACAAAAGGCTCAATAACGAAATTACGTAAAAATGTGACAGACCTTCAAACGAATTTTGAAGAGACAATGAATACAATTGTTAAATTAGGAAAGAACTATAAAAATAAAAGATATGAAAATTTTGAGGAGGAGGAAGACAGTTCTGAAGACGAATCGGATATAAGCATTCGTGATGCGAATGAGACTGATAATAATGATACTAGAGATAATAGAGAAGCTTATGTTACTGACCCATTTATAGGAAATGGAGCATTTGTGGTGGGTACATTTGACGGAAATCCCACAGTATCTTTCAATAAATGGATAGAAAAATTTAAAGACGTGTTGTCACTAATGACGGAGCCTACTGAAGGGCAGAAATTATTACGTTTACGCTTTTGTTTAGCGGGTCAAGCCCGAATAGCGTTTGATGAAATAGACCCGCAACCTAATACGTTGGCGGAGGCAATTAATATTTTAAAAAGAAAATATGAGAGCGGCAATAGTAAAATAATTGCTCGTCAAAAATTATCAAATTGTAGACAAGCTCCAGGCGAATCAGTATTTGAATTCGCAAATCGTCTATCGGATACTGTCCGAACTGCCCTCTCAGGTGAAGAGGAAGAAACCATTAAAAAACGAATTTTAGACGAATTCCTGGATAGACTTTTACCGGATTTACAATTCGAGGTTAAAGCGCAAAGGCCGCTAGAATATGATAATGCGTACGAAATAGCACTGAATTATGAATTGCTGCTTAAAGCAAGAAAAGATAGCTATAATAATATTTTTGCTGCAAATCTAGCAGAAAAAGTAGAAGCATTGACTATTCAAAGTAATATTCAGAATAATAAAAAGAAAAAAATTATCTGCTTTAATTGCAAGAAAAGAGGTCACTTTGCTAGGAACTGCTATTTCCTTAAGCCTGATTACAATCAGAGAAATTACAGACCCCAACACTATGGGAGATTTACTAGTCAATTAGGACATAATAGTCAAAGTTATAGTAGAAATTATAATAATTTTAACGAGAATAGACCTTATAGAGATGAAAATTATAATAATAGATCAAACAATAAAAGAAGAAATTATAAATGTTACGATAGCTCAAGTAGCCTAGATAGCCACTCAAGTAGCAGTGAGCGAGAAAATAATTCGCCAGAACAAGGATCAAATAATCACTATAATCGATCGCCAGATCGAAGAATTAAATTTGAGAGAAATCGAAGTCCTAGAATTGGGACTTTTAGCCCATATATGCTTGTAATTCTCGCATTATTCTGTTTAACAGGATCAGCTTTGAGTTGCTTTAATGATGCATCCATTCCAATATGGAGATTACCAAATGATCCGATATTCCCTAAATTTACTATAGGAGATATTAATATATTAAAAAATAAAACTCCTGCTTTTGAAAATGAATATGCGAAAACGGAGGTAAATAAATGCAGAGGCTTTTTTGACACCTATATACAGAGAGATGAGACAGTAAACCAATTTAGGATATTAGTCTTTAGCTGTTTTGTTACAGTTCTATTTGTATTAAAATTTGTTTTACGTTCGATCTTAGCAGGCCCAATAAATTATTTAAATATTGGAGAAGCAATATATAGTAGAATAAAGAGTTATAGAAAGTTAAATAAAAGAATGAAATGTATTAGACAAATTAAGAACAAAATTAAATCAAATAAAAGTGAGTTAAAAGAGAATAAAATATCACTTTCTAAAAGATGGCCCTCTAGGAATAAAATTGTAAGAGGAGATTTAAATAAAAATAGACAAAATAATATTAGAATTTGCGTTGCGGAAAATACCCAGTGTGACAAAAATTCCAGAATATTAACTAAAATTAACGGAATAACGACCATATGTTTACTAGACACTGGAGCGCACACATCAATTATTAGTAATTCCAATGCCAAGAAAATTGGTCTAAAAGATATGTCCGCTGCAAATTTTCCAGCAGTTTACGGTATTGGCAATAAATTAGTACCGACTCTAGGTCAGGCTACAGTCGAGTTAGAAATTGCTGAGTGCAAAATTCAAACAAATTTTGTAATTATTAAGGATACCGAGAGAAAGAATCAAACATATAGCGCCATTATTGGTAGAGAAACATTAAGTTGCTTACCCCTTATGTTGAATTTTACCAACTGGGAGCTTATTAAAATTCCGATTGAGTATAAATTAATTAGTTGCAGAGAATTAGATAAAATATCAAGAATGCTAGATGATCTAAAGACCAAAAAGTCTGAAAAAGAGAATATAATATGTCATTATTGCAAGAAAAAAGGGCATATTGCCAGTATCTGTTTTTACCGTAATCCGGATTATAATCCGAGAGGAAATCGCTTTCAAAATAATGTTGAAAGGGAAAGCGGATCTCTTAAAATAGCGCATAATGACCAACATAGGTTGAGAATTTCGCAGCTCCCGTCCAGTCAAAAATGACTGAGATTTTAGAAATAAAGTTGTAAAAAAAAATTAGTTTATTTAATCGCATTTATCAATTATTGAAAACTTATATTTTGTTATCCTTCCTTATCTTTATACCCCCTAATATTAATTTATATTTTGTAATTTTTCTTTGTAATTGTAATTTATTTAAATGGCGAATGATGAGATTTGGATTTGCAACAAAAAGTAGATAAACAACAAACAACAACATCCCCAAAATGAATGAAGAATAATTCAAAAATTAAAAATTGACTTCTAATAGCTTCATCAAACTACCTCTTTTTCAGGAGAGATAAAAAAAATTGAACATATAATATGTGAAACGGTTAAAAGAACTATAGGTTTATTAAAATCCCGCGAACTTTGCGGAGAAGGAAATAATAATATCTGATAAAATGAGCCCCAAATGGAGATGAAATGGATGTGCGTAATTTGTGCATCTTCCACCTCTTACGTTAAAACAAGTGTTAGAGAGGCCAAGAATTGGCTGATAACCGTTTTCGTCATAAGACCCATGTTTGTGGAGAATATAATTGATGGATAATGTAAACAAAAAAAAAATATGGACATCAATTCTCTAAAGGGGAAAGGAGTGTTGGATACCTGTCTCAACAATTAGGCGAATATTTTTCTAAAGGGGAAAGGAGTGTTGGATCCTCATTTCGACATTTAATTAATTATTTTTAAAATATTATTTTCAAATATTTATTGACCCCAAAATGTGCTGTAAATGTTTGTTATCTATTTTCCCATTTTAAATATTCAAAACATTCCCTCAAAACAAACATTTACTTTGATCTTAAAACTTCCTCTCATTTACTTTAAATAATTTATTTTCTTATCTATGTTTTACAACTTTCTCGTCTGACCTACTTCCGCCCATTTGCTTACCCTATAAATACTTGTTTGTCATTTTACCTTTCAAGCTCGTCTTGATCAAACTTGCTCCCCAAATTTAACCCCAACTTATTTAAATAAACTTTATTAAACTTGTATAATTAATTGTTGAGTATTGTTTGAGTTCGAATTATTTGAGTATTTAAAAGTAGATATTAAACTTATTATTTATTAGAAGAACCGGGATATAATAGAAACCTTTAAATAAATCTTTTTTTGTGTAAAGTTACGCTATAAACTTTTATGGTCACATTGTAAATTTAAAGATTAACTATAAATTTATTAATTTTAAATTTTTTCATTTAATTTCACTCAAGGAAAAACACCTTTATTAGAATTCTCAGTTCCATTCTAATTTTCGTGTAATAAGAATTCAGAAGATTTATCTTTTTAAATAAATTAATGTTCAAAGTGTATCTATCCAAACCAGATTGAAGCAGAAATGCTTGGCTCTAATGCTGCAAAATTAAAAAAATTCTGATTTTTGTTTCAAGTTTAATTTTTTCAGAATTTAATTAATTCTGATTTTCTTTGTTTTATAAAAATTCTGATTTCAAGTTTTATTTTTATAAATTCTGAAATATTTAAATTTACCCCGAACATGATGAAACCAGCCCTTTGGTATAAACAAACATTGCCCTTCCTCCACTAAACTATCATAACATTTTACATTAGAAAAGAGTGGAAATTTAATTAAATCTGGATTTTCAACATCGACCTAAAATTAAAAATAAAATTCAAAAAAAAATTTTTTTTCTGACTTGACTGCTATTTTGCCTCATCAAGTCATCATAAAGGTAGAGACTTTCACGTTCCTTTGGGTCAATAAGACGGACAAACTTTGAACCGCGTATTTGACAGAACATGTTGTGACGAGGATCGGTGTGGAGGGGAGAGACTTTAAAATAAATTATTAAAGAAATTCTGATTTTTTAAAAATTAATTCTGATATTAATTCTGAATTTTTTTAATTAATTCTGATTAAAATTCTGATTTTTAAAAATTAATTCTGATTTAAATTCTGATTTTTAAAAATTAATTCTGATTTTAAATTTATTTATTCTGAAACTTATTTAGGAATCAGAAATTTCGATAAATAAACTTGGAATCAGAATTCTGATAATAAAACTTGATAGAATTCTTTTTTTAATTTTAAAATGTTTATTGAATTCTGATTTTATGTAAATTGTTCCCAAGTTTTAATTTAATGTTATTAATTCTGATTTTAATATTTATTTGTTCTGATTTTATACTTAAGATTTTAATAGAAATTCTTAGGGTTGCGCCCCGACCCCGACTAACCCCGACCCCGACCCCGAACCCCGACACTTTTTGACCTAAAACCCCGACCCCGACCCCGACATTCCCAACCCCGAAAACCCCGACCCCCGAAAGTTCGACCCCGACGACCCCGAACCCCGAAAAATTTTTATGACCCCGACTCAAACTGCATTAATTAACTAGAGATCGGAACGGGATCGGGACTTTGATGTTAAATATATGAAGGAAAAGGGAAATGAATATTTATATTTTCTCCTGTTTCCTTTTGTTGGTCGGTGGGCGAGTGGTTAGGTTAACTGACTTCACCCATCTAGCTATTTTGATAGGTATGGTGTTCGAATGCATCGATTGAAATGAGACTGAGAAAATTTTTCTTCTCAAAAATAAATATTTTTAAACTTTGATCTTGATTTTAAATATGCAAATTTATTTTTTTTAATATTTTAAACTTGAAAAAATTTTAGAAATTTTAAACTAGTCATGAATTTTCCAAAATTTTCACCTGTGGCGTAGAAAATGGAAGAAATCTGTCTCTTGGCCTTCCTAAATTCTAAAAATTTTCGCCTGCGGCGCAGAAAATGGAAGAGATCTGGCTCTTGACCTTCCAAAATTCTCAAAATTTTTGCCTGCGGCGCTAAACTCAATGAAGGGATACAGAGGCTTTAGGAGAAATTGATGGATAGATGGATTTCTCCAGTTATACTTGCAAATCCCCGATATCCCTTCAAATCCCTCTAAATCCCATTATATCCATCTTAATCCTCTGATATGCCTTCATATCCCCTCACTCCCTTTAAGAGGGGGAGTAAGAGTTACCTTGTGGGTTTGGGGATTTTGGGGATTATGAAGGATAACTTGGATAAAGTACTTCTTGCGCCTTCAACTAATAACGAATTAGATTTAGAAAGTGAAGATAATGAAGATTAAGTTGATTTTTTAATAAAAATGTTGATTTTGCACAGTAATATTGGATAAAAATGCTGGATTTTGTAAATTTTCACTTCAACCCCGACCCCCGACCCCGACCCCGAACCCCGACATGATTTTCAGCCCCGACCCCGACCCCGAACAATTTGAGCAACCCCGACCCCGACCCCCGACTTTTTCAACCCCGAAGGCTCGGGGCGCAACCCTAGAAATTCTGGTTCCAAGTTGTAATAAAAATTCTGATTTTAAATTCAGCCCTAATTTAACTAAAATTCTGATTTCAAGTTTATTTGTTCTGGTTTCGGATTTTTTTATTAATTCTGATTTCAAGTTTATTTAAACTTTACCAGTCCCTTCAGGCCCAATAAAAACATTAATTGTAAATTCTGATTTTTCTTTTTCTTCCTCCTCTCCAAAAGAACAATATTCTGGTATAATTAAATCATTAATTAATTCTGGTATTTGGTCTAATAATCTGTGCTGGGCTAAATAACCAATTTTTAAATTTTTCTCTTCTTTTTGTTTTTGTGGGGGGAAAATATATTTAATTAAATATTCATTAAATTTAATTATTTTTTGTTCCCAATCTTCGTCTGTATATTTATTTCCTAGTTCAACAGGTACTAGGCGGTGACCGCAAATTGAATTGAGGTAGGAAAAACTGGAAAATTAATGAATTAAATTTTTTGAAAAATTGAAAAAAAATTTTTTGAATATTTTTTTTGAATAAAAAAATTTTTTTTATTTTACTTTTCTGCCCAAAAAATTTTTTTAATTTTTTGAAAATTAAAAATTTTTCTTAATAAAAATTTAAAAATTTTAATTTTTTTTCTTTTCCACCCAAAAAAAAATTTAAAAATTTTTTTTTCCAAATTTAATTTTTTAAATTTATTTTTCTACATTTTTTTTAATTTTAAGAGCAAAATCGGGAGTATATATTTTATTTAAAAAATTTAATTTTGATTTAAATTTATAGGTACTTTTTGATTAATATGTATTCTAGTAAAAAGTTCGAAAATCTTTAACCTGAATTTTTTCCAAGAAAAAATTTAATAAAATCTTAAACCGAAAAGTACCTAATTATAATTTTAATAAAAAATATTTTTTGAGTAAAGAAAAAAAGAAAAGATTAAAAGTCAATCCTTGATAAGTAAAATTTTTACAAAAGATTTTATATCATAAAATGGAAGCAGATATCTCAAGAGAGAGAGTTGACAGAAATTGGTAAAATTTAGTAAAAATTGAATATCAATATTACATGGAATTTGAACTTTAAATTGTCGGGCCTCGGATTTTTTCTTTTAAACTCAGCGGGCTGGGATTTTCCACGTTAAACCCTCAAAAAACACCAGATCTATTCGAAAATACCCCGTATCCGTGTTATAAAGAACCTTGCCCTAGTCCTGAGTTCAAACTCAAATTAATACTTGAAATATACTCCGTTTAAAGAATAAGTGAGTGGATTAAATATGTGTGAGGATAAAAAATTAATAAAATGAGTTATGCAAGAAGGGTATATAAGAATTAGTAGATTATACGATAATAAATTTAAATTGAATAGTTCGAACCTCACTATAATTTACATTAAATAACACACTTTTGTTTAAAAATTATGCTGAATAAGCTATACTCTCTATTTTAGACACAGCTCAGTACAGGTCTAGTAGTAATTATTAGACCTCGAAGACTGTTGGTCTTGAGTTTTGATTCCAAAACTTTTTCTAGAGTTTTTAATGGTCTTGTCTTGGGTCCTAGAAACTTTTCGGTCTTGGACCTCACTAGCTAGTAATTATCATTAACGTTCGGACTTGGTCCGGCACTTGTGTTAGACCATTATCGATTGTCCTTTATTATTCCTACATTTTTTCTGACACTAAAATGATGATACTTCATGTGTTATTCTTTAAGTCCTAAAATTCCCCCTCAATTACAAGGACAATTTTTTCGACCCTAAGATTGTATCTTATAGTGAGGTTCGATTGTATTTTTAAACGGAAAAAAAGAAATTTAAAACAAATTCAATCCACCCCACTCAACCGTTGCCGAATTCCTTGTAGACGAATTTCCACCACTCCTTGGTTTTGAGGTGAAATACAAAAACTAAAAAAATTTTATAAAAAAAATTTTTCTTAGTCATTAATTTAAAAATTAATTTACTCAATTCCATTATTTGATAAAAATTTTTGAAGTTTTTGACGTATAACTGAAAGATGACCACTTGTACTTCCATAACCGGTAATTACATGAAGTTTGCGTAAATTAGGCATTGTTTCTTTAAAATTAAGAAATGTTTGAAAGGAAGGAAAAAAGTCAAGGATAGGCAAAAAAGATAGTGATGTTCGGGAGAAGAAAAACCCCCGGGAAACGGGAGTCGGGTCGGGAAATGACCTCGGGAGTAGGGAGGCCAAAAACTAGGGAAAATTTCCCAACTCGGGAATCGGGATAAACAAATATCACTACAACAGGATGCCTATCAATACCCACAAGCTATTTCAGAAATATACTAACTACAAGTAAAAATAAAAGATACTTTAAATCGTATCAAAATTAAACAAAGTAGAATTTTTGCGAGCTTTATAAAACTACTTTAATTCGACTTTTATAAGCTTTGGAATAGGAAAGGTGATACTGAAAACATGGCCTGAGTCATGGGTCCTTTTTCAAAATACTAAAATAGAGCAAAATGTGGCAATAGAGAAAAATTGGGCACAAATAGGTAAAAAGAGTTACCACGATTTAACTACTGAAAATAGAAAGGAGAAAAATAGAAAAGTTGAATGAACCCCTTATATTGTGTCACTTTTGCATGATTATTGCTTGCGGTTTTTGGGAGGATAATGAGCGGGAAAGGAAATTAACAACAACAAACACAATCCTCACCTCTACACAAATCAATTTTATATTTAACAAATTCAACAGCCCTTTTCCAATTCATTCCATGTAAATCTATAAAACAATCATTTGGACAATTCCAAGCATTTAAACGGTCATTTTGGTAGGTTAAACGTAGTTGTTCTTGATGAAGTGTTCCCGCCTTTAAATTTAAAAAATAAAAAAATTTTTCCGAATTATTCTCTGTTAATTTTCAAAGGTTTTGAATTTAAAAAAATTAAAAAATAAAATTTAATTAAATAATAATTTCGAAAAAGCATTAATATTGAAAAATAGGGGGGAGGGGGGTCGTGGGTTCGAACCCGCTTAGGGCCCCTTATTTTTAAAGTTATCCAAAATTATTCTAAAATTATTTTAAATCTTTTAAAAATATTCTTAAGTGTTTTTTATGCCCGATAGACTTTACTTTTGGAAAAAAAATAATTTTGAGATCAATTATTGAAAGTTAGGGGGTCATGGGTTCGAGTCCGCCCGGCGCCTTTTAATTTTTTATAATCAGAAACTTAAAAAAAATTTTTTTTGAATTTATTATAAGCTTAATTATTAATATAATAATTTAATTTAAACTAATTTTTAAATTTTAGTTAAAAACCCGAGCTGGCCTGGGGGTTTCAGGAATGACCCGGGTTGGGGTTTTAAAGCCCAAAAAATCCGGTCCTGGGCCCAGTGTCTTATTAAGTATTTTACAGAAAAAATTAATTGTCGTTTAAATTTACCCTTCTCATATAATGTCCACACAAAGCACCGCCGTGAGGCTTTCCTCTAACTTGGTTTGCCATAGAAAGGCAGTGACGACGTTCAAAATCTAGTTGTTCGAGTAATTGACTTATTGTTTGTAAAGAATCGTTGAAATTAAGTGAAGGAGACTTGAAAAATGAAAAAATTTTGGGTCTGAAAATTATTTTAAAAATTCCAAAAAATTTTTTCAAATTTTTTTATTATTAAAGATTTTCCCCTCACCAAATCCTCCAACTTCCCCCCATCCGCGCCCTTCTTATTAGGAGGAGGGGCTCCATACGGAATAATTATATTGGGATTTTTTGAGGGCACAATTATATTAATTGAATTTTGTTGTTCTTCCAATTGTTCTTCTGTTGAAATTAAATCCAATTTTGCATCAAAACTTTCAGAAATATTTAATAAACAATTTGCAGTTAATTCAAAATTATAACTAGGGAAAAATTAAAGAATATTCTGATTTTAATAAAATAAACTTGAAAGTTTAAACTTGGAAATAAACTTGAAAATCAGAAATTTCAAGTTTATTTTTTAATTAAAATTCTGATTTCAAGCTTATTTAATAAAAATTCTGAAAATAAAATTTTATTTAAAAAATCAGAATAAGTTTATTTAAAATTCTGATTCAAGTTTATTTTTCCAAGTTTATTTAAATAAAAAATTCTGATTTCGAATTTAGTTTCAATTAAAATCAGAATTTTTCTTAATAACACTCAGAAGCAAGTTTATTTATTTCTGATTTTTTTACCCATTCTCCTTAGCAAAATGTTTAATTGTTTTGGGAGGAACATCAGGAAAAACCTCATATAAAGTAGTTAAAGCAGACAATTTAATTAGAGCATTATTATTAGTCGGTACAAGTTTTTTCTTTTGAGTTTTAGTTGGAATAACTGAAAAAAAAAATAAATTTTAGTTTTATAGGGAAAATTAATTTTTAAAAAAATTAAAAAATACAACAAAACAAAAATTTTAAAAAACTTGCAATTTTTATTTTTAAATTACACTAAAAAATTTATTAAATTCTGATATCAAATTTATTTTTTAAATTAATTCTGGTTCGTTTTAAATTAATTATTCTGATTTTATTGTTTAATTAAATTCTGTCAAGTTTATTTAATTCAGAATTTTTAATTAAAATTATTTTAAACACAAATTCTGGTTTTGTAGAAATTTTGATTATATTCAAGTTTTAATTGAGTTTATTTTTCAAGTTTAATTAAAATTCTGATTTTTAATTTTTTTAATTCTGATTTTAAAAATTCTGATTTAATTCAAGTTTATTTTTAAAATTCTGATTTTTTACCTTCTTCTTCCCCCTCAATTATCTTCTCATTAGGAATAGAAACCCCAAAATGTATTGCCTTATAAAACATTTCACATAACCACAAAGGTATTTCAATTTCATTATTTAATAATTCATTTTCTTTTTCTTCCTCATCATTTTCCTCTTCTTCATCAAATAATTGTCCAATTTTTTTAATAAATTTTTTTGTTAATTTTAATTTAATTATTTTCTTTGTTTTGTTCTTTTCTTCATTATTTTGAGAGGATTCGAATACTTTATTTATTGGATTTTCATTTTTATTTATTAAATCTTCATAGGTTTTAGAGGGAGAAATAAGTTGAGAATTCTGATGTAGACGGTGCTGAAAAATTAAAAGTTAATTAATAATTAAAATTCTGATTCCAAGTTTATTTAAAATTCTGTTTTTTCAGAATTAATTATAAATTAAATCAGAATTTTAATTAAACTTGAAATCAGAATTAATTTAATTTAAACTTGAAATTAAATTCTGATTTTTATTTATTTATTCTGATTTTATTTTAACCAATTTCTAGGCTCAGAATTTTTCAGAAAAAAAATCAGAATTTTTTTCAGAATATTTCCAAAAAAACAGAATTTTTCAAAAAAAAAATCAGAATTTTTTTCAGAATATTTCCAGAAGAAATCAGAATTTTTCAGAAAAAAATCAGAATTTTTTCGAAATATTTCCAGAAAAAATCAGAATATTTTTCAGAATTTTTCAGAAAAAAATCAGAATTTTTTTCAGAATTTTTCAGAAAAAAACATCAGAAAAAAATCAGAATTTTTTTTCAGAATAATTCCAGAAAAATCAGAATTTTTTTCAGAATTTTTACCAAAAAACTGCTAGTATTCTCCCCATCCTCATTATTAACTTCCAACAAAATTTCCTCTCCATTATTTATTTTATTTTCATTATTTTCTTCACCAATTTTTTCTTCTTCCTCTTTTCTTTTTGTAGCCAAAAAATGTTCGTTGTTTTTAGCAGCGGCCAAAATTGCTTGGCCAATTTCTTCGCAGTTGAATAAATTTTTTTGCATTTTTTGAAGAGAAATATTTTTTTGAAAAAATTTTTTAATTAAATTTAAAAATTAACTGGAAATAAAAAATAAATATTAAATTGAATTATAAATAAAATAAAAATTCAAAAAAAATATGTACAAGAAAACGCGAAATTGGGCTTTTTTGGGGGATGAAAAGAAGAGGGAAGGAAGGAAGGGGAGGAAAGGGGTGAGGGGGTTACAATCAAGGGGATTATATGCCGTAACAAATTTTAAATAACGAGGGCGAAACTTAATTAGAAAACGAAAGTCGAAAAAAACAGAAAAGGCGACGGAAAACGGCATAAACTTTGCTACAGTCCATCCCCTCAATTTACTCCTTTGGATAAACTCTTAATCAGCACAATATTTTAAAAAAAAATAAAAATATTAAAATAAATAAAATGAATAAAAAATACATAAGAAAAAGAACAGCAAGAATAAAAAAGCATTAAGAAAATAATAAAAAATGGTGGGGGGGGGGGGGGGGGGGTTTAATAAAGATAAAAATAAAAGATACAAAGAATTTTACAATAATTACATAAAAAAATTATTTATTTATTTTTGGATTTTTAAAATTTTTTTTTAATTTTAAAAATTATTGGGAAATTTTTTATTTTAAAATATTTAAAATAAATCTCTTCTCAAAAATTTTTCAAAAAAAAATTTTTTTAATTAAAAGTTTTCCTTTAGGATTTTTAAAAATTTTTTGGAATTTTTTTTAATTTTAAAATTTTCTTTAATTAAAATTTATTTTTTTCTCAAAAATTTTTCAACAAAAATTACTTTTTTTACCTCCATTTTTCAAAAGCAGGCCATCCATTTACCATTCCATTAATTATTAAAGGTAATCCAGGCAAATAATTATTTTTGTAGAAACATTCAAGTGAGGGAAGTTGCTCTATTTGGATTGGTAAAGAGTTGGATAGAGGTGGTGGAGGTGTTGTTAGCTTTGAAAAGAATTTTTGGTTAACAGAAAGGGAAAATTTTATTAGTTTTACTGTTATATTCCCAAAGTCCGCAAATTTTGTCCGCAAAAACTCAATTGACTTCAAAGTTGAGTATTTAATTTTTAACAGTCTAATACACCAGGGATGAACCGGGAAATAGTCGGGACGGGTTTAAAAATTACTTCAAATCTCTTTCCGGATCGAAAAATTCTGGGTCTTAGATTTCGGGAAGGTCGACAGACCCTTACATAAGAACCACTTCAGAAAATAAACATTCAGGCTAGAAAGCAGTATAAAATTTGCGGACAAAAAAATTTGCGGACAACCCAAAAAACCAATGAAAAAATTTTTTAAAAAATATTAAAAATAAAAGAAAAACCTTTTGATTATTTTGTGTAAATAATTCAGGCGGTGGAGGGAGAAAATAACGGCAAAGGTGGGAAGCAAATTCTGAAAGGCTCTCATCCTCCAAATCATGGCCTTTAAGTAATCCTTCATCACAGAAACGTAAAGAGGACTTTAACAAAAAAGGGTTTTAATCAAGAAAAAAAATTTTTAATTTTTTGAAAATTTTTTTAAAAAATGTCCAAAAGGGTCAGAACAAAAAAGGTTCAAAAAAGGTTTTTTATTCTCGAATAAATGCTTAAATAAATTCAAAATCAAGTCAGAAACGATTAATTTTAATTAAAAATAAAATATTATGGGTCTAAAATAAATTTAAAAAATAATTCCCCCGAGCGGGTTCGAACCCATGACCCCCTTTAATTTAAAAATAATTGTCATTTTAATCAGATAAAATTTTAAAATAAAAAATACCAAATAATCTTCACGTAAAAAATCCACTTTAGCCATAAGTGCACACAAAAAAGAATAAAATAAACGCAAACGATCAGGCACATTGGAGTAATGTCCAGTATTTAACCAGGAATCACAAAGGCGTTCTAATCGATAAATATTTAAACGAAGCGAATTTAGAGATTCTTTTGAAGGGATTTCTTTAAAAAAAAGTAAAAATTAAATTTAAAAAAATTAATTGGGGAGAAAAAAAATTAAAAAATAAACGGAGGGGGTGGAGGTTCGAACCCGCTCAGAGAAAATATTTTTTAAAAAGACTTTCTTAATAATAACCGGGTAAAAATAAATTATATCGACAGTTTTTTAAGTTAAAAATTGAAAAGAGAAAAAAATAGAAAGCCAAAAACTTAAAAATAAGCTCACCCAGGGGGTAGAGGTTCGAACCCGCTCGGGGCCCTTAAATATAAATTTACCCAAAATTTCACTAAAAATACGCCCATAATCTTTAAAAATAGTTTTAAAAATTAAAAAAACCTTCACTCTTTCCATTTGCCAATTTATCCAATTCTTTAGCCATTTCAACAGCTACATTCATTATAGGCAAGCCATTAAAGTGTTTTAACAAAATTGGATGGAATTCAGCCAAATTACTTAAATTGCCTAAGGGCATTGAATTTTCTGGAAGATCAGACATGCTCAACTTCTAAAAATTATATAAGAAAAAAATCTGGAACAAAAATGTGCAAAAATCTGCAAAAATCGAAAAAAATCGTAAAATTAAACCACTTAACCACAAGTACAAAAAGTGCCGTTAAGGGCTAAAATGATGAAAAATACAAATTAAAAGAAAAAGAAAATTTTTAAAAAATATTTCGAAGCTATTAATTATTTTATAAAGCGTTTTATAATTGTTAGAAATGCTAAAAATCCAACGCATAACGAAAACAAATAAAAAATAAAAAAAATATGTGGGAGTGCCAAGCAGCTGATTAAATTTATTTTGGGGAAGAAAATGCAAAACTTTTATTAAATTACATCAGCCAAATGTAAAATTTACGGGGAATTTTAACCTTGAAAAAAAATTTTGGGGGGAATACACGTGATTTTGAATTCACGGTCAAATTTTTTAAGAAAGGGGGACGTTTCAGTATAGGCAAGTCAATATAGAGGCCATATTTTGGGCCATAACTTTTTTGATTATCAACCGATTAAAATAATTTTTATATCAATCGAAAGCTCTAAATGTGTTGATTATTTTAGCTAACGGGATTGATTTGATCAGAGAATTCTACAAAAAGTTACAGCCGAATTTATTCGAAAATCATGATTGCGCGCACTTATACAGATATAACTTTTTGTAGGAGCGTCTAATAAAAATGATCCCGTTGGCTAAAATAATCCCCAAATCCAGAGCTTTCGATTGATATAATAATTATTTAAATCGGTTAAAAATCAAAAAAGTTATGGCCGAAATATGGCTTTATATGTACTGAATCGGTGATACTGAATCGTCCCCCACCCAATATTTTTTATTTTTATTCCGTTTGAGTCTTAAATTTTTTCTTTTCCCGGCAAAATGGATTTTTCCGGACCCGGGTCAGGATTCCGATTTGTGACCTGAACCGTACAGGATCAGGCCGAATTTTTTCCGGATTAATTCGGGCTCCGGAAAAATCCGCCCGGATCCGGTCCGACGCCGGGCACTATGTTTACACATTTAATGTAATTCTGTTTTTCTTTTATTTTTCAGGTTTATTTTAGAGATTCTGATTTTTTATTTTAGAAAATGCGTGGCTTTTTATTTATTAAATGTTCTGCTTTTAATTGCTCAATTTTACAGCGACGATTATTTTCTGATTTTATTTTGAATAGAAGAGCCAATAATAATGTTTTTTCACCCTATTATTTTCTTCAAATGTCAAAAAATGTGAATAAAATTCGTAAGAAATTTTTTTATTTAAGGTTTAGTTAATTTTATTTTAAATTAAAAGGTTAAAAAAGCGTTCTTGGGGGGTCGTGGGTTCGAACCCGCTCGAGGCCCGTTATTTTTAGAATCGGGTTAAAATTATTTTAACTATTCTAGAAGCATTTTTAAATGTGTTTGAGCCAAATAGACTTGCTTTAACAAAAAATAATTGTGACAATAAGATTATATTGAAAATGGGGGGTCGTGGGTTCGAACCCGCTCGAGGCCCTTTATTTTTAAAATTAACCAAATGTTCTCAAAACCCCTTTAGGTCTTGGGTTGAGTATATTTGGGGCCTTTTTATTTTTTAATCCTCTAAATCCGTTCTTATACCTTTTTAGAATCCAGAGGTATTCGTGGAAGAGCTAAAGGAGGTTTTGGTTCTTCTACCTCCTCATCAGACAACAAATCCTCAGAAAAGGAAAATAAAAAGGACGAAGAGGAGGATAAATATAAACAATTTGCTGGGGACAAGGAAAAATTCAAGGAAGAATTTCTCAAAAGATTTCAAGAATTTGTGCAGGAAAATGTAAAGAATATTGCTAAAGATCCTTCAAAAGCTAAAATGATGAATGAAGCTACTCTTGAATTTATTAAAAAATTTAATGAAAAAAGTGAAGGTTCTGGTTTGTCTATTGAAAAGGATGATTCTACAGGTTTATTTTTTAATTTCTAAATTAAATTTGTAGAGTTTTCGGGGGAGGAGATGTTGGAAGGAGGGGGAGGGGGGTCGTTGGTTCGACCTCTCTTGATGCCCTTTTATTTTTAGAAATAAGCTAAAATTTTTTCAATGTTTTGGAAATATTTTTAAGTGTTTTTTTGAAGTGGTTAACTATAGTTTTTACAAAAAAATGATTTGAGGACTCAATTAGAGAGAATATGGATTAGTGATGGAGGTCGTGGGTTCGACCCCGTTCGGGGCCCTTTATTAATTTTTAAATTGATAAAAATAACATTTGACTGTAAAAGCTAGTTTGTTGTAATTTAAAAATCTACTAATTTTTTAATACTAAAATCCCTTAAAAATGAAGAAAAAATATGAAAAGATGGGGGGGGGGGGGTCGTGGGTTCGACCCCGCTCGGGGCCCTTATTTTTTAAATTGGAGATAAAATTATTTTAAACCTTCCAAATTATTTTTTAAATTTTTTAGTCAAAAATTTCTTCATGTTTAACCTCATTCTCGCTGCAATTTCTGCCTTTTTTATGATGTCCATAATTTCTGCGGAAAGCATGTCTAGAGAACATTTGGAATTAATTAATACAGAAAGTAAAATTAATTTTGATCAATTTGTGAGGGATTATTTGAATGTTGGAGAGGTTTGATTTATTTTTAAATATGCCGTAAATGCTCTAATAAAAGCCCTGGGTTTAAATTTTCTAATAGCTCATGTCTATATTAGATATAGGCTTCTATTGGAGAGTGGGCTTCTATTAGAGAGGGGGCTTATATTTTTCGATGGATCTCCTCTTGTGGACTTATATTTATTGGAGATAGGCTTCTAATAGAGCGTTTTTGGTGTTCTAAAAATTTTTAAAAATTATTTTTTGAAGGTTCAAACAATTTATTTTTACCCAAACAAGGAATTGGCTATTGCCACATTACACCCAAACGCTGTAATTAATGGAAAAACGGTTTGTTTAGATTTTTGATTAAATTTGAATTTATTTTGGGTTTATAATGAGAAATTTAAGTTAATTTGACAATTTCTTACAAATAAAAAATTATTGACCCCCGAGCGGGTTCGAACCCATGACCCCCCCCCCCCCCCCCGACAAATGGCAATATATTTTTAAGTGAATTAAAAGGCTTAAATGAATATTAGAATTAATTTAAATTGTCTTTTTTTGATATAGAAATCGCTATTTAATCTTTTAGTGGATCTAAAAAAATAATCGGCCCCAAGCGGGTTCGAACCCGTGACCCCCCCCCTTCTACTAAAAAATTTCTTTTCTAATTTTTTAAAGATATCCTCACATGGAGTGCCCATTTCAACCTCGGATAGACTGGATTTTAATTATAGTCCAACACAATTTGTTCACGCCGTTCGCGATGCTGAACAGAAATTAGGCGTTGACCAGAGAGAAAATGTTCCAATACTTGTTAAACATACAATCCCCACTGGAAGGTTTTTTAATTAAAGAAAATTAATTTAAAAAATTTTTTTTCAGAAAAATTATATATTTTTTGATATTGGGATTACTCTCTATTGTTTCTTTAAATTACTACAGAGGTAAAATGGGCAAAGACGCTTTCCGAGTTATTTCCTCTGCAGCTAAAAAGAAGGAAGGGAAATAGAAGAGAGAGAAAGTTTAATTTTATTTAGTTGTTTCAGAATTTAAAAATTCTGGTTTTTAATTTTATTTAAATAAATTCTGATTTAAACTTGTGTTTTTTTTGGTTTGGAAAAATTCTGGTTTTGAGAGAATTCTGATAATATTCAAGTTTTTACCTAATATGTTTAAACATTAATGTAATTCTGTTTTTCTTTATTTTTCAGGTTTATTTTAGAGATTCTGATTTTTTATTTTAGAAAATGCGTGGCTTTTTATTTATTAAATGTTCTGCTTTTAATTGCTCAATTTTACAGCGACGATTATTTTCTGATTTTATTTTGAATAGAAGAGCCAATAATAATGTTTTTTCACCCAATTACTTTCTTCAAATGTCAAAATATGTGAATAAAATTCGTAAGAAATTTTTTTCTTTAAAATTTAGTTAATTTTATTTTTAATTAAGAGAACAAAAAAGCGTTCTTGGGGGTCGTGGGTTCGAACCCGCCCGAGGCCCGTTATTTTTAGGATTGGGTTAAAATTATTTTAAATATTTTGGAAGCATTTTTAAATGTTTTTGAAGGGTTTTTGAGCCAAATAGTCTTGCTTTTACAGAAAATAATTCTAAGAATATATTGAAAATGAGGGTCGTGGGTTCGAACCCGCCCGAGGCCCGTTATTTTTAGAATTGGGTTAAATTTATTTTAAATATTCTAGAAGCATTTTTAAATGTTTTTGAAGGGTTTTTGAGCCCAATAGACTTGCTTTTGCGAAAATAATTTAAGTTTATATTGAAAATGAGGGGTCGTGGGTTCGAACCCGCTCGAGGACCGTCATTTTTTTAATTGACCAAGTGTTCTCAAAACCCCTTTATGAGTCGTGGGTTAAGTCCATTTGAGGACTTTTTATTTTTTTAATCATCCAACTACTCTTAAAAACCTTTTTAGAGTCTAGAGGTATTCATGGCAGAGCTGAAGGAGGTTTTGGTTCTTCCACCTCCTCATCAGACAACAAATCCTCAGAAAAGCAAAATAAAAAGGACGAAGAGGAGGATAAATATAAACAATTTGCTGGGGACAAAGAAAAAATTATCGAAGAATTTTTCGAAAGATTTAATAAAGTTGTGCACGAACATATAAAGGAAATTGCTAAAGACCCTTCAAAAGCCAAAATGATGAATAAAGCTGCCCTTGAATTTATTAAAAAATTTAATGAAAAAAGTGAAGGTTCTGGTTTGTCTATTGAAAAGGATCCGTCTGGAGGTTTATTTTTTTGAATTTGTAGTTTTCTGGTCGTAGATATGCGGGCGTGAGAAGGAGGGGGGTTGTTGGTTCGAACCCTCTTGAGACCCTTTTATTTTTAGAACCACGCTCGGTGCCAGTTATTTTTAAAATTAACCAAATGTTTTCAAAACCCCTTTATGGGTCGTGGGTTGAGTCCGTTTGAGGCTTTTTTATTTTTTAATCATCCAACTACACTTAAAACCCTTTTTAGAATCCAGAGGTATTCGAGGCAGAGCCAAAGGAGGTTTTGGTTCTTCCACCCCCTCATCAGACAACAAATCCTCAGAAAAGGAAAATAAAAAAGACGAAGCTGAAGATAAATATAAACAATTTGTTGGGGACAAGAAAAAAATTATTGAAGAATATGTCAAAAGATTTAATGAAGGTGTGCAGGAATTTAGAAAGGAAGTGCAGGAATTTAGAAAGGAAGTTGCTGGGCCTTCAAAGGCAAAAATGATGAATGAAGCTAACCGTGAATTTATTAAAAAATTTAATGAAAAGATTGAAAGTTATGGTTTGTCAATTGAAAAGGACCCGTCTGCAGGTTTATTTTTTAATTTTTCAATTGAATTTGTAGAGTTTGTTGGGTGTGGAGATGTGGGCGTGAGAAGGAGGGGGTCGTTGGTTTGAACCCTCTTGAGACCCTTTTATTTTTTGAAATAGACTGAAATTATTTTCAATGTTCTACAAACATTTTTAATTGTTATTTGAAATGGTTAACCATAACTTTTTAACTTTTACAAGAAAAATTTTAAGAAGCTGGGGACAAGAAAAAATTTAAAGAAGAATTTCTCAAAAGATTTCGCGGCGTATTTGCGCTGGAATATAGAAAGGAAGTTGCCAAAGACCCTTCAAAAGCCGAACTTGTGCGTGAAGTTCTGCTTGAATTTATCAGGATATTTAATGAAAAAAATGAAGGGTCTGGTTTCTCTATTGAAAAGGATGCGTTTATATGTAGGTTTATTTTTTAATTTTTAAATTGAATTTGTAGAGTTTTCGGGGAAGGAAATGTGGGTGGGAGGAGTTGTTGGCCTCTTGAGACCCTTTTATTTTTAGAAATAGGCTTAAATTTTTCAATGTTTTGGAAACATTTTAAATTGTTTTTTGAAGTGGTTAACCTTAAATTTTACAAAAAATAATTTAATGATTCACTTAGTGATAATATAGAGGTCGTGGGTTCGACCACGCTCGGAGCCCTTTATTGATTTTTAAATTGATAAAAAAACATATCGCTGTAAAAGCTAGTCTATTGTAATCTAAAAGCCATTACCAATTTTCTAAATTAAAATTTAATATTAGGAATTCTTTAAAAATATAAAAAATATGAAAATTGGGATAGAGGGGGAGGTCGTGGGTTCGACCACGCTAGAGGCCCCTTATTTTTTAAATTGAGATAAAATTATTTTGAACATTCAAAATTATTCTTTTAATTTTTTAGCTGTAAAATTCTTCACGTTTCAACTCATCCTCGCTGTGATTACTGCAATTTTTTTGCTGACCATATTTTTTGGGGGAATGTCTAGAGAACATCTGAAACTACTAAATACAGAAAGTACAATTAATTTTGATCAATTTGTGAGGGATTATTTGAATGTTGGAGAGGTTAATTTTTTAAACTATATCGTGAGTGCTCTAATATAAACCCTAGTTTTAAATTTTTCAATAGGTGACGTTGACATGCTTCTATTAGAGAGGGAGCTTATATTTTTCGATGGGTCTCCTCGGGTGAACTTATATTGGAGAGTGTCAGATCATTACAAGTATTATGAAAAATAAAAAAAATTTTGAAGGTTCAAGGAATTTATTTTTACCCAAACAAGGAATTGGCTATTGCCACATTACACCCAAACGCTGTAATTAGTGGAAAAACGGTTTGTTTAGATTTTTGATTAAATTTAAATTATTTTGGGGTTATAATAGGAAATTTAAGTTAATTTAACAATTTTTTGCAAATAAAAAATTGTTGACCCCCGAGCGGGTTCGAACCTTGGACCCCCCCCTCCTCCACTAAAAAATTTATTTTTTTTTCAAATTTAATTTTTTAAAGATATCCTCGCATGGAGTGCCCATTTCAACCTCAGATAGACTGATTTTTAATTATAGTCCAACACAATTTGTTCACGCCGTTCGCGATGTTGAACAGAAATTAGGCGTTGACCAGAGGGAAAATGTTCCAATACTCGTTAAACATACAATGCCCACTGGAAGGTTTTTTTAAATTAAAGAAAATTAATTTAAAAAAATTTTTTCAGAAAAATTATATATTTTTTGATATTGGGATTAATCTATTTTGTTTCTTTAAAATATTACAGAGGTAGAATGTACAAAGACGCTTTCCGCGTTATTTCTTCTGCGGCTAAAGAGAAGAAAGGGAAATAGAGGAAAAAAGTTTAATTTTATTTTAGTTGTTTCAGAATTAAAAATTCTGGTTTTTAATTTAAATAAATTCTGATTTAAAATTCTGGTTTTGAAAAAATTCTGAAAATATTCAAGTTTTAAGTTTTACTACTGATTTTAAGAGTTAATTCTGATTCAAGTTTATTTCTATAAAATTCAAGTTGGTAATTATTCTGATATTATTCTGATTTATAATTCAAGTTTATTTAAATAAATTAAATTTTCTGATTCAGAATTAAATTCAAGTTTAAAACAAAAAAGTTTAAGAATAATAAGGCGGCTTGTCCACTTTAATTCCATATTCCTCCAAAATAGGCAATAACAATTCTGTTGTCAGGCAATATTTGGCACCACGAGTTCCTTTGCGGACCTGTCCGAGTCCTTTAATTCTGGCCTAAAATAGGGGGGAAATTAGGGGGTTTTGACATTTTTCTGAAATTATTTTGTTGAGTCCACCCCTGAAGACCTACCCCTACACCTTTTTGATCAACTCACTTTTTTACTTTTTATTTCTTTACAAGTCTAATCAGGGGATTTAAAGGAGGTAAAGAAGAACTAGGAAAGATTAAGGGGATATAGATGGATTCGAAGGTTTTAAAGGGGATAGAGAAGGATTAAGGGGGATATCGAGGATCCATTAATCCCTACAAACCTTTTTTTCCCTTTAACCCCTCAGACCTACCTATTAAACTTGTAAAGAAAGAATAAATAAATAATTTGAGTTGATCAAAAAGTTGTAAGTCTTCCGGGTAAATAGTTCTTCAGGGTTGACCCCTTTTTCTGACCTGTTGCATAGCATCCAAACAAATATCCGAAATAAATTTTTGAGTTGCCAACGAAAAAAGGCGAACAACACGCGGGTCTGGACTGGTTATTCCATTCTTAAAAGGGAATTTTCAATTTTTTTTAATTAAAAGAAAAAAAACCTTTTTCATATAATAAAGAGCTACAGCATCAGGAATTGCTGGAGTATATTGCTCCAAATCTTTATAAAAATCTGCTAATGTAGAACCTGTACGGAGGTTGGCGCTAGCTAAAAATAATAAATTTTTTAATAGAAATTTTTTTAAATTTTGGTGATAGTAAAGAGTGGAAGGGAGGGAGAGGGGTTTTTGTGGAAGTCCGCAAAAATTTACATAAAATCCGCAAAAGTGGATTTTATGTCGGTGAAATGATTTCACCCATCGGTGAAATGTCCATTTTTTCGAAAAAAATTTTTTATTAAAAAAAATCACATGAACTCGTCTTTGATTTCCCTTTACTTTTGACCAATTTGTCACCCCCTAACAAAAATTGGACACCTTGGTTAAGTGGTATAATCGAAAATTTTGTGTCTCATTTTCTATAAAAATATTTTTAAAAAACCTTTAGTAAGTTCTTCAATATAAGCTTCAGGAATTTTGTTTCTATGTATTCCTTCCTCAGTTTGTCTTTCTTCTGTTTGCTCATTTGTAGCATTTTCCATTGGAACTTTAAAAAATTTTTTTTGTATTAAAAACAAAAGAATTCACTTATCGTGTACTGGAGTCAGCTTAAAAAAGTAGCCCCGGTAGCCCCGGCCAGTTTTTAATCTCCTCCAACTGATAGCAATTTCATTTTTATTGGAAAAATTTGGCATAACCCCTCCGCACATAAGCGCTATACCACTGAGCTACCGAGGCATAAGTTAATCTTTTCCTATTCTCTTTAGAGCTTGATTAAACCCCGCCTAAGCGTTTAACTCCATTCTCTAGAAAATAAGGTCCTAACTAAAAGGGAGGCTATAGGGGCTCGATTCAAGGACAATAGGAAAAGGGATGAAATTGGGAGAAGAAACGTGAGGAGAGGAGGCTGTAGCCACTATTCCACCTTAAAATGGGAAAAAATATCGAGGATACCTATCAAATTTTTTTTAATTTTCGCCAGAAAATTAAAATTTATTTTTTTACAAATTTCTATCCCTCTATGCACCTCCATCTAAAATACTTCCTTGGGGAAATCGGAAATATACCACACAAAACCAAATTAAAAAAAAACAGGAGTTCAAAGCGTAGCCGAAACTTCCTCCCCCCAAAATTTAAAAATCAAAAATTTTTTCAATAAATTAAAAAAAACCTTCTCCAATCTCATTTCCATTATTTAAAGATGAAGAGCCTACAAGATTACTATTCTCCTCTTCATTTTGTACCAAATCATTATTCTCTTCCTGACCAATCGGTGAAATGTCCATTTTTTCGAAAAAAATTTTTATTAAAAAAAAAATAAAATTAAAAAACAAAATTTAAAAATAATAAAATGGAATGAACCAAAAATTAAAAATAAATAAATTTATTTTTCAAAAAAAATTTTATTAATAAATTTAAAAAAAATAAAGAAAAAAATTATTTTTAAAGTTCTCCACACAATTCAATAACAATAGGCAATTTTGGTTTGCTATTTTGTACAATTGGAACCTAAAAAAATAAATAGAAATTGGGCTAAAATATTAAAAAAAAAATTTAATCCATTAAAAAAAGGAAAAAAAGAATGGCAAAATTGGCCCATTCCAAATTTTCTAAAATTTTTTTAGAAAATTCTTGCCCATTTTTCTTCCCAATTTGCAAGAAAAATCCAAAAATAGCCTAGGCCATCGTCTGATAGCAATTATATTTTTAGGAAAAAATGGGAACAAAGGGGGGGGGGCAAAATGGGAACAACTTGTAGAGACGCCCGAGACCGAAAATTTTCCAAGACTCAAGACCAACACTATACCCCAAGACCAAGACCGAAAAAAACCCAAGAAAAGTCTTGAGTCAAGAATCAAGACTAAGAGTCTCGGACGTCTCTAACAATTTGAAATGGGAGCAAAGGAGGAAACATCGCCTGACAATGAGGCGTAGAACCTGCTTTTCCTCAGAATCTCTATCTTGTGGTAGAGAAAAATGGGAATTTGTGTAAATATAAACAAAGGCCATACGCCAAAAGGATAAATCCATTTTTTAAAAAAAAGGGCACCAAGCGTGGTTGAACCCATGACCTAAGAACTAATGCTCCCTTCTTTTTTTAAAAATTAAAAAAAAACCCCCCAACATTTTCAATTTTTCGAACAGTCAAAAGTCCATCAAGTACACGACCTTAAAAATAAAAAAAATTAATTTTAATAAAAAAAGTTTAAAAATAAACCAAAAACAACATGTTTTCCATCCAAAAAATCGCATTTATTACAAGTAATGAAAAATTGGCAGCCTTTAAAAAAATTTGGAAAATGAGGAAATTCAATTTATAAAATAACCGTTAGTGTCTGGACCAGCATTTGCCTATCAAAAAATTTTTTTTATTTTAAAATTTATTTAAAAAAATTTTTTGAGCAAATAAAAAAATAATTCCCCGGAGCGGGTTCGAACCCACTTCTCTCCCTCTTCTTCGTCTACAAAATTTAATCAAGCTTAAATAAAAAACCCCCACCAATTCTTCTACAAAAATTCAAACCCCACAAATTTAATTTTAAAAATTATTTATAAAAAAATAAAAACCATAGAAAGTATCCCAGGCTCTCCATGTTTTAAATCAAAATTTTCGTCAGCAAATTTGGGTCCATAAATTGAAGTCATTCCTGTTCCATCACCCTTTTTAAAGAAAAAATATTGGTTAAAGAAATTCAAAAAAAAAATTTTTTACATTAACAAAATCGCCTCCTTGTATCATAAAATCCTTAAAAATGATAAAAATATAAAAAATTTTAGTTAAAAATTAAAATATCAATTGGAAATTTTCTTTGTTTTACACAGGATATTCAAATCTTTTAATTTGAGTGAAAAAATTAATCTAGAAAAATGACCCCAAAATGGATCTTAAACAATGATCTCCTTCAATAACAGAATTTTTACGTTAAATTAGTGTACGGACCGTGCCATACTACGGCCGTATTTTTCAGTATTCTAAACCAAGATACAAAATTCCGATCACTAATTTAAATAGGTGATTCACAAGTAACCGGAAAAAAATACAAAAAGTTGTCAGAAAAATCAAAAAATTTCTTAACTAAAATTTCTTTTCGATCCACCCTTATTTCTCTTAAAAACTCTAAAAATCCCATTTACAAAATAACAAAAACCTTTATAACTCTGTGAAATTGAGAATTTTTATAACCAACAGGAACGCCGTCTTTTCTCCTAAAATTTTGAATGAAAATTTTTAAATTAAAAAAAATAAATAAACATTTCTCCAGTACAAAACTGTCTAAAATTTTCTGCAGTCTTTGGACAAACATCGGCAAAAAGTTCCATTACTATTCTACCTAAAATAAAATTTAAAAAAATATTTGAAAAAAATTTAAAGACATTTGGTCCTAAATCTGACAAAAATTGGTCAATATTTAATTTTTAAGCAAATAAAAAAAATAAATAACACGGAGCGGGGTCGAACCCATGACCCCCCTTTCCCCACGAAAATGTTGCGAATTTTATTTTTGATATTGCGTAAAAATTCTGATTTTTCATTAAGAAAAGACTAATATGAGGGAAATAGCCTTTCTAGACCAATTAAAGAGAGGTGAGAAACCCATGTAAAAAAAAGTCCGCAAAAAATAAAAAATCCGCAAAACTTGTCCACAAGTTTATTACTGTCACAATTAACAGACACTAGACAAATCCCTCCCATACTTCTTATTATCCCATTCCCTAAAACTCAAAAAAAGTAAAAAAATTTTCAAAAAAAACCTATAGGAGCTCCACCAGCAGCAACATCAAAGAAAACAACTGGATTTTCTGGGTGACGAAGTTTCTCCACCAATCTGTCCCATTCACTCATTTTATTATTAAAAAGTTAAAGCTGAAAATTAATTTTTTAAAATAAAAATTTTTTAAAAAGACATTTGGTCCCAAAACCAAAAAAAATCCAAAAAAAATCATAAAAACATTTTATTATTATATTTGAAAATCGAATAAATTTTATATAAATATACACAGACGACCCCACTATAAGATACACCCAAAAATTATTTTTAAAAACCTCATGTCAGTTTAACACGGAGAGGTTGTGAGATGTCCGACCTAAAAACGGTCGAGACCGGGCTCATTCAATATTCCCGGTCTCGACCAGGGCTGGGCTTATTTCGCACTTTCGCATTTTTTAGCGCGAAAATTTTCGCATTTCGCTTTTTATTTTTTCATTGCGCCCAGCCCTGGTCTCGACCGTTTTTAGGTCAGACACCTCGCAACCTCTCCGTGTAAGATACAAAGGTTTTGTTTTAAGTGGGGGAAGATGTCTAAGCATTGTTTAGGGAATCTGTTTAACCAAAACCCTTCTATTTAATAAACACCTCATTATAAGGCTCGATTAAACCCTGAGGGTGTATCTTAAAATGAGGTCCGTCTGCATAGATAAAAAAAACAAAAAACATAATGAAAGAATTTAACACACTCGGACCCTCACTAGCAAGTACACCTTCATTATAAGACCTTTTGGCGCTGGTCTAGTTTATGCGTCCAATGAACTTTTATGCGTCCAATGAAAAGTTTATGAGTCCAATCAACAACAAATTGGATTTTTCTTAGTATTGCAAAGTTGGGTATGGTTCCAAAGCATTTCTTCATGTTCGGGACCTATGCCCACTGGGTCCGGGACCATTTATTGTCCTATCCCTAGAAATTTCAGAAAGTTATAATTGTTTTTCCCTTTCCGAAATTTCGAGGTATAGGGCAAGAAATGGTCCCGGACCCAGTGGGCATAGGTCCCGAACATGAAGAAATGATTTGGAACCATACCCAACTTTGCAATATTAAGAAAAATCCAATTATTTTTTGATTGGACTCATAGTTTCATTGGACGCATAAACTAGACCAGCGCCGACCTTTTTCCAACCTCAAAAGGTGTACTCACAAGTGAGGTAGCCCAACTGTATTTTCCAATAAATATATTTAAATTTTCTTCAAAAAATTTTTTATTAAATTCACACATTTTCTGCCCCCAAAAGTCCTCTCTCTCCTTCCAAATTAATCCTCCCATCTTTGTTTATTCGAAAAAAAGCTTGTAGGTAAACCAAAATCTGCTGGAATTTCTAATTCTTCTGTTAAATAGTCAATTTCCCCTTCTTCCTTTTCTTCTGGTTGTTGTTGAACACTTTTTTGTGAAGATGTGGGTGGTTGTCGAGGAGGGGGAGGAGTTTGTTTTAATGGTGGTTGTTGTTTTTGTGATGGTTGTGGTGGAGGAATATTATCCTCTCTAGGGTTAATTTGAAGCAAATTTTGAGGGTTTCGAAACTGAAAAAAAATTTTTTTGAAAATTTTTAAGAAGCAAAAATTGGTACTTTTTCGTCTTCAATAGAAAAAAGCAATCTCTAAATGTCCGTGTATCGTTTCCTGTTCCGGATGTTAGAAGACCTATCAGTATCCACTAGTTTCAGTTCCGGTTCCGGGCCGAACCAAGTAAAGTTCGGGCTCCGAAATCCGCAAGTCAAATTGGATCCGGTTCCGGTCAAAATTTCGGTTCCAGTGAAACACTAGTATCCTCCCTTTTTTCCCCTTTATTATTTCGGAGAAAGGAAAAAAAAAGAAAGAAAATTAGGAACGGCTGCTCGAAAAACTAACAAATTTGAAAAGGTTCCTTTAAATTACCTCATTCCTCCCTCTACTATTAGTAATAAGTGGAGGAATAGGTGACTGTTGTTGTTGTTGTAGTAGTTGATGTCTAAGAGAAGGAATTGGTTGGTGTTGCTGCCGTCCAAAAATTGGAGTAAATTGTTGCTGTCTTAAAGGAGGGATTAATGGTGGTGTTTGTTGTTGTCTAAGGGGAGGAGGAATGGATGTTGATGACGAGGATTGTTGTTGATGCCGTATAAGAGAAGGAATATGTTGTTGTTGCCTATTAAGAGGAGTTAAAGGGGTTGGAGGTGGTAGTTGCTGTTGTCTAAGTGGAAGAATGGATGATGGTGGTGGTTGTTGGTGTTGATGTTGTTGTGGTCCTCTTAATATATTAGGTGTTGTAGTAGGCGATGGAGGAACAAAAATTCTTTTTTGTTGTTGTTGTTGTCGTTTTTGAGAGTGAAGAGCGGTGATAGAATCAAAATTGTCCTTAAAAAAGAAAGGATTTTTTGGTTGTTTTTTAAAGATCCAAGACAAGAACCCTTGACTTTTTACAGTTCCAGCTGACAGAAAAAAGAAAGGTAAAGGGTAAGTAAAAGTGAATTTGTAGGTAAAAGTGAATTACATTTCTAATCACACCTCCTAAAAGTGTGTGAGGTAGTGAAGCTCTACTAGTAATGAGGTGAGACCCTTCTATCTATTTATTCATTTATTTTCTATTTGAAGTCAAATCCCTACCAATTCAATATCCTCACAAAACATAGAATCATCATTTACATTGCTGCTATTACTACCATAATCCCCACCCAAAATGTTTGAACTTGTCGGATGTTGCTGGTGTTGATGCTGTAAAGATGGCGGTGGAGGAGGTGGGGGTAATAAACATTTATTAGAAATAGGTGTTGTAGTTGCCGTCAAGTCAGCAGCAATATTTGGAGGAATTTGAGGTGGAGGAAGATGAAATAATGTTGTTGATAGAGGAGGAGGTGGTGGTGGAGGTAACAAACATTTTGAAGGAGAAATGTTCGTAGTTGTTGTTTCAGCAATATTTGGAATTGTTTGAAGTAATTGACAAGGCAAAATGATGATGGTGGAGGAGGTTGTTGAAATAATAAAGCCATTGGCATAAATGTACTGGCATTTGGCTAAAATTAATAAATTACTAAAATATGAAATGTTCTAAATAAACCCTTTGCCCTATTAGAAGGGGAGAAGACCTCATAGAAGTCCCTGCCCTAGATGCAGATTCTGATCAACAGAGGGATACCGCCTTTCAAGTAGGCAGTAAGCCTGTTTACTTAAAAACTATTACCTTTTCGGTAAACGCCTTAAGGAATAGGGTTGTCGATTTATAATGGAAGAACTACACCGAAGAACCGAGGATTTATTGGGTTTGGCCAACAAACTTTAAATTTGAGAGGTATTTGATATCCGGGGAGTTTATCTTAAAACGCGAGTAAAATCAATTTTAAAAACTACATTGGCAGTAGCAATTGTAGTTGTTGTCGGCGGAGGTGGAGGAGGCTGTGGAGAAGACAAAGCTGGAGGTGGCGGTGGTGGTGATGATGGAGGGGGAGGAGGAGGAGGCGGTGGATGTTGTTGTTGTTGAGATGGTGGAACTGGAGAAGATAGTGGAGGCACTGGTCTAGGTGATGATGATACACAATTTGAAGGAAGTTTGGAAAGTGGTGATGGTTGTGATGGAGCTGTATTTCTTCTAGGCTCCTTTAAAAAAAGAAAGTTTTTAAAAGACATGAAGCCTCTAGGGATCCTGCCGAAATAAAAATTGAATTCCCGATTTTGGAAATCGGAAGGGCAGCAAATTTTGAAAAAAATAAAATTTACAATATTTTTTTTCTTTGAAACATTCAAATCTTCACAATTAATAATAGAACGGATTTGTGTGTCAATGATAAAATCACTTGGTGAATATGGCCGAAGCGACTATAAAAATTTAAGAGAATTAATTTGAAAAATCAGAGCCATATGATAAAGGTTCGAACTGATAGAAACTAGTTTTAGGAAGATGGAGTTTTTCGGTACTTGTAGTATCGAAAGATACCTATGTATCAACTAGTACAGAAAATTCCAAAATCTTAGCTTAACGGTACCATAATTAGCAAAAATAGTGTCCGGTACTTTAGGCAGTACCGAACCTGACCGAACACTAATCAGAACAACGGAAACCGAAAATTAGATACAAAAATACTAAAATATCTCAACATAAGGTAAATTTTTTCTTCTTTAACAGAGTTAAAGTTATACTTTCAACTATAAATCCACCTTTCATTTTAAAAAATAAACCAAAAATTCACCTCATTAGTTGGTTGTTGTTCTCCTTCTACTACAACAGCACTAGTTGAAGTTGCTGTTGCCTCATTCGTTTCCTCCACCCCTTCTTGTTGTTGTTCCACTTCCTTTTCAGTTTCATTTTCTTCTTCCAGAGGATCTCTATTATTTGACCGGACACCTTCTTCTTGCTCTACAACAACACTAGTTACTTCACTTGTAGTTTTATTCTTTTCAGAAGTCTTCTCACTATTATACTCTAATAAGGCTGTTGTTGGTGTTCTTGCTGTTCTTGTTGACTCATCAACAACATTATCAACATTATTACTTCCTCTATTCTGTTCCAATAAAGTTCTTTGTCTAACTGCTAAGCTAATATCCAATCTTTCTTCCGTTGTTAAATCAGAATGTGCTTGTAAAAAGTTACCAACAAGGAGGATTATATGCTCTAAAATATTTTAATGAATTTTTTAAACTTGATTTGTCGGGTCTGTTGTTTTCAGGAGTCAATATCCCTTAAATCCTCGGATATCTCACTTAATCCTTGATATCCCCCAAAATCCCACTATTTAATCATCGATATTACAAGAATCCCCCAATCCCTTCATACGACAAAAATCCTACTTAATCCTTAAATTATTCAAAATTTGATCAAATATTCGATAATTTTTTGGCGAAATAAGCAAAAATTAATCTTCAAACCCGTAGCATTTGCTTCAATCCGTTTTTAGCATTTTCCCTATCTCCAACTCCTACCAATTGTGTCCAAAAACTTTTATCTAATTCCACCTGCTACCAACCGTGTCCCCGCTCTTTTTTATTCCAATACTCTCCAGATCTATTAAATGTACTAAAACCCACCTGGATTAGCTTGATCCCTTATTTCCCTCAACAATTCATCAACTGTCTCAATTATTGGCAATTGAATTTCTTCACCATTTTCTAACAAAATATTGTTGTTGTTAGAAAGTTCTGAATTATGCCTGTTATTATTTAAATGTGGAGAATTGGTGGATTGATGCCTTGTTGTTTCAAGATTTTGTGAAGTTGAAGCAATGCATGACTAAAAAAATATTTTAATTAATGAGATGGGAATACTTCCTATATCTAAAATATCTCATTAAACTCACATCCTCCGGCGGCGGCCATACTGGAGGCTGAGCACAACTTACAGTTGTTATTAAAGAGTCTTCTGCTACACGCGGTTTACGCCAGTTTGGTATATCAGAAATATTTGGAGTTCGTAAATTCGAGTTGTTGTTAGGTATTTGTTGTTGTGGTGAAGACCAATCCATTTGGGAATCGAATGGCGAGGAAAGGTTTTTTTGTTGATGTTGAGGCGTAGAAGAATCAAATCGTTCAGAAGGCAAGGGTTGTAATGTACGTTGTTGACGCCAATTTTCGTCTTGTTGTTTACGCCATAACTTATCTTCACGATCCATACGGCGAACTAGCATTATGATCATAAAAGCTCTGTGCATACACCAGTCAGGTAATCCAGGACCATCCAATGGAAGGAGAACGCCTGAAAAATGATGGTTCACCTAACATTACAAGTTTTCATACTTGGTAAAGGCATTCCAGGACCAAGAGTAAAAACATATCCATCCTTAATATGTTCATGTCCAGCTAAATCCAAAACAATAATTTGTTGATTATCACAGCTACTGACTTTTTCGAAACAACGCATATATAACTCATATTGATATGTATCTAAATGAGTTATAACTTTTAAAGAAATTGGAAAAGAAAAGAGTAAACAACAAATTAAAAAACATCGATGAAGGATAATCATTGATAGGGTGGAGGAGGAAAACAATCAGATCTCTCGCAGCTCAGCTAACTCAGATGCAGCCACTGCAATTAGCAGAGCTGCTAAACTAAAGTCAATTCCATCTACTCTTAAAATATAAAGTAAAGAAAAAATGGTAATGTGAAATAAGAAAAATATGGAAAAGAAACCAAAGATATAGCCAAGCTGATTTTTTCAGAAAAATTTTTAAAATTAGTTATCCTTAAAATGCTGTATTGTATGTTATTTGACTTAATACACTTGCAATGGTGTTCATTTTCAAATAGAGTATAATGCATAATAGTTGAAAAAACCACACCTTGTGGATGTTCAACCAACAATAAAATAACTTGTTTATCCCAACTATCAGTTAATCTTCCAATATAATGCCAAACACCATTAGCTTCCGATCTGCCCATTACTTGAAGAGATTGAGGCAATTCACGACCCGCTTTAAATGCTCCTCTATTGCTTATTGCAGTTAATTTACAATCAAATGAAATAAAAGAATTCCAAATAAATTTTCCTCTCCAGACTTGATGTTTGTTGGTGAACCTATAATAAATTTAATAAGCATAAGTAAGAAGGAATTTGAAAATAAATTTCAAAAAAAGTACAACTATATTTTACGTAGACGGGATTAGAGATCGAACAGGGTCGAAATATCATTCAGAGATCACGGGTATCGTTACCAAGAGTTCTCGAGATAACGACCTTGAATCTCGATCAATCTCTAATCACGAATTCAGACCTAATTGGGATGGTTTTTAGGACTATTTGGGATTAGAGACAAGCATCGATGGGATCTTTCATTAGATACGATTGTTCAGAAAATCTTTGGATATGAGCAGAGTTTGATCTCATTCAAAGATCACGGTTATCCAAAATATTTCGAGACATTGACTGATCAATCATCCAAGTTCAAAAATGATTCTCTGGGCAGTTCACCGTATCAACATGAAATTTCGAACATATCCTGGATCAATAGGGGCTATCGGTGAACAGAAATAAAGTTAACTAATAAATGGATTGGACTAAGACTAGATTCATTCACAAATCTCGGTGATCGAGAGATATCGATCTTTAATCTCGACCAATCATGATGTGCTTGGGTACACCCCAAATTAACGTAAGCCCAAGGTACCGCCGAGCTATAACTTTGTTCAAAATTGTCGAATCCGGTACGCCCTGGTATGTTCGATTCAACTCGTCGAGATGCCTCGAACCATACCAGGGCGTCCCGGTTTCGACAATTTTGAAAAAAACTATAGCACTGCGGTACCTTGGGCTCGCGGTACCTTGGCCTGCTCCGTGCGCGTTTCTATGTTTAATGACGGTATACGGTGAACTGTCCGTCACTAGATCTCGATTCACCTATTTTTACCACCTTAAAATGTCTGTAAAAGCAGGAGATTATGGAAAAAGTAGAACAGAACAAAGGACGGTATCTCTAAAATAGAGGGTATAAGTAGTACGTAAAATATAGGCTAAATAACAAGCCAGGAGGACACAATTTAAAAAAATAAGAGACTTTTGTCCTCCTCGAATAAATTCTTGTTGCTCTTCACTTCTCATTGGAACATTATTAACAGTAGGACTAGGCCCACCATTATTTCCATTATTAAACGACTTCCTTCTCATATTCCAATTTCCATTATTATCAATTTCTCTATTATTATTATTGCTTTTTATTTGTTCAAATGGAGGAATAACACGTGGAACAACTATTTGATCATTTTCTTTATGCTTTTCTTTTTGATGAGAATGATGATCATTTTGAGTTGAACGAAACTAAAAAAATAATTTAAAAATAAACACAACTAAATCTGCTCTATTTGAAATGAACTCTCTCTTACTAACTTTTTTACCCAAAAAAATCAGCTTGGACCGTGAGAATATTTTTAAGGACGGTGTCTCTTGGGTCCTCTCCCCAGAGACCTTCACTTGGACCGTAACTTGGAGTTTCGTATTTGAGATACTCTAACTGGGAAGAATAGGTTACTCTCTATTTTGCCAATGAGGCTAAAAATCACACGTTTTGCCAGCAAAGTTATTTTCAAAACGTGATTTTTAGCCATATTGGCAATGAAAGATAAAAAATAGTATAGTATTGGTAAATATTGCCAATCATGCTAACAGAAAACGTGACAATTTAATTTAAACAGTTTATAAAAATTTCGGCACAAGGATTTTTTACAATTCATACAAGGACCCACTCCTCCCCCTCTCAGGCTTGTCTAGATCTGAACAAGCTCCCGTAATCCACAAGTTTCCCCTTCAGTTTTTTTGCAAGTTTATAATTAAATGGGTATAATCATTTAAAAATCGGTAAAAAATAAAAGGGAAATCGGTAAAAATAAAACTACTATTTATTCCAAAATAAATTAAAAAATTCCGACGAAATTAAACATGACAAGTTGTCAATGGGGTTGTTGATTTGTAGGTTTTTTTGGCGAAAGATAGATATGGGGAATTTGAGTAAAAGAATTTTGTTTATCTTTACAAAATTAACAAGACAGGGACATAAGACAGGGATATTAATTAAGTTAATGAGGATATAAAGAATTGGGTCCTTCTCTCCCCAGAGACCTTCTCTTCATTTTATTCTGCTTTATATTATCTTTATCGCCTTATCGTTGACTAGAAAGTCGCGACATGGGGCAGAATCATCAGAATGTGAAGGATATTTTTGAATGGTTGCGGGTTATACATGGCTCGAGGGCTAGATTGGAACAAGACATGCACGAAACGTTTCGTTTCGTTGTTTCGTTATGTTTTTTCCTGTTTCGTCTCGTTTCGTGACGAAACAGTTATTAATCTACTGTTTCGTCTCGTTTCGTTGAAAAAACGATTTTTAAAAAATTTTGTTTCGTTTCATCTGAAAAATTTTTGGAGTTTCGTGCATGTCTGATTGGAATCCCACTCCATAAAAAATGATATTGGGGTATTTCGAGATAAGAACAATTACAAGACTGTGTAAGCCATTAGAGCTGTCCGAGACCAAAATTTTTCCAAGACTCAAGACCCAAGACAAAATTTTTTCCAAGACCAAGACTCAAGACCAAGACCAAAACTCCAAGACCAAATTTTTAAATCTCATAGGTCAAATTTTTGGTTTATTTTTTGTTATTTTGATACGATCAGTCAACTTCAGCACAATTATCTATAATTTCGAAAAATTTATGCGAAATTCAAAGAATTTCGGGGAATTTATTCGTGTGGAAAATCAATAAAATAGGTTATTATTTCAGAGGATTTGGGTGTATTAACGGGATATTGGTGAAATCAAAGGATTAAGAGGGATTGCCGTGGGATTTAGTGAATTATGAGGGATCAAAAGGAATTAGTATGAAATTGGAGGACCAGGGTGATTAGGTGATGGTGGCTGCTGATATCCATCCTCTATTTTATCCCTATCTTTTTGCGCGCATGCGAAAATTTGTACAACTTTGGAAGGCCAAGAAGCCAGAATTCTTCATTTTCCAGCGCCGCAGGCGAAAACTTTGGGAATTATGAAGGCCGAGAAGCCAAAAAAAATTCATTTTTTCGGCGCCGCAGGCGAAAATTTTGAGGATTTTGGATGGCCAAGCACTAGGTCCAAAAAGGCCAAAAAACCAAGACCAAAAAATAAAACCAAGACAAGACCAAGACAAACACCCCAAGAGCAAGACCAAGACCGAAAAAAAACCAAGAAAAGTCTTGGTTCCAAGACCAAGACCAAGAGTCTCGGACAGCTCTATAAGCCATAATGATGAGGTTAGCTGGAGCCTTCGGTATAAAGAATTGTCATATAAGTTCGCAATGAGCGGTATGATATCGAAAGGTACTATACAGAATTCGGTTGAAAAGACACACCCATTACAGGGTTCCACAGATTGGTATCTATGGAGAAGCTGATAAGGCCACCCCTCCCCCCTCGATATAAAACCTCTTGTCAAAAAAAAAAGATTTTTTCGATTTAAATTAAACAAAAAATTCATTTTTGTTTAATTTAGATCTAAAAATCAGCCAAAAATAAAAAACAAACTCACATCTACACTTGCTGTTGTTGTAGCAGTATCATTAAGCCTTTCAGAAGCTAATTGTTGTAACGGCATTTCAGATTCATAACATCCATCATCACCAATATTATTACTAAAATCACCTCCACCATCATCAAAATCATCATCATTTGCTTGTCCAAATGTCGACATATTGTCATCCTCTTCATGAACATTTTCTTCTTCTGGAGGAAGGGCATCAACAGATTCTAGACCTAACGGGTCTCGTAGACGACGTTCTTGATCGATTGGATCGTCACAACGTCCAAGAATTACATCTCCACCCAATAACATATTGTTACTGTTAGAAATTGATGGGGACGGGGCAGAGCGTTCAAACTGAAAAAAATATAAGGATTAATAATTTTGAGTATATTTAAAAAATCACGATATGTGCCTAAATGTGTTAAAAAAAATAAACAAAAATAACAGGAATGGACCCATTCGAATTTTTTTTAAAATAAAAGCGGAAAATAAAAGCCGCAAAAAAATGGAAAAGATAAAAAATGGGAGCGGGCAGCAGACTAAAGGGCAAAAGAGAAGGAAGTGGGACGAAGAAAACTACATAAGATTCCTGATCAAACCCGTAACCAGAATTTTTTTCAGGGAAGGGAGGAAGGAATTCCCATTGGTTACGGGCCTGTCCCTGATATATAAGTACATAGAGGCATAAAAATTTTACTATATTATTTAAACAAAGTACCCTAAAAAGTAATCCTAGCCCTTCCAACATGCAAATCTTTTCCTGCGGCGATAAAAAAATAAACACCAAAGTAAACGCAAAAAGTATAAAAGATCCCAACTTAAAGCAAGCTCCCCAAAATAATTTTTTTAAAAATTTAACAAAGCAAACCGTTTCCCGTTGCTGTCTATCTCTCTTTTGTTTCAAAAAATCCAATTCATTCGAAGCTGTTTCAGCAGCACTAGCTTCCAACATTGCAGCTTGAATAGAAGGATCCAAATTTGGAAAACTTAATTGTGATCCACTTTTTGCTTCTTCTGCTTTTCTCTGCAAAAAATTTGAAAAAATTTCCAAAAAAATTTTTTTTTCAAAAAAAACCTTTTGTTCCAATTTAGCTTCCAACCGCTCTTTCCTTTCCTTTTCTGCAAATTTCCTCAAATTCATCTGTTTACAAACTCCACAATTTGCATCGTATAAATGACTTTGATGTAAATGTGTTGTGTCTTTATTCATATCACCCAAAATGTCGTCGATTGCAGACTTGAATAGAAAAAAGAATTTTTTTCTCAAAACTTTAAAGGAAAAATATTTTTTTAAAGGAAAAGTTGGGAGGGTTTTTCCATTAAGAAGAATTGAAAAAAAATTTTGAAAAAATTGAAAAATATTTTTCACAAGGGTTCAAAGTTCGGCATCCGACTCCCAACATTTCCCCGATATCCCTTGAAAACAAGGGCGTAGCCAGCGGATCGATTTCAGGGGAGTAAAAAAGCGAAAAATTTTTATTTTTCCTATCATCTTTCTCACAATATTTATTCCCTTTTCCCCATAATGGGGAGGGCTATAGCCCCAAAAGCCCCATGGCTACGCCCATGCATGAAAAAGCTAAAAAATTCTTTCAAAATTAAATTTAAAATTAATTTTCAACCTTTGCCTGTACATTACTCAACGGTATCTTTTTGACCATATTGTGTCGACTTGTTGTTGGGCCAATTTTTTTGCGAATTGTAGAAATACTGTCAGCAGAAGTAAATGATTCGTTTATGGCATTTTCTAAAAATAAAAAAAATTTGAGTAAAAAAAATTGAAAAAAAAACCTTCGGGCATTTCGGAGATTAAAGTCAACTCGGCTGCCGCAATGTTAAAACTACTATTTGAGGTTGAAGGAGCAGCAATATCGGTAGAAGAAATAGAAAATGAAGTATTTGCCTGATCCTTTTGAGGCAAAGGAACATTCATTTGGTCACTTGACAAGGTTACCAATTTTTTGACTGAAACTTTGTCTCGAAGAACATCTCGGAAGAAACCCTAAAATTTATTGAAAATATGACATTAAGAAATAATTTATAAAAAAGTTGAATAATTTAAGATATTTTTTCTAAAGATTGTCAAAGCTCAAATGGTCAGTTATTTTACATTAGCACCAGGAAAGGGTAGGGCTATCCAAAATCTGGACTTTTTGAGTAAACTAATCCCGACAATTACACTCTGTCAGAAAATGATAAGCACCCCTTAGTTTTTACGTAAAAAACTTATTTTCGTTTATGTAAAATAATTTAACAATTTTTTTACGAATTTCTAATTCATATTTGAAAGAAAAAACAATCAGATATGAATTATATATGAGTAGAAGGTGGTTATAACTGGTATTTTTTAAAATCGACTGTCAGATAATTATAAGCACCCCTAAGATTTCGACATTAGGGGTCGTCCGAAAAATCTATCGATTTTTCTTGGTGTTGCAAAGTTGAGGTACGGTTCCAACACATTTCTTCATGTTCGAGACCTACTCTGCAACATCAATAAAAATCCAATTTTTTGATTGGACGCATAAAAGTTCATTAAACTAGACGAGCGCGACGATCATCCGCGTCCAACCATCCCTCCATCGTCCATCCTCTTGGTCCAATCCCTAGTTTTTATGAAAGGATTACTCTTTCCCCAAAAATAAATAAAAATAAACAAACATTCATTTCATCATTAATAACAGTAATAAAGCTTTTGAACCATTTCCTATATCTCAAATTAACATCTTGATGAACAGAGAAAAGTGAACGTTCAATTTCCATACCCAAATCCTTGTAACGTTTAAGTGAAAAATTCATATTCGCAGATTTTGAACGTTTTTGAAGGGCTGTTTCAATAGCTTTTCTTACATCAACCCTCATTGATTCAACTTTCTTTTGATAGACTGGATCGTGTAAACGTTGATTTGCTTCTTCTGAAAATTTTTTAAAATTATTGTAATTGACTCCAAAAGAGCATCCAGGAGTTGAATTTTAGGCGAGCTATAATAAAGTGCCAAGGGCGTATCCAGGGCTTTTCTCTACCTAAGAAAAGCTCAATGGCACAAGGTAGGGCCAAGAAAAGTTGGGTCAAATTTTGGATCGAGTATTAAAATTTTTTAAAAGGACCGAGTTACGAGAACCCGAATCATCCTTGGTGTCCACAAATGAGTCTGGCAATTAGTTAAATTTCTCTTTCTGGTCACGCTAATGTCAGAATTTTTTCTAGTTTTGGTTTTAGAGTTGGGTTGGGGAACCGTCAGGGAAAACTTTTTCGAGGAAAGGGACGTCATTTTGAAAAGGACCGGAGTCAGAGGATCAATTATTTTAAAATTCTTACCGATTTGTTCAGAAGCCAAAACTGGTTGATAAGAAGGGTTTGCAAGAAGAAATTCCTCCAAATTTTCAATTGTTGGATTTAAATTGCTGTGATTCATCATAGCACCTTTATGGTCGATAACAAGAATTCGTTCACCTTCTTTCACACACTGAAAGAAATTTCAATTAATTCTGGTTTTTGAGAGTATGTTCAATAAGGCAAAAATTTTAAAAAAATTAGGGGAAAACCCCAAACACTAATTTTGGTATTATCGACTCCCCCATATCATTCCAACTTTGATAATCCCGTTTCTAACCCTGGATTTCGGGAAAGGGATCAACATCAGTACCGAGTTCAAGGGCGGAATTTTAGAAGCCCGTAGGCCAAAAAATTCACTTTTTAGCACCGCAGGCGAAAATTTTGTGGGTTGTGGGCTAAAAATTCACTTTTGTGATCATTTCCCTCTTAAAATTTTTTCACTTCCCAATTTCAGGGGGAGGGGGGCTACAGCCCTTGCCCTGGCTACGCCGTTGACCGAGTTTTATGTAAAATTCCTCATTTGTGCCGCCAAAGCGAAAATTAACCAAACGACAACAACCCTGATTGAGAAATAAAAAAAGAAAACAAACCTTTCTCGCATCCTCAGCCTTTTTAGAAATACATTCTTGAGAGCAAAACAAAGTATCCCGACCTCCAAAACGTTCCTTACTAACAATTAATTCACAAACACAACATTGAACTACTGGTGCAAAGTTTCGCTTTTGTGGAGTTTTAGCTTCATCTCGAACACTTCCAGAATAATTATTTGATGGGGAACGTTTTCTTTTGTGATCAGAAGAAGAAGAATGGTGTTTTTCTTTTTTACGTTCTAAAATTGAAAAGTAAAAAATAATAAGTAAAATGAGCTAGGCTGGATGGGAAATATCCCCTAAGAGGCAAACCTCAAATTTGCCCTATTCGTTAGTAGGGGCATGTCCCCACTTATTAGTAGGCCGCATTTATTAGTAAAGGCAAAGGCCCGTAGCCAGAGGGGATGAACCCCAACTTACCGCAGAGCTATAACTTTGTTCATAACTGTTGAATCCGGGACGACCTGGTATGGTTAGATTCAGATCGTCAAGGCGCATCGGATCATACCAAGGCACCAGGCTCTGCGTTAAGTTCCATATAGCTCTGCGTTAAGTTGGCCTACTCCCGCCAAAAGGTTAGGCCTATAGTTGAGACAAAAATAGTTGCAAATCAGGCCTATAGTTGAGGATCAGGTCCAAGAAAGATCTAAAATGAAAAAGTTTCGGCTTTCCCAGTCCTGTTTGAACTTACTAGAGTCTGATCCTCAACTGACTAGAGTCTGATCAAACTGAGGATCCGGGACGGATCCTCAGTTTGGAGAACGACTGAGGATCCGTCCCGGGCCAGCGGATCCTCTAAATTTATAAATTCCCCATTAATCAATAAAAAAATACTTTTCTTTTCCCGTTCATCTTTATCAGAATCCGAATCATTTCCATAAGTTTCCCTATTTTTTCGTTTTCTTTCTTCATTTTCTGCCATCCTTTTTTCTCTTTGTTCTTTCATTTGCTTCAATTTCAAATCTTTCCTATCCCTTTGGAGAACAGTTTCAAGCTTTTCACACGGAATAAAAACAGCTTTAAATCCATGGCATCGAAGAACCCGTTCATCTTCTTGAGCAAAAAAGTCGGCAATTCGAGCTAATGCTAATCCACTAGCCAAAGTTTGGAGAGGTGCACAGGTAGACATTAAATTGGGGGTGGAAGTTGTGGGGGCATTTTGCTCTTCTTCTTCTTCGTTTTGTGGCCCCTGATCCATCATTTTTTCGTTTTGAGGAGATGAAACTGTTGCGATTTGGTCCATTTCTTCGTGAACAGGAGAGGTTGTTGTAGGTTGCTCTACTTCTTCGTTTTGAATAGAGGAGGTTGTGGGATGATCCAAAATGGAGTCGTTAATTTGCTAAAGAATTTAAGTAAATTTAAGAAAATATTTAAAGAAGTGCCATCTTCCCGCTCAATTTTTAACTACAAGTAAAAAGAGGTACGGCTAGTTTGAATTTCTGTCACCAAAAAATTTAGCAAAGTCTAGCCCTCAATCATTTTTATATAATTCTATTCAAGATTAAAAAGAATTTTGGTAACCCAGACGAGTAAGCTGGGTAGTCTCAAGTATCCGAAACTGAAAAAAATCCCAGGTATCCGAAAATTTTAATGATCGGATCTCGATTCCAGATTCCCAAAGTATTTTCCAGAAACCGCTAACCTCACAAGAGTTGAGCAATTGCCTCTTTGAGGTCACTGGGTAATTAAAAAATATTTTTTGAGAATTCAGGAGGACACCATTTCAATCCTCATATTTCCCTTTAAATCCTTTAAAAAATAAACCGTTTGTTCCTGTTCCAAATTTGTATCAGTAATTTCTTCAGAAACATTATTGTCGTCTAAAGAAGGCGAACTTTCATCAGCAACAATTAAAGTTTCTTGAGGTTCTTCTTCATTCACTTCAACTCTTAATTCTTCCCTCTTTTCCCTCTCTGCTTCTCCAATTTCTTGAGGTTCTTGATCTTCCGTCCCTTGACCCTCTTGCTCTTCCATCCTTTCGGTTTCTTGATTATTTTCAAATTCAACAGGTAAAGTCTCTTGTTCTTCCATTATTTTTCAAGTCTAAAAATAAAATTTAATTAAAAATCAAAAAATAATCGAACAAGTTTTTGCGGACAATTAATGCGGACAAAATGCAAAGATGTTTATAAACGTATTGGAAGGATGACTCGAACAATTATCAATCCACTCAGGCAAATTTTCTTCAGAGACAAAAAATGTCCGCAAAAGTTGTCCGCAAAAATAGTCCGCAAAGTTGTCCGCAAAAATAGTCCGCAAAAAGTTGTCCGCAAAAGTAAAATTACACGAGTCTAAAATTTTTTTCTAATTTTTGTGCAAATCCATTAATAGGGCAAAAAAGCCTTAAAAAAGCCTTTAAGGTTAACCTAACTGTCCAGAAAAAATTAAATCTTTTATTCCCATTCCGATTCTATCAACCTCACTTATATTTAATGTTAACCAACTTTCCCCCATAAACATCTGATTTCCCCTTTAGTCAAGGAAAAATTTTTCTGATTAAAAAGGAAAATCCCTAATCAAATCCTAAAAAATAAACAATCAATTAGCTTTTCCTAAGTATTTTTGTGTCTGCCATGCTATTTCTCAAGCAGACAATTCAGTATCAACGATTCAGTCTCGAGGGCATATTTTGGGTCATAACTTTTTTGGTTCTCAACCAATTTAAATAATTTTTATATCATTTGAAAGCTCTGAATGTGAGGATTATTTTAGCTAACAAGATTATTTTTATCGGACCATCCAACAAAAAGTTACAGCCTGACAAGTGCGCTCAATCGTGATTTTTGCTTTTTATTCGGCTGTAACTTTTTGTAGAATGGTCTGATCAAATCAATCCTGTTGGCTAAAATAATCCTCAAATCCAGAGCTTTCGATTGATATAATATTTGTTTAAATCGGTTGAGAAACAAAAAATGTTATGACCCAAAATATGGCCTGATACTGAATCGTTTATACTCAATTGTCCTTTACAGTTTATTTTTAGAAAGCGCGGAAATTTAAAAAAGTTATGTTCAAATTTTTATATGGACGGTTCAGGGATTATGTACCAATGTCATTATTGGACCACAACTTTCTTGGATTTAAACCTTTCGGAATGATTTTTATATCAATCGAGAGCCCTTTATGCGCTCCTTATTTTTACCAATGGGACGGATAAAATCCGACCAATTTTTAAAATGTTGTGCCCCATACTGCGACGTACCCTCTCAAAATCTTGTCTCTGAAACTAATTGCCGGGGCCACAGCCATTGTAAAGCATATAGCTATTTAATCCCTAAGGCTTTGCATTAGGTGGCGTGGTGTAATGGCTAACACATCAGTCCGGTCTACCGAAGATGCTGGTTCGCTCCCAGCCGTCAATTAACCTTTTGCACTAGCTAAAGTAGAGAAATAGCCAGGCCCAGCTGCTTTACTCCATCATTAGCATTATTGTACTAGTAAAGCAGATATGTATCTAATTTCTAAAAACATACAGGAGTCGCTGTGGTGTGATGGATCTATCAGTTCTGTAACTGAAGATGCCAGCCAGCTACCTGAGTCCTAAATTAAGAACTCTGTTGCTGGTAGGTGACCATCAAACGCCGGCGGTTTTTACGGATAAAATAAGACGGCCCTACGGTTACATGACCTTTTGGTTATCTAACAATGGCTAGGTGATCATGGTCATGTAACCATCGTCAGGTGACCGAGTTCTTATTTTACGGACCCATACCTATAGTAATAGCAAAAGGAGAAATATCCTTTAATAACTACCCAGGGTAATTATTGCTTCGACCTTCCGCTGGAGGGAGTAGTTAATCGAAGGAGGGTAATTTTATGAGGTTTGAAATTTGTACGTGTTTTAGTGTATTTGATGGGGGGTAATTATTGTTTCAATCCACCGCTGTGTGGGGTAGCTAATGGAAGTGGAGTAATTATTTGAAGGAGGGCAATTAATGGAGGTTATACGGTAGCCTAGTTCAGCTTTATTTTATTCAGCTTTATTATATTTTCATCATTTTTCAGTCATTTTTTCATTTTTTTGTCTCTTTCATTTTGCACTTAATCTGTTAAAAATATTACACTTTTTTAGTTTAATAAATTTATCACAAAAAATATGATTAATTAACTTAAACATTAAATATCCCCCCTTAACCAATTCTCTCTCTCAATAAATTAAAATTAATTTTTTTTATATTTGCGCATTTTTATTTATTACATTAATTATCATCAAAAATTTTAACAAAATTTAAACAAAATTTTAAGAAAATTTTTGAACTATCATTTTTTATTCCTAGAAAGTAACATGTCTTGTTATATGTGCCTGATTTTAATATCATCCAAATAGGGGTCCCAAAATGGTCTGACTCGGTCCGAAAAATCGGTTCAAGCATTAGGATATTTGACCTGAAAATGACTTGTATGACCCTGTCCAATTAAAACAAGCCCGAAAAACGTCAGCCCGGCTCGAAAACGGCAACCCTAATCCTAAAGCTGGCCATTAGATGAAGCTATGACATGAATGGCATTATATACCCTAATGTGGGCATATTCGAAGTCAAATGATTTTTAATCAAATAATTAGGATTTTAATCCTGTTACGGGCAAACTAAAAATAATTGTTTTTAAGAACAAATAATTGTTTTTAGTAGTAAGTCCCCCACAAATGTATCACTCGAGGGGTCCATTGAAAAAGCCTGTGCCTGAGGTGCGGTATTTTTTCTTTGAAGATGCCGCCAAATCAGTACCTAGAGGTCACTTTTTTGCGCGAAAAGTTAAATTTTGGAGCAAAACCCCTCCCTTTGGGAGGGGTTTGGATTAATTTTGCGCGAAAAAACAATGTTTTGGCGCAAAACCCCTCTTCTTCGGGAAGGTTTTGATCTTTGCCACAAACCCTTCCCTTTGGGAAGGGTTTGAGTGTAATTAATCATGAATGATTAATTGTTTTGATTAATTAGGGTAATTAATCATTAGTGATTAATTACTCCTTTTTAATTACTTCGCGACGAAGTGACCTGCTACTAAATGTTAATGACGAGGGCCTGCAACCTAGTGGCGCGACTAAGTGGCCCGCGATAAAGTGTCTAATAAACGGTAAAAATTTTTTTTTGACACGAAATTATATAATGTAAAATTGATTAGGTATATATAAATATATTTCTAAAAGCGCGCGGTCATAACAACTTTTTTTCTTTACTATTTTGGAGTGGTCACCCTTAAGTTTAATTTTCTGATTTTTTATTTTAGAAAATTTTTTCTTTAACGGAATTTATGACTGAAGACAAACAACTTTTCATATTCGGATTATTTAAAAGATAAATAAATTTTTAAAAAATGAAAACAAATTATCTAATTAATTTGCAAAATTTCCTTTTCTTCTATTGTTTCTTCTTTACATTCGTCTGACATTTTCTTGTCCTCTTGCTCTTCTATAAATTCTTCTGACTTTTTCTTGTCATCCTGCTCTTCTATATTTCCGGCTGACTTTTTGTCATCTTCCTTTTCTATTATATTTTCACTTTCGTTCGACTTTGTTTTGTTATCTTCTTTTACGATACCTTCATTGGAATTTCTCTGGATTTTCCTTTCTTCTAATTTTAATCTTTTTTCAGGTGGAAATTCCAAATATTCGTCAATAATTGATTGTGATCGGAATAAGGAATTTCCGGTTGCGCATTGTAAATTGAAAAAGTCATCGTTGATTGATTGAGTCCGGAATAGATTTTTTTCTTTGTCGACTTGTATACTGAAAACCTTTCTACGTGTTTTGAATCGAAAAACGTTGGTCTTTCCAAATCTCTCGATTATATCAAAAGCGACAAATTTTTCTTTCTTAAGTCTATTACTGATAATATGAATTCCTTCTAAGGTAATTACATAATCAATTTCCACGTCATCTGCTCGGCAGGTTGTACATTTTCCAGAAATATAAAAGGGAACAAAACGTGGAGTATTTAATTTAGGGGATGATATTGTTAATCCATTTGCAGTAGCAGAAAAAGAGACAATTGGGATAAGCTCTTTCATTATTCAATTTATTTAAAATTAATTTTAAAATAATTTATTGCAAAATAAAGAAATTTTTAAAATGACAATAGTTTACAAAATATGCCCCCTTTTATATTGCTTCATTTCACCTTTAAAAACTTTTTTATAGAATTTTTGAATTTTTTTTTTGAATTTTTTTGGAAGTTTTTTGTGAAAAAATATATTGTTAAATTAATTTTAAACCTTTGAAAAAATATTTTGAATATTGGATATTTCTAATTTTTTTAAAAAATAGGGGGCGTTCCTAGGCGTCTTTCAGAAAATGATCAGACCTATCATTTTCCGCAATTATTTAAAAAATTTTTAAATAAAATTTATTTTGATGAATTTTATTTTAAATAAATATTTGTAATTTTTTATCCCCACAAATGTATCACTCGAGGGGCCATTGAAATAGACAGTGTCTGATGTGCGGTAAATATCCGGGACCCCCGAAAAATATATAAACCCCTCCCGAAGAAGAGGGGTTTTGCACCAAAACATTGTTTTTTCGCGCAAAATTAATCCAAACCCCTCCCAAAGGGAGGGGTTTTGCTCCAAAATTTAACTTTTCGCGCAAAAAAGTGACCTCTAGGTACTGATTTGGCGGCATCTTCAAAGAAAAAATACCGCACCTCAGGCACAGACTTTTTCAATGGACCCCTCGATTGATACATTTGTGGGGGACTTACTACTGTTTTTTAAAAACAAAAAATTAATTAATATCCGCATCATTTCCAAAACCACTCTACTACCTACTAATTTTCATCATTTTTCTCTCTCTCTCATTAAAATAAAAAATAGGAAAAAAATCCACTCAACACATAAAGCAGAAAATTAAAAAAAAACACATTAAAATATATCGCCACTTCCGTTCGCGAATACACTAATATATAATTAATATTTACTAAAATTTATGTGCGCTATCTATACCTTCCATTATTCTGCAAATATCAGAATAATTATTTAATTCTGATTTTTTATTTGTCTTGTATTTTTGTGTTTCATATAAATTCTGATTTTTTATTTGTTTTGTATTTTTGTGTTTCATATAAATTCTGATTTTTTATTTGTTTTGTATTTTTGTGTTTCATATAAATTCTGATTTTTTATTTGTTTTGTATTTTTGTTTTTCATATAAATTCTGATTTTTTATTTGTTTTGTATTTTTGTGTTTCATATAAATTCTGATTTTTTATTTGTTTTGTATTTTTGTGTTTCATATAAATTCTGATTTTTTATTTGTTTTGTATTTTTGTTTTTCATATAAATTCTGATTTTTTATTTGTTTTGTATTTTTGTTTTTCATATAAATTCTGATTTTTTATTTGTTTTGTATTTTTGTGTTTCATATAGATTCTGATTTCTAAATTTAATTTTGTTTTTTCTTTTGTATTTTTCTCTTTTAGTTTTGTATTTTTAATTTGTGTTTTCAGAATTATCCTTTTGATTTTCTTTTTCTGATTTTTGTCCATCGTTTCTGATATCATTTCTGATTTTTCTCGAAATTTTCTGATTTTTCTAGAATTCCTTTCTGATTATTTTCTAATTTTACATTTGTGTTTCATTTGTTCTCATTTGTATTTTCTTTTAATTCTGATTTTTATTCTGATTTTTATTATTGTGTATTTTTGTATTTTCTTTTTATATTGTATGTATTTTTCTTGTATTTTATTTTTCTTTTACATTTTTCCTACTCAACAGTTCTTTTCTCTTCAACCTCCACATACTTCAAATGCCCCTTTTTAAAAATTTTTCCCTTTCATTTGGGATTTCACACCGTTACTATTTACTATTAGCTGTCCAATCCAATAAATATACATGTTTGGCACTCTACATTAGCTACCAGTCAGTGCCATTGTAGTTTTAACACTCTTTTTATTTTAACACACACATTTTATAGAGAATATTCTGACCCTAACACCAAACAGCACTTAAAATTTAACCAAGTTAGCAGTGAGGTTTTGTTAAAGTTGGGAGGATGGAGAGAGCTTTATATTTATCTTAGAGCCTTGAAATTTTGCATAGATATTTTCGACAGTCTTATTTAGCACTCCTAAAAATTTCAGAATTTTTGCTTTCATATTTCAGAAATTATGGCCAAAAGAAACAGAATAATCGTTATTTTTCACAGAGTTGGCAAACATTTTTGGTTATAATTTCTGAAATATCGATCAAAAATTCTGAAATTTTTAGGGATGTTAATTAAGACTGTCGAAAAAATATATAGCAAAATTTAGGAATTTTAGGTGCTAATTTTTCTATTTTATCCAAACGCGCGCCTTAACACTACTGCGCCCAAAAATTCAATTCCCTCAAGTAATACGAGGGAAAGAAAAAATAAGGGGAGATATTGTCAAAAGTGCCAAACAACAAAAAATAAAATGGATTAACTTTTGCCATTGTTTTGGTAAAAAAAATATAAATATAATATTATTTTTTTTTATAAAAATATTTTTGACATTTTCCTTTTATTACAATTTTTAACTTTTTATTATTTTTTAATTAAAACTTTTTTTATTTGCGTGTATGTATTTAATAAAACATAATTAATATTTTACTCGAAATATTTCTTTGAAATACAAAAATCAGAATTTCCGGAAAACACATATTAAATAATAAAAATCAGAATTTCTTGTAAATAAAATACAAATGTAAACACTTACCAGAATTTCCTTGCGAAATACAAAACCAGAAATACATAAATCAGAATTATTAAAAATACAAAATTAGCAAAATACAAAAACCAGAATTATCAAAAATACAAAAATCAGAATTATTAGAAATACACAGTTTTTTGCAAAATACAAAACCAGAATTTTTGTTTAAGTTCTAAATTTATGCTTAATTAAATAGACAATTTAAACAATCACATGTACTTTGGTTTAAGCTTTGTAACTTTTAAACAGTTTCATATTTTTAAATAATTTAAATTTCTATTAATTCCTATCTCTTTGAATTATTTTTAAATATTCATCTTTCCCAAAAATAATTTTTGGACTAATAAATTTTCACACGTCATTTACAAGAAGCACCTTTTTAACTATAACTCATTAAATTTTTAACCTAACAAGATTCTTTATATATCATTAAATAAAGGATTAAATTTGCTATAAAATGGATATAAAATCAGAATTATAGTTTAAAGATTTGTAAATTTATGGTTCAAAAACTGAGAGAAACTAGCAGTTTTCTTCTAGTTCTTAGACCAGAATTTTAAAATAAAATTCTGATTTTTTAAAATAATTTATTGATAATTCTTTCCTCTATCCAATAAATTAATAAAAATTAAAAAAATAATTTTTTTTTGCTAAAATTTCAATTTTTCACTCATTTTCCTCTCTCAAATTTAAAATAAAAATTATTTTAGAGATTTATTTAAATTAATTTTGCTTGCCTTGTAAATTCGATAAATTATTTATTTTAATTAAAAAAAGAAAAAAATAATGGGCGAACTCGACGAAAAAGCTACAGCAGACGAATTAGCTTCGTTTTGTGCGAGTGGAAGAACAGGAAGGTTGGAAAGACAAAATAAACTTTTATTAAGGCGATAATTAATTGGAATACATTTTTAAGTAAAATACAAAATCAGAATTAAAAATACAAAAATCAGAAATGTCAGAAAATTATAAACAAAACACATATATTTTAAAGACAAAAATCAGAATTTATGGGAAAATACACAAAATCAGAATTTCTGTTTAAAATAAAAACCAGAATTTTCTATAAAATACAAAATAATAATACCAGAAACAAAAAATCAGAATTTTTATTTAAAATAGAAATCAGAATTTTCTATATGAAATACAAATTTGAAACACCTGAAGAAAATAAGAATTTCAGAAAAAATCAGAATTATCAAAAATACAAAATTAGAATTATAAAAAATACAACCTATTAAAAACACTACAAAACCAGAATTATCAAAATACATAATCAGAATTTCTATAGAAATACAAAGTCAGAATTATCAAAAATACAAACTCTTTTTAAAAATACAAAAAATCAGAATTTCTGATATTTACAAACACTTTTCTTATAATTAGAGACAGGATTTTTAGGCACGATAAAGTTAAAAATAGGCGCCTATATAGGCATTAACAAACTGCCAAAATAGGCACTAAAATTCGAAATAAAGGCAAAATAGGCAGTATTTTTTCGAGGTGTTCTTATCTAAATTGACTAAATTTTATCAAAAAAGATAAATTTAAGCAATAAATTGTTAAATAAATTAATTTTGACGATCAGAATTACATATAAATTAATTTATATTAATTATTTTGTAACCAAAAATAATTTGATAAATTTTTCAGAAGAAAATTTTTCCGAAAAAAATTTTTTGACAAAAATTTTTTTTAAAAATTTTATATTTTTTTCCAAAAATAATTTTTTAGACAGCAATTTTCTCAAAAAATGCGCAAAAATTCGTAAATTTTAGTAAAAATATGCAAAATAGGCTGAAAATAGGCATAATAGGGCATTTTTTCAGAAAAAGCTAAAATAGGCAATTTTAGGCAACGATAAGTTTAGTTAGAAAGAAGATTTCAGTAAAATAACACCAAATTTGAACGTTTCAGCATCAGGCCTATTTGGGAAAAAAACAGGCATTTGCCTAAAAATCCTGTCTCTACTTATAATGTGTTTTTCACAGGAGAAATGCTTTACCAGAATTAGACGTAGAAAACACATCCAGCAATAATAACGAACAAAATGAAAATACAGAAAATAATTTAGCAGAACGTTTTTCTAAATTGGAAACAACCCCAAATACAGAAGAAACAAAATTAAAATTAGATGAGTGCCAAAAATGTACTTCTTCAACCTCTCAAATTAATGAAACGAGGGAAAAAGAGGCATCACAAACTTGATCAAATAATTTTTACTTTTGTATTTAAATTTAAAAAATAAATTGCTTTAAATTATTGAAATTTTTTAATTAGTGGTTACTAGGAATGGGCTGGTGAGAAAAAAAGTCGAGCAGTTTTTGGGTCGGGGTTTTACGATTTTATTCGGATCGGGTTTCAACTTGAACTCTTTAAATATATGGCTAGCGCCCCTTTAAGCATGTTCAAAGCAGCGGAGCGGGCTTAAACTACTAACTCTAGCTTGGACCTAGACGAGATCTCGATCAAGAATCTTGGTTATCGAGATCGAGATTTTTCAAGAAAATAATCTCGATTCTCATACGATCCCCCTATTCCGGTCTCTACTACTAAAAGGCATAAACCCTTCTCCACATTTAAAAGCCAAAAAACCTTTAGTTAGGGTGATTTTTAATGAAATTAAATTTTTAAAATTATTAAGAAAACAATAACCAAAAATTGTTTTGAAAAATTATTTGCACATTTAGAATGTCGAACCTCACTATAAAATATACCCAATATTAAATATACCCCCAATTTAGGATACGTTTTTAAATTTAGGTGTACACGAAGGAGCTTCCAAATACAAGGCCGAAACTGATTTTAAAAAGGGAAAGGCGAAACACGAAGGAAGCGAAATCGGTGGAAGACGGTAGGCTAACTCACACCCTTGCTCCTAAATCCTTAGTCTAACGACTTTAGACAAAGGACCTCCTAAGTCCTCACCCTTACAATTAGTCCCTTTATTTTTTAAACCAAATGGAATTTTATAGTGAGGTCCGACATTAATTATTTTATGAACTTTTATCTATTCCGTTCCTCCATTATTAAAATTTCCACTAAAATTGTGTTGGTGGTTAGTCCCATCACTATTATTATTATTGTCATGGTCCTCAGCATTATCGTCAATAACCAACTGACGACCCTCGGGCGAATAAGGAGTTGAAGTTCGGGGAGGAATTCTTTGAGGGGATGACTAAAAATTGAAAAAATTGTTTAGATTTTTGTCCGAAAAAATTTTTTAACTTTAAGGATATAGCTAACAGACTTCTTTTCTCACCACGTCTTATACCTGATAGTTAGAGTTATCACGATTTCCTCTTAGTCTGTAAAGGTACAAGCGCAGACCAGCAAGTACTGCTAGCAAAGTAGCAGGTTCAATTCCTGTCCGTTCGCTAACTTTTATTAGGGTACACCCCAACCTTCCGCGAGGCCAACCTACCGCCGAGATATAACTTCGTTCAGAATTGTTGAATCCGGGCACCCTGGTATGGTTCGATGCGCCTCGACAAGCTGAATCGAACCATACCAGGGCGTCCCGGATTCGATAATTCTGAACGAAGTTATATCTCGGCGGTAGGTTGGCCTGCTCCCCTTTTATCAACTCTTAGTGGCCTTTTCCATGAGGAATAAGGGAAAAATAATGAATAAAGGAAGGGGTTTCTTACAAGACAGACCGTCAAGTTGGTCACAAAGATGTTTTCACTAATCTGACCCTAAAAGCACTCTTCTAACCCTTTTAGACTTCAAAATTTTACAAAATTTTGTATTACTTGTTGATTATTATAGTCCGTTTCTTCACAAATTTCTACTTTGTGTTCACTAATAATTTTAGAATCTTGTTGGTCTCTGTTGGCCTGACAAGTTGAATTTTCAGAGATTGGGGACCATTGAGAATTATTTGAATTATCTGCAGTACAGCCATCGAAACCAGGCTGGCTAACTCTTCCCCCACATTTTTGTTGAGGCGATAGTTTATTTGGTACAGGGGATTTAGAAACTCCCCGAGAAGATGAAAGTGGGGGTTGTTGTTGATAGGAATTATTAGAGGAATTATTAGCTGTAGAAGTCTCTCCAATTGTGGGTGTTGTGGCTGCAATTGAGAAAGGAGGAATACCCCCAGCAATATTATAGGGAATTGAAGGAATGGAGCTGAGAAAGTTTGGAGGGGGCGAAAATTCTGAAAATTATTAAAATAATCTAATTTTACAAGGAAAATTTCTTCTTTGAAAAAGAGAATTAGAAACATGAATTGATAAGGATTAAACTATACTTTCCCCTTTGGGAATGTCTAAAGCTCATTGTATAAACGTGATAGTGTATAGTAAAGTGTGGTTTGGAAGTTTTTTTAAAAGAAATTTGAATGTTTCTTAACTGGCCTCCCATCACTGATAAAGATTAAACTATTCATGTTTTTCAACTGGGCTAACTGCGTGAAGTACAGTCAAAGTCAGAGGGAAAGTGTTATTTTTATAACAGAGTAAACTACATAGTAGTATAACTAAAATCACATTCAATTTTAATTAATTAAAACACCAAAAGAAGGCCCTCCTCCAACATTTCCATGATGCAAAGAAGCAGCTGATGAACAAGTTGTTGGGGGCGAAGAAAATCCAGCTGCCGCTGCGAAATATTGTGGATTCCGCATCATTAAGCCTTGATAGGCCATTAAAGCGGTTGCATTATTAACTTGAAATAAAAATTTTTTCTTCGTAATTTTTCTCTATCAACTAATTAACCTTAGATTAATTATCCCCTCCAGAGAGAGGTAAGAAAATAAATACCCTCCCCAAATTCCCTACAGGGTGTTCAAAATCCAAAACTGCCCAGTTTCAATTAATTACTCCCTCTAGCGAGAGGTTGTAATTACTCAGTAATTATTTGGGCACTATTAAGCACATTTGACCTTTTGTAATATGCTAGATAAAGGAAATGGGGCCTGATAACCGAACAGGTTAAAAAATTTTCGTTAGAAACCAAAATTTGCAGCAGCAGAAGAATCAGTCTCTAGCGAAGAAGGGACAGATGCTGTTGTAGTCGATGCTTGAGGCACAGTAGAAATACTCCTTTTTGGTTGTTGGGGAAGATTATTATTTTGATTAACGAAGAATTGGTCTGTGAGTAAATTTAGAGGAAGTGAAGGTGGTAAATTATTTTGGGGATGAAGTCCAAAGGAATCTTGAAAAAGATTTTCAAAAAATTTTTTTTGGAATTTTTCATAAAAGATTATTGGGTCATTTTTCAAAATTAAAAAAAAGATTTATTCTCATACCTTCGCCAACTCCAGCTAAAGCAAAAGCTTGTGGAATAGGAAAGCGTTGCTGTAGCGCAGCCAATCGGAACGTCAACAATTGGTCTTTATTTACACAATTCTAATAAAATAAATTCCAAAAGAATAATAAAAATTAAACACCTGTAAACTTTCCGGAATTGATCCGGATAAAGCATTACGAACTTCACGAGCTGCAGAAATGCGCAAATCTTTTAAGGACTCTTCAGAGAACCAAGCTGCAAAACTTGGTGTGCAAATAACATTTGGAGAATTTAGAAGAGCTTCTAATAAAAACAAATGTTTATGTTGAAACCAGAATTTTTCCGGAAAACATTTAATTTCTAAACAAAACCAGAATTTTTCCGGAAAACATTTAATTTCTAAACAAAACCAGAATTTTTCCGGAAAACATTTAATTTCTAAACAAAACCAGAATTTTTCCGGAAAACATTTAATTTCTAAACAAAACCAGAATTTTTCCGGAAAACATTTAATTTCTAAACAAAACCAGAATTTTTCCGGAAAACATTTAATTTCTAAACAAAACCAGAATTTTTCCGGAAAACATTTAATTTCTAAACAAAACCAGAATTTTTCCGGAAAACATTTAATTTCTAAACAAAACCAGAATTTTTCCGGAAAACATTTAATTTCTAAACAAAACCAGAATTTTTCCGGAAAACATTTAATTTCTAAACAAAACCAGAAACAAACTACCTTCAATTTTTCCCGTAGATTCAGTTTGTTGACTATCACCACAACAGGGAATATCTAATGCAGCAGCTTTAACATGCCCAGATTTCAGGAAAGATATTAATGCTTGTTGGTCAATTAAATCAGGGTCGCTAGTGTTAATAAGAAAAGCACCAAATTTTAGGCGATCCAAGGTGCTCTTAATAAAAATTACATTTATTTTGGATTAAATTTCAATAAAAACATTATTTAACATAAGCCTTGTTTCTGGTGTAAGTTTACAATGGAGTGTAAGACAGTCTGATTGGGTGAGCATGTCTGTGAGATTTTCGGTACGATCAACACCAAACACTCTATCCATACCTTTTTTTAAATTTAAAATTAATTTTAAATTAAACGATAAATATAAACCTAAACTAGCGTTTGGATCATAAAAACAAACTCGGAAACCAAAGGTTTTAGCACGCAAGGCGACTGCACAACCAACCTTTAAATTTATAAGGTTAAACAGAATAAAAATAAAACAAAATTTATAAGCATTATAAGTGCCCTGGAAAAAACAATGTTTCTTTACAGGTTTATTTCCGGAAAAACATTAATATACGTAATTGTTTGTTTTCCGGAAAAACATCAAGTTGTTTTTCCTGAAAATAAAATGTTTTGTTAAAATAAGGTTGTTTTCCGGAAAAAAGTTTCCGGAAGAACCTGGAAAAATGTTTTTCTGAGAAAATGTTTTTCCCAAACATATTGTTTTCCGGAAAAACATGTGTTTCTTTCGAAAAATTAATGTTTAGATAAAATATTAAATGTTTTTTCCGTCAAACTTCTTGCTTTCCGAAAAACATCAAATACATTTCTGGTTTAATGTTTTCCGAAAAATGTTTTTCCAACATGTTTTTGCGGAAAATGTTTATTTAACAAGTTTTTCGGAAGAAAGTTTCCACAACAAGTTCAATTAATAAAATGTTTTTAAATGTCTTTGAAGAAACAGAAAACCAGAAAACAAATGTTTCCAATACAATTAAATAGAATTTCCAACGTCCATAAAGAGAAATAATTTTTTAAGGAAATTAAAATAAATTCCAAATTAAATTTAAAAATTTTCCTCCAATTTTCATTATTTTAGGGCAACAAATTTTTAACAAAATTACCCTTCCAAAGCCAACAATCCCAAGTGTTTGCCCACGTATTCGGCGTGTCCCACTCATCCCTTCCCTTAATTCTTGCGGATTCTTGAGCTGGAATAATTCAAAATAAATAAAATAAAAGAATTGGTACATTTGTCGGCTTAGTTTTATCAGCCGATCCCTGAGCAAGCCAATAAGTTCGTCGATAGAGGTTAAGTATAAGAGACATTGTGTGATCGGCAGTTTCTTCTAAGGCATCGGCAGGGGTGTTACAAACAGCAATTCCTTTAATCAGAAAAATTCTTGAAATTTTCTCTCTAAACCTAATTGAGTAGCTGCATCGACATCAATATTGCTCAAATCAGGATTTCCTATTTTTACTAGCATTTTAAGGGAACGAAATTTGACTAGATCTTCTCGAGTTATTCTAATTGTGTAGAGGAAGGCGGCTACAGCTTCGTTTAGTACCTAAAGAATAATTATAAGACAAACATTGTGTTTTCATTCCGGAAAGATGTTTATTTGGTTTATATAAATGTGTTTTCCGGAAAATAAAAGTAAACCAGAATTATATATTAAATTACTGAAGTAATGTTTTTCCGGAAAACATTTTTCTAATAAGTTTTCCGGAAAATGTTTTACAATGTTTTTGTAAAATGTTTTTGTAACGTCTTGCGTTAAATCTTTTCTCAACAAGTTTTTCCGGAAATCTTTTTCCAACATGTTTTTCCGGAAATGTTTTTCGGGAATGTTTTGGAAAATGTTTACCAAAAAGTTCTCAAGTTTTTCCGGATGTTTTTATTAATGTTTTTAGAAAAACATAAGAATGTTTTTGTGAAAAACAAACTTTTGTGTTTTAAGTATATGTTCTCAATGTTTATTTCCGAAAAATACAAAACAGAGAACTAAACATTTCTGAAACAAAATCTCATGTTTTTCTAAAATTCTGATTTAAGCTTAATTAAAATCAGAATATTTAACTGAATAAAATACTTATCAGAAAAACATTTAACTTAGCGTAAAAATGTTTTCCGGAAAGAAAAACATTTTTTAAAAACATTTTTTCCGGAAATGTTTTCCCATGTTTTTGTAATAAAATCAGAATATTTTTAGAGGGGAAATGTTTCTATAAACTTTAGTTATATAAATAATACTTTTTCGTGTATTTCAGTCGTTAAGTGGGCATCACAGAAGGCTACAGTTGCAATATCCTGAGATCATTTTAATAATTATTTTTATTATTAAAATACAGGGAATTTTCTAATAAAAAATTTTTTTAAAATTTTTGTAAACCTTTAATAAAGGCATTTCTACAGAACAATCACGTCCATCAAGTAACGCTACTAAAGGTTTATTAGAAACAGAACTGCTACTTTGTTGTTGTTGATTATTTGTTGAGTTTACTAATGATGTTTTTCCTCCACCCATTTTTTAAAATTTAATTTTAGAATTAAATTTTCTAAAAAATTTTTTTTTAATTTTTTTAATTTTAAAATTATCTCGAACAAAAAGGATAAAGGCGATTTTTGAGATTTTTCAGTCAATCTTTTTTTAATAATTTTTTGAAAATTTTTTGAATTTTTTTATCTTCGTTATCATTGCTAATCTTTTGAAAAATATGAATCAACGATTCCAGAAGGGAAATGTGTGTTTGCTTGTTTGTTGTTAGTTTCCGGAAAATACAAATTACTCGTTCAAGCCTTACCGGAAAATACAAATAATTCTGGTTTTGTTTGTAAATTAATTTTGTTTCCAGAAAAACACACTAAGCAGAATCAATTAAGAAAATTAAATTTATTTTTTAGTTGTGAATAACCGGATAAGATTAAAATAAAATTACTCTAATGTCAATAACGTTGCTATAAAAATAGAGAAAAATAAAAATAAGAGAGAGAATGAATTTAAATTTTCTCTTAGAACAAACTTTGCTTATCATGGAAAAGATTCTCTATAAAAGACTACATCTAACCCCTTCTCTCTATGGGTTGCGACGATGTCGGGTGGGTGTAACTACTTAAAACAATTTTTGGGCTGGGAGAGTCCGGAGTCTCCCTTAAATTTTTTCAAAATTTTTGTACATTCTTCTTTTTGGGGAAAATCCGTCTAAGGCTAGAACATGGATCTCCCAAAATTTGACCCATACTGATCAGAAAATATCAACTATTGTGAGCATGGTAGAGCAAACAAATTTTAAAATAAATTTCTGGTTATACTAGTAATGCACTAACAAGATCCAATAGTCCTAGGGTCAAAGCTAACATAATAGTGACAAAAATCGGTTTTTAGACGAATATCTAGGCGGTAAAGTCTGACATTGTTTAGCTGCTCATTCATGAAAAATGTACATATTTTAAACAGAATGTACTCTAATGACCCGAGAATATATGAAGAAGAATGTCAGCTATAGAAAAAGAATGTTAGAAGAGAAAAACCTATTGAGAGCCTGTCTATACAAAATTTGTTTCCTATTCAAAAATTGAAAATATTTATTCGTTTAAAAGGTGCTCTATCGGTAACTGCACGACGAACCCTGCGGGGACTTACTACTAAGAATTTTTGGGATGGGGAGAAGTCCGGAGTCTCCCTTTAAAATTTTTTTCAGATTTTCAGACTTGTAAAGCATATAGCTATTTAATTCCTGAGGCTATGCAGTAGGCGGCGTGGTGTAATGGCTAACACATCAGTCCGGTCTACTGAAGATGCTGGTTCGCTCCCAGCAGCCGAATAACCTTTTGCACTAGCTAAAGGAGAGAAATAGCTATAGCCCAGCTGCTTTACTGACTCTTATAGGGGCTGGAAATTTTTTATTTTCACCCAAGTTTACTCTAATGTCTTGAGAATATGAAAGAGAATGTTGCTGAAATAGAAAAATAATATTAATGGAGAGAGAACCCTTTGACTATTCTGTCTACACAAAACCTGCTTCCCTTTCAAAGACTGAAAATATTTATAAATATTAATAGAGTTATACTTACTATTTCTTGCGACGGTACCGCGTTGGTTTAACTACTTAATAATTTTTGGGATGGGGAGAATCCGGAATCTCCCCTTAAATTTAGGTGTAAAATTTTTTTAGTAAAATAATTAGATTTTAATGAGGGTTGATGAGAGAATATTATATTCCTAACAAGAATCGAACTTGTGACTTGACAGTACTCGTAGACCTCTCTTGCTTATACACCTTTGCATGTGCTCTACAAACTAGAGTTGGAAAAAACGATACTTGTATCGGTACGATACTGGTACCCGAGACCGAGACCGATACTCAAAAACCCGATACCGAGACCGATACCATCATTTTGAGCCGAGACCGATACCGAGAAACGATACTGACCGAGACTAACAAACTGAGATACTGGACTCCTCCAAATTTGCCTTTTCACTTTTCTCTCTTGCAAGACTAAAATCTCTCAATCTTGGAAAAATTATTAGAAATTATCAGTAAAGCTGTGTTAATTATAGTTGAAAAGTCGAGTTTAGGAACATTATATGTATTTGGTCGATAAGAACAAAAAATTAAAAAATTTCCTGCCAAATCAAGTGTTTTTTTGGCAATTTGTGTTTTAGCCTTATTTCTATTTTTTCCATTGACAATTTGTGTATATGTTATAGAAAAATAATATTAAAAGAGAAGAGCATTTTAGCATGTCTGTCTAAACAAAAACTATTTCCCATTCAAAGATTTTTCCTAGTTTAAAATATTCATTGGGTAGTTGCACATTATACGCGACATACCCTGTCCTATTAACTACTTAAGAATTTTTGGAATGGGGAGAGTCCGGAATCTCCCTTTAAACGCATAAAGTCCAATTACTATTTCTGTTTGTGACTGGCTTTTAAATCGACAATTTTGATATTTCCTGCCAAAAATTAATCGTTTTTATGAAATTTAAAAATGAAAAATTTTTTAAAATGATATTTGTGTTTTCCAACAAATTCCTTAGTCTTTATTGGCATAATTTTGTTCAAACTTTATACCATTTTATGGTTAATTATTAGTTTGTTTTAACTATGTTTATCAATTTTTATTACCGACTTTATACTTAATTAATTTTAAAATATCTCGTCAACAAAATTGTGGAGAGAATATTTATAATATTAGAGAAAAGTAATATTATGAGAAAGAAAAGCATTATAGACCGGTTGTCTATACAAAACCTGCATCCAATCCAAACATAAACCAGGGGTGCAGCTCGTCTCGTATCTCGCGAAAATCTTGTATTTTTTTTGAGAATCTCGTGTCTCGTATTTTGTGCACAAGCTTCACCTCTGATAGGAACACTGTTAAAATTTAAAAACAATTTTATTTCTCAGATGTTTAAAAACAGACAAAAGATGATCAGATTTATAAAAATTATTAGAGGTATTAAAATAAACGTTCTTTCAGTATACACAACATCTTTTAATTACAACAATTTTCTAATATTCTTTTATTCTCGCTCCTGGCCTGGACACGTCATATACGTTATAACGGCATCTTAAAATATATTTAGATTAAATCATAAAATTGTAATTTCTTACTTCTAGCAATCCCAACAACTCCGCCTTTAGGCTCTAACCAAAGAAAAGCTTCTTGAGATAAATCCACATGGTTTTTTGGGCATTCTGGGCATTTATTAGTTATTGGAACGGTTAACCTAAAAAATACTTGTAGCTTTTTAAAAATTTTTTTTTCTCACGTTTTGCTGTTATAAGAAATTTTGACACATTTGTTTATGCAAATTTTGTCATTAAGCAAAACACGTTGGTCACTTAGACAAGAAGGGATCCATTGGGCACTACTGTCGAATAGAGAACCGGAGGCGGCTGCTGACATTTTTGGCTGTAAAAATGAATAATTTAAAGGTAATTATAAAACCTCAATAATGTTAGACTAATAACTTAGTTAACAATCCAAAACACAACGGGACTGGGCCGTTTTGGCGCGGGGCCTTTTGGCGCGAGCTTATATGATAGCGAGTTCGTTATCAAAAATGATAAAATTTTGCAATAATAACTCTCGTACCTTTATCTAAGTTCTCCAAAAATTTAAGAATTTTTGATCAAGAATTCCGGAAATTATGGACAAAAATATTGATATTCAGAAAAATGGCTAAGTTTTCGAGGTCTATCGACTATAACTTCAGAAATATTTGATGAAAAATTCGGAAATTTCTGGAGCAGGTAGTCAAGGATGTTTAAGAAATTTGAGAAAATTTTTATGAAGTTAGGTCTCGCCTAAGTACCACTTTTTTGTTCTCACGCCAAAACGGCCCGGCGCCAAAACGACCTCAACCCAAACACAACACCACCAAATATAGATAGACCATCCTTTAAAATTTGTTTAGGATGCCTAAACGATACCCAAATAATGAATTCACTTGAATAAAGCAATAATTTTTTCAACCCAAGTGATGCTCGAATGTAATTGGACACTAGTATAAGAATTGGCAACAGAATAGACTAAAACTGCTTAGGAGAATCCAGCGTTTTTATACTATAACAACACAGTGCCCTTGTCTATTTGAAATGGAATTCTGTTGATTCTAAGGGAGTGTTTATCTAATGCCCCTTATCTTTCCTCAATAATAGCCCAATATTCCTCAATAATACTCCAATAACTGCAGACCTGATCCGAATCGATCCCACAAGCTCCACGACCCCCAGCACCATAAAAAGTAAATATTCCATCCTCTATAGGCGAATTCAATTCCGAGTCAATTATTCCTGAAGCATTAGACAGCGAAAGACAAGTGTCTTTAGTTGTGATAACTTGGGGTACAACAAGGGAGTCTCCTGATGTGGATTGTGTTGTGGTTGTTTCTGATGGAACTATAGAGGATTTTGGTGTGATGGTGGTGGTGATTTGATTATTGGGTTGTTTTGTGGATTTTATAGTTGAATTATTGTTTGATGGGGGTGATTTAGTTGTTCCAGATGGAATTTTGCTTGATTTTATAGCGGCGGTGGTGACTTGATTATTTTTATTTTTCGTGGATTTTATAGTTGAATTATTACGAGATGAGGGTGTTGTAGTAGATTTCACAATGGTAGTAGTATCCACTTTTTTACGGTCACACCTTCTGAACTTGAGAACACAAATTTTTGGCATTCCACTTCCTCTAATGACTAGGCCAGCCTCTTTGTAAGAAGCCCCAGGTTCGATGCGAACATTTTCAGGGGTTCTGTAGTGGTTGTTGCCAACACTGCGCATGTTTCTGTTGCTTTCTGTGGCCGACTTAAATGTTTCAGTTTATACTACTCCCAGAAAAAATAAAATACTACCCCACTAGGCAACGACAAAAAGAACTTCACAGAGCAAATTGATGTATTCCCCTTGTTTGTGATTACGAGTTGGACATTGCTGCTACCCTTACTCGATTCTAAAATATTTTTAGTAATAGAAACGGAGCATGTATCAGCGCTTTTTGGAATGAGTAAAAGGGCAAAAATGAAAATTATATTGAGGATAGACATTTTTTAATTTTAATAATTTTTAATTAAATTTAATATTAAACATTGCTTGGTTGAATATCCAGTTGTATATAAACTCACAGTTCCGCCACGTACTCCACCTGTTATAAATTTCCGGAAATTAATATTTTAACAGCTTTTTTTATTTAAAAATTTTATTTTATAAATCCTTTTTCTATAATAAATTTATGAACAGGGATTGAGGTTGGCGTATCCGGATATCCGTATGTGAAAATGAGGATATCTGGAAATATACGTTCGGATAAGGATATCCGGGGATTTCCCAGGATCCGCCAAGCTTACAATGGATAGAGACTTTCTCTTCCGCTGAATTTTACACATTTTAATCATTCAGTTCTGCGTCTACAAGCAGAAAGGTACCGTATCATATTTGGTACTTTTCGGTTCTGCCACACCCCTCGCATATATTCGCATGTTACCTTTTATATTTTTCCTTCATATGTAACTTTCTCCTTTATTCAATTCCCTCAATTTTCCCTGTGGCATGTTCAATGAAGGGCATTAATAAAGGAAAGATTATTTTTTACTCAGTTTCCCCTTGAAACAATTTCCCCTAGAAAGGAGAAAGTCTGACCATTCTGTACGTATGAGGAAAGATACAAAATATAACCTGCGAATATATGGGAGGGGTGTTGCAGAACTGAAAAGTACCTCATATCTTTATGATAATATAAAAAATTTACAGGTCGAAATAATAATTGCCCTCCATAAAATAATTACCCCGCCTGCTTTTATTACACCCTCCAACAAGAGATCGAAACAATAAATACCCAGGGTAATTATTACAGTATATACGGTATACGTAAAATAAAATAAAAATGTTAAGAGAATAAAGATTTATGCCGCCTTGTCAATTTTAAATAAAAATTGAAAAAATCGAATAAACAAATATAAAATTATTATGATTTACACGCGTAAAGCGTCTTTCTTAACATTTTTCATATATACGACATTTACGGACCGACATTTGAGGACATTGCTAATATTTTTTCTGGAATGGGCGTAAAAAGGGATTCTTAATTTCAAAGAATCAAGCATAAAATAGGCTAATTTTAGAATGAAGAATAGAAAAATTTGTCAATTTTTGAAAGGTTATGGCATTAATACATATATTTTTGGCCAAATTTTTTAGTTTTCAAGCCATATGTTGACTTAATTGCAATAATTTTACTCAAACTTTATATTATCTTATGAATAATACAGCTCCTGTTTATCATTTTTATTAACGATTTTATACTATGTACTTAATTGCTTGTCTGGACAATGAGTCAGTATATAAGCGGACAGTGAAATATATCGGAGGATCATTCCAGAAGAATACATTACCAATATCCTCAAATGTCGGTCTGTAAATGTCGTATACCTGAAAAATGTTAAGAAAGACGCTTTACGCGTGTAAATCATAAGATTTTTATAAAATTTTTTATTCGATTTTTTCAATTTTATTTAAAATTGACAGGCGGGCATTACGATAGCGTACATATATTCCCTTATACATATATTCCCTTAACATTTTTATTTAATTTAATGTATAGTAAATATTTTTGTTAATTAATAAAAATTAAAAAAAGGATAGATTGTCCTCGTCAAAATATTCCAAAAAAATATACCGTATTATCTCTAATAGAATGCCCGGGCATTCTATTTTTCAATCACCTTCCAAAGGGGCATTCTATTGGAGGGGGGCATTCAAATGGAGGGGGGCATTGTATTTTTGATGAGTAAATTTTAAAGTTTGAAAAATTTTTAGATTAAAATTTTATAAAAAACTGTAAGTCTCATTTTGTCGTGTCCTGTTGATAACACGATAACCTAAGAGTGTTTTAGTTAAAAAAACATTTTCTATTAAAAACGGAAACATCCTTAGCACCTCTCTTTTCAACCGAATTCCCACCGGTGTCCAACCAAACAGATGTCTCATCACAGCCATAAATTCTGTTACCAAAATGTTTATTCATACGGAGTTGTCGAACATACATTAAGAGTTGGACAATTGTTTCCTCATATTGGACAGGAGGTTTTTGACACGCGGGAAATTTTTCTTTCCAGACAACCTAGGCTTGGCTTGAATTTATAAATATAAATATTTAGTATCTATCTTTAATACTGTTTCTAAATTAGAACCAGGCAAACTCTTTTTTGAATTAGAATGGGATGTATCCGTAATTACCTCTTAAAACTCTAAATTTTTGACTTGCTGAATGTAACAAATTAGCCTTCATATTCAATTGCATCAAGTTTTAATTTTAATGAATAGGAACGTCGATATTTTTTGGGTTTACTTAGACTAGGCTTATTAACAAAATCACTTATATTGAATAGTCATTCACTAAACTAGAAGATTCGAAGAAGATAAGAATTAAAAATAATTTCCATGTTGTTTAAATAATAATTTAAAAATGGCAAGAAAAATAAGTAAAAGTGAATAGTAAACGTTTTAAATATACATATGTAGTAATTAATATCTTTTTATATTTAGAAAAATTTCAGTAAAAAAGGGGGGCATTCTGTTAGAGGGGGGCATTCAAATGGAGAGAGGCATTCTAATAGAGATAATACGGTAATATGTATTAAGGGAATAATATTTAGTGGAGAGGGGAATTACCAGAAACGTCTATAATTTCCCAACTTTTAAAGTGGGAACTTTTCCGTTAACAAAATAAACTCGTTAATAATTAATATAAAAACTTTCATTTCTCAATTTTAGGATGAATTTAAAATTCACCTTAATTTTCTTTTTTCTCGTTTTATATGAGCGGATTGAAGGGGGTAGGTTATTTACTAATTTAAAACTAAGAAAAATTAATAAAAAATAAAAATAAAGGGTTGGTTACATTGAAAGAAGCACCTTCTATGTTGAATGGACAAATTCAACACGTGTTGACTTCTGATAATCCTGGAGCTGTTGAATATAGCGATATTCCTGTTTATGGAAGGAAAATGTTAAATGAGTTTGAAATGGGAGGGATTGGAGAGGATAAAGTGGAAGGAAAAAGTAAAGGAAATAAACAAGGGAAAGGAAACAAAAAGATTCGAAATGAGAAAGTTATACCTAATGTGGACGTTAAAAATCGGTTTGCTTTATTAGAAAAGCTAAAAGAAGAAGGGGAGGAGAAAGAAAATAAAAAGTTGAACAAAGTAATTGAGAAAACAAAAATTGAAAACAATGAAGAGGAGAAGGAAGAAGAGAATTGCAATCAAAATTGCGAGGAAGTTGTGTGTGAGGATGAGGAAGAAATTGGAGGTTTTTGGCTTTTTAAATTCTATGAATAAATAAAAAGCGTTTGAAGGTTTCGAGATTTCTCTTGCGCTCTAAAGCTGTTTAGAAATTTAATATACCGTAAATCCTCTAAAATAAGCCCCCTCCCCATAATTGCTGATAAATTGTTGTGTCCCCTCAGTTGAGTCTTCATGGAAGGATATAGAAGGATTAGAAGTGACTAAGAGGTTATTTGGGTATTAACAGGTGTATAAAGGAATCAACGTAGATATCGAGGGATTTGAGGTGATTAAGAGTGATATTGGAGGATTTGTAGGTTTAAGGAGATATATAGGGATAATGAAGATTTAGGGAGATTAGGAGGGATATCGGGGGGATTAGGAGGGATTTCGGTGATTAAGAAGGAGTTCATTGGATTAATAGTGATTTCATTCGATTAAGATGGTTTGAAAAGATATCCGGGGATTTTGTTGATATCAAAGATATTCGAAATTTGTAGGAATATCGTAGGATTAAGTGTAAAGTCATTGTAAAGTCATTCATCGCGAAAGATAAGGACGGATGTCTCGCTATATCCTCTAAATCTTATTAATCCATTGATAACACTTTTAATTTCTGCAACTGCTATGATACTGCTTTATCCCCGACATCTCTTAATCCTCCTTTGATATCACTCCTAATCCTCAAACCACAACAAAACTAATCCTCAATCTAATCCTCTACTCCTAATCCTCGGTTTCCAAAAATTTCGATCGGACCCCTTTGAAATTAACAAAAAATTCTAAAATTTTATTTAGAAATGAAAAATGGACATAATGAAGCAAGGTAAATGAAATTTTATATTATTAAAATATAAAATTGACAACAGCTGTCTTAAATATTAATTGAATAATTTATGTTTAAGAAATTATAATAATTATATAATAACTTTTAATTTTACAAATTAAATAGAAAGAACAGAAAGCTAAAAAGCTCTCCAAAGTCGTCAAGCTCTCCAAAATCACAAAGCTCTCCAAAGTCGTCAGGCTCATCACCTGGCTCTAAAACCCCAGCTGGAACTGGATATCATCCTTATTATTATGGAGGATCAACCTACTACTATGGTAGCTCTAACAGCTCTAATTGTTGTTGCAAAAAGAGGACCATACAAGCTGTAGTTTTTGGTTATTTGCCTCTCAGTTCAATAATGCTAATGGCACCATCCTTCGATCAACAACCTTTTATGAATTGCGTTGTTTGTAAGTCAAAAATGTTTATATTACTTTTACTAAGGAAAGACTAAACTCTTTCCCATTCTTGATTTAAGAGAGGTTTCGAGTTGATTAATTTACAATAAATTTTGGTTAAAGAGGAAGTACATATTTGCTAAAAGTGTGCGAGACTCTTGGTTTTGAGTTTTGACTCAAGACTTTTTTAGGGGTTTTTCTTTTTTTTTGGTCTTGGGGTCTTTGGGTCTTGGGGTTTTGGTCTTGGGGTCTAGTCTTGTGTATTGGGAAATTTTCGGTCTCGCACGCACGCCTCGCAAACCCATACGGCTCAGCTTGACGAGATTCTAGAGTTAATCAATTTAGTCTAGATCAGAGTTTCATTACCCTAATTATTAGGGTTGGGGAAAAGATGCAAAGTAGTAAGCGCTAACAGCTCTAATTGCTTTTCCTTTTCTTTTTACAACACTAAAAAAACATTCCATTATAAAAAATATGGCAAATAGCAAACCCATAATTTAACAAAATTTTAAAACAGCTCATGGCTTTAATGGAGGAAAACAATTAAAGTGTGAGCTTGGAGATGATAAATTCTACAAGTGTACAAATATCATGGGCGATTATCCAAAAGAAGTGCGTTCAAAAGGCTTTAACAAACGCGAATATAAATTGGAATGCCCAATTGGTCCCAACGGTTCAAATATGGAGGTTGCTAAAGCAAATGCTACCCTTGTTGAGGGTGAAAAGCGTAATTGGTTCGTTCAATTCATTTTGAACCCAGTCAAGAACGTTACAAGTGGATGGAATAACACAAAAGTTTGAGAGACGAGAGAGGTTCCGACTCGTTTAGCTTGAAAATTTTAAATTTCGTGCAAGTCAAGAGAAAGTTATTCCCCTCCATTTTGATTTGAATTTATGTGAATGTTGCACCAAAATCAAAAATTTAATAACCAAAAAATCAGAGAATTTTTGACAAACAAATGTTGACAAAAGTTTACTTGAACTGAAACTTACGGTGCAACAAACATATTTCCCGTATGTACATATTACGTGTTCCCCTTTTAGAAAGTTATCGAAGTAGCAATTATTTTGCTATAGACCCCCCCCCCCCCAATGTTTAAATTTTATCAACACCTCCATTACCAGTAAATTTTTTGAAATCACTGTACTTGAAAATGTTTTAAGAGATTTGTATTTATGGGAACTTTTTAAAAGCATTAATTGCCTTATTATGTTAAGTGATAGATAATGTTAAGTGTAGTTATTCTGGGTAATATTTAGGTCTCTATTCCCATAAGATACTCTCTCTGTTCCATTCTAATGGAAATAAATTTGAAAAATCAATAAAGTAGTAAATGCTTTTTAAAAAAGTTCACATAAGAATTACTGTACAAGTACCAAAATCCAAAGTAGTTTTAGTATTTTATTTCTTTATTTATTTAAATTATTATTCACTAAAGTAGTATAGAATGTATAAAGTTTTATATTGGATTTTTGTATCTTAGTTTTGTGGACTGATTTATTGTATATTTTTATCAACTTATATAACAGGGCTGGATTTGTAAGTTTAATTAACAGTCTTTAGAAAACAGAAATTTTTTAGAAGTATAAAAATTTAAAAATTATTTTAAATCAATAAATTATTGCATAATATTATTTAAAATTTTAAAAGAAAAAATATATCATAAGGATTAAAATGTTAGATAATAGAAAAATTGAAATCAAACACCTGAAACTTCCATGACAACAATAATGTCGTCATCATTCTGTTGTTGGTGTTCTTCAACTAGTTGATTTTGTCGTTGTTGTTGTTCTCCCGATTGTTGTTCTCCCAATTGATTTTATTATTGTTTAATTGTTCTTCTTGCACATCTGATAATTTAAATTATTTATATACATCTTACTTATCATTAGTAATTAGTAACTTTTTTTCTATTTTTGTTCTATATTTTTTTTCTATATTAAATTTATGAACAATGGATTGAGGTTGGCGGATTTGGACATCCGGATCCGAAAAGGAGGATATCTGGAAATTTCCGTTCGGATAAGGATATCCGTGAATTTCCCAGGATCCGCCAAGCCTACCATAGAAAGAGGCTTTCTTCCGTTAAATTATACACTTTTTGAACTATCCGGTTCTGCGTCTACAATTAGAAAAGTATACGTAAAATAAAAATGTTAAGAAAATAAGGATTTCTAAATAAATGTGTATTGACGCTATCGTAATGCCCGCCTGTCAATTTTATTAAACTTAAAAAATCGGATATAAAAATTTATAAGAGTGCATCGCGTGTATCGCCTTTTATCTCCTTGTCCTTAAAAATTGAACTTAAAAAATCGAATAAAAAAATTTATAAAAATCTTACACGCGTAAATAGTTTTTAAGATTTTTCAGATATACGACATTTACGGACCGACATTTGAGGATATTGGTAATATATTCTTCTGGAATGGGCGTAAAAAGGGATTCTTAATTTCAAAGAATCAAGCTTAAAATAGGCTAATTCTAGAATGAAGATTAGCAAAAATTGTCAAATTTGTTCATTAATATCCCTCTTAATCCCTTCAAATTACACTGTATGTCCCATAATCCTCCGATATATTTAACTGACAGATTGTCCACTGACTCATTGTCCAGACAAGCAATTAAGTACATAGTATAAAATCGGTAATAAAAATGATAAACAGGAGCAATTAAGTCAATATATGACCTAAAAACTAACGAATTTATCCAGAAACATACCTATTAATGACATAACTTTTTCAATTCATTCTTCTTCATTCTAAAATTAGCCTATTTTAAGCTTACTTCTTTGAAATTAAGAATCACTTTTTACGCCCATTCCAGAAAAAGATATTAACAATATTCTTAATGTCGGTCCGTAAATGTCGTATATCTGAAAAATATTAAGCAAAAACGATTTACGCGTGTAAATCTAAGATTTTTTATAAATTTTTTTTCATTCGATTTTTTAAGTTCAATTTAAGTTCAATTATTAATACGATAGCGTTAATACACACCTATTTATAAATCCTAATTTTCTTAATATTTTTATTTAATTTAATGTATAGCCAAAATTAAATATTTTTGTTAATTAATAAAAATTTAAAAATTAAAAAAAGCGAGATCATCCTCTTTTCAACATTTCAAATAATGATCAGCATCGATAGGAATTTAATAATATTCACGCACGGAGCGGGGAATTACCAGAAACTTTTCCGTTAACAAATTAAACTCGTTAATAATATTATCTCCACGAAATAAGAATAAATATTGTAGGGTGGACACTAGTAGTAACACTCCCCCCCCCCCCCTCCCTTAATGTAAAACTTTAATTTCTAAATTTTAGGATGAATTTAAAATTCTCCTTAATTTTCTTTATTCTCGTTTTTTATGAAGGAATTGAAGGGGGTAGGTTATTTACTAATTTAAAAATAATAAAAATTAATAAAAAATAAAAATAAAGGGTTGGTTACATTGAAAGAACCACCTCCTGTGTTGAATGGTCGACAAATTCAACACGTATTGAATTCTGATAGGAATGGTGGTGTTAAATACAGCAATATTCCAGTTTATGGTAGGGAAGATAAAGGAATAGGAAATGGGGAAGGAAATGAAAGCAAAACTGCAAAATTAAATAAAAATGTTCAAGACAAGGTGGATAAAAAAAGTAAAAAATTGAAAAACAAAAAGAGTCGAAATGAGAAAGCTATACCTAATTGGAGCGGAGGAAATCCTTTTGCTGCACTAGAAGGGCTGGAAGAAAAATGGGAAAAGAAAGAAAATAAAAAGTTGAACAAAGCAATTGAAAAAACAAAAATTGAAAATAATAATGAAGAGAAGGAAGAAGAAAATTGCAATCAAAATTGTGAGGAAGTTGTGTGTGAGGACGAACTTGGAGGTTTTTGACTTTTTAAATTCATTGAAAGTTTTGAGATTTCTCTTGGGCTCTAAAGTGTTTAGAAATTAATACAATATAGTTAATATAGTTTCGTCAAGTTCGTCAAGTTCTGTATTAAGTCCGTTTTTCTGAAGCAAATTAAAGAACATAAGTTTCTTCGGTTTCCAAAAATTTCGATCGGACTCCTTTGAAATTTAACAAAAAATTCGAAAATTTTATTTAGAAATGAAAAATGGACAGAATGAAGCAAGGTGAATGAAATTTTATCGAATAATTTATGTTTAGTAAATTAAATATATAATATGCTTTTATTTTTAAAAATTAAATAGATCTGAAAACAAAAAGCTATACAGTTGGCATCCAAAATTTTGGAGCCCTCCAAAAGCACCAAGCCCTCCAAAGTCGTCAGACTCATCACCATCTGGAAACCCAACAATTATAAAACCACCCAGTAATACATATCCTTACGGAGGATCAACTTACACTTACGGAGGTAGATATCCTTATTATTATGGAGGAACGCCTTACTACTATGGTAGTTCTAACAGCTCTAATTGTTGTTGCAAAAAGAGGACTATACAAGCTGTAGTTTTTGGTTATTTGGCTCTCAGCTCATTAATTCTAATGGCACCATCTTTCAATAAACCAATTTCTATGAATTGCGTTATTCGTAAGTCAAAAAGTTTAAAAATACTTTTACTAAGGAAAGACTGAAGAAACCTTTACGAAGCTTGACTTAAGAGAAGTTTCAGTTTAGATTGTTTACTCTTATTATATGTACAGTATAACATAACTATAAATAGTGATGCTCGAGGAATGAAAATTACCGATACAAGAATTGGGTCAGGGACAGAATTAGGTCGACCTAAAAAACAAAAATCTCGGATCGAGACAGATCGAGAAAATTTTTTCAAATTTATGTAAAATTGAGGATTTTTCAAAAATTTTGACATTTAATCAATATTGAAATATAAAAAACACTTGAATGGCATGCTCCATTATTCAGAAATTATGTGAGGCTTGGAGGGATTAAAGGATATAAGGGGATTTGGAGGATTAAGGAGTATTTGAAGGGATTAAAGAGTATGCCTGGGGATAGAAAAGGGGATCTGGAATGAGGAGTGTGGTGGAATGAATAATAATGCGGGGAAAAATTTAACATAATTTTAAAACAGCTCATGGCTTTAATGGAGGAAAACAATTAAATTGCGAGCTTAAGGATGATAGTTACTACAAGTGCACAAATATCATGGGTGATTATCCAAAGGAATTGCGTTCAAAAGGCTTTAACAAAGGCGAATATCAATTGGAATGCCCAATTGGTCCCAACGGTTCAAATGTGGAAGTTGCTAAAGCAAATGTTAAACATGTTGAGGAGAGTGATCGTAATTGGTTTGTTCAATTCGTTTTGGACCCAGTCAAGAACGTTACAAGTGGATGGAATAACACAAAAGTTTGAGAGATGAGAGAGGTTCCGACTCGTTTAGCTTGAAAATTTTAAATTTCGTGCAAGTCAAAGGGAGTATGAAAGAGGTGGAATTATGAAAGTTACTCCCTACCATTTTGATTTAAATTTATGTCCATGTTGCACCAAAATCAAAAATTTGATAACCAAAAAATCAAAGAATTTTTGACAAATGTTGACAAGAGTTTATACGAACTGAAACTTACGGTGCAACAAACATATTTCCCGCATGTACATATTACGTGTTCCCTTTTTAGAAAGTTATCGAAGTAGCAATTATTTTGCTATAGACCACCCCCTCCCCAAATGCTATATACCCACCAAAAATGATATTTGCTATACGCTCCCCCCCCCCCCCCCCCACAAATGTTATTTAAATTTTATCACCACCTCCATTACCAGTAAATTTTTTTGAAATTACGATACTCGAAAATGTTTCAAGAGTATTTATGGGAACTTTTTTCAAAGCATTAATTGCCTTATTATGTTAAGTGATAGGTTCAAGAGAATGTATTTATGGGAAATTTTGAAAAGAGTTTATCCAAACTTTTTATCTTAGTTTTCCCCAGTTTAAGTTTAGCAGGTTAATATATCTCTATTTAAATAAAAAAATTTTATGGAATATTTAAAAATCAATTAGAAGTCGGAATGGGAGGGTTGCACAGAATTGAGATATCTATCTAGAAATACGATCTCGATAAAGATATTTATGTTTAAAATCATGTCTCGGTTCTATCTCTAATAGAAATTAATGTGAGAATTGCTAAAGTAAACCTCCTCAATGCTTTTACCCCCCAAAAATGCCAAATGCTATACCCCCCCCCCCCCAAAAAGTTATTTAAATGTTATCTACATTATTATTCACATAAAAGATTTTATGGAATATCTAAAAAACAAAAATGTTCTTGTAAAGATTAGAATTCGGAATGGGAGGGTTGCACAGAGTCGAGATAGATATCTACTATAAATATATTAATCTCGATAAAGGGATTTATGTTAAAGATCTCTCTCGGTTCCATCTCTAATAGAAATACATGTGAAAAATTAATAAAGTAGTAAATGCTTTTTAAAAAAGTTTACATAAGAATTACTGTTACAAGTACCAAAATTCAAAGTATTTAAAGTATTTTATTTTTTATTCATTTAAATTATTATTTACTAAAGTAGTATAGAATGTATAAAGCTTTATTTTGGATTTTTGTATCTTATTTTTGTGGACTGATTCATTTGTATATTTTTATCGACTTATATAACAGGGCTGTATTTTCGTAAGTTTTAAGCTTAATTAACAGTCTTTAGAAAACAGAAATTTTTAGAAATATTAAAATTTAAAAATTATTTTAAATCAATAAATTATTGCATAATATTATTTAAAATTAAAAAAAATAAATCATAAGGACTAAAATGTTAGATAATAGAAAAATTGAAATCAAACACCTAAAACAAAAATAATTTCGTCATCATTCTGTTGTTGGTGTTCTTCAACTAGTTGATTTTGTTGTTGTTGTTCTCCCGATTGTTGTTGTTCTCCCAATTGATTTTGTTGTTTAATTGTTTTTCTTGCACATCTGATAATTTAAATTATTTATATACATCATACATATCATTAGATCACCATTATTTTTCATAAAAGGTTTTACAACACAAACAGGTTTGTTATTGTTGTTATCCATTAAATTATATATTTATCTTTAAAAAATTCTATACTATTTTTGAATAAATCTTGCAATCTCGCGCGGTGAATCCCTAAAATTAAATAGTATCGGGATTTTGTTGGATGGAGGGTTTACCTATAGAATGGGATAACGGTGATACCCGGAGATTTGGACTGTTATCGGGGATATGGAAAGATATCGAGGAATGTTTGAGGATTTTCTGGGTCCCTCTATATCCATATTAATCCTTCTATATCCACTTTAATTCTCTAAAATCACCTTATATACCTTCTAATCCACCGTTATCCTTCTTTATCTGCCTCTTAATCCTTTCTAATCTTATTACACTACAGAGACTCACTTCAAGTGTAAACAGAGAGGAATGTTCCGAGAACGGGATTAAACAAAATTAAACACAACGCCAAAAACAAAGAAAAAATTACACAACACAAACTGGAGTAAACAAACAGGAATTCAAAAGTTTAATATAGGATTGACAATGCGATACAAACTTACAAGGGAAACAGACTTAAAAGGCTAAACATATACATGAAATTGACTCTTATAAATTTGTTTAATCGATTTTTCAAATTTTAATAAAATTAACAAGGCGATACAAGGCGATAGAAAAGCTTAAGAGGCGATACAGACTCTTATAAATGGGGCAGCCATAATTCGTCCCACCTAAGACTCGTCCCACCTAAATTCGTCCCGTTCACGATTCGCCCCTCCCACTAAACAAAAACATCAAGATTCGTCCCCCCTTCCCCTCAATTCGTTTCCAAGTACAAAATCCAATAATTCGGCCCACTAAGTTAATGAATGTTGAAAATGTTCTAATAAACTCACAAATGACTCTCTAAACCTTTTTTAATTCGATAAAAAATTTTTGGTTTTTGATTTTTTTATGATTTTAAAATGGCCTAGCTAAAGTTTCCGGTCCATGCTCAGAATTGGACTATTTATATGTCATTCGAAAGAGCTCGGCGAACTGAGTCGAATGACACTAAAATCAGCTCGATTGGATGATTTTTTACAAAGTTATGACCAACTGAATCTTCGCTGGAAAAACGTTTTTGTGCTGCTACGGAGGGTAGGCCGGGCATGGTCTTCGCTACACGATGGCCGTGCTTCAGTGAGGTCGTGATCGCTTCGCTCGCGGCGACTTTAGCGAAACGGCGGCCGTCGTTCCGCTCGACATGCCCGGCTTCCTCCGCAGCGGAAAGCTCTTTCGAATAAGGTATCTTTCGAATAAGGCTTCCTCCGCAGAGCTCTTTCGAATAAGGTACAATTTGCATATTCGAATTTTTCACCCCTAAGAAACAGCTTACTGTTTCACCCCTAAGAAACAGTTTTTGTTCTTGGGGCGAATCTTGGGTGGGACGAATTTACGCATAGCGCTTATAAATTTATTTGTTCGATTTTTTCAATTTTAATAAAATTGACAAGGCGGCAAGGCGATAGACTCTATACGCATTTATTTAGAAATCTTTACTCTCTTAGAGTTTTTATTTAATTTAATGTATAGCCAAAATTATAGCCAAAATTTCCCTCTCTTTTTTTAATTTTTATTAATTAATAAAAATTAAAAAAAGAGAGGGATTATCTTTGTAAATAATAAATTAAACATTAATAAATTAAACTCGTTAATAATATTATCTCCACGAGATAAGAATAAGTATCGTAAGGTGGACACTAGCAGAGGTGGGTCGGTCACAACACCGACACCTCTGACTGATCCAACCAACCTCTAGACACTAGCATTAATTCCCCTATGTAAAACTTACATTTCTCAATTTTAGGATGAATTTAAAATTCTCCTTAATTTTCTTTTTTCTCGTTCTTTGTAAAGGAATTGAAGGGGGTAAGTTATTTATTGTTCTCAAAATAAGAAAAATTAATCAAAAATAAAGGATTGGTGCCATTGAAAGAACCACCTCCTGTGATAAATGGACAAATTCAACACATGTTGACTTCCGATAATCCTAGAGGTGTTGAATATAGTGATATTCCTGTTTATGGAAGGAAAACGTTAAATGAGGTTGAAATGGGAAAGAGTGGAGGAGATAAAGTGGAAGGAAAAAGTAAAGGAGAACAAGGGAAAGAGAGTAAAACTGCAAAATTAAATAATGTTCAAGATAAGAAAAACAAAAAGATTCGGAATGAGAAATTTACCACTGATTTGAGCGTGAAAAATCGTTTTGATGCATTAGATGGGCTGAAAGAAGACGGTGGAAAGTATAAAAAGAAAAAGTCTAACAAATTAAGCATGCCAACAAAAATTGAAAACAATGAGGATGAAGAAGAAAATTGCAATCAAAATTGTGAGAAAGTTGTGTGTGAAAATGAGGACAAAATTGGAGGTTTTTGGCTTTTTAAATTTTTTATGAATAAATAAAAGTGCGTATTGAAATATATGAGATTCCTCTTGCGCTCTAAAGCTGTTTGAAATTTGATTAGATACCTAAAGGTAAAATCCAAGTACGTTCCCCTCATTTTTCCTTCCTCAAATTTATTAAAAAATGGTCAGTCTGTCTTAGGTTATAGAACTCGTCGAGCTTTGTCGAATGACACCATATTCAAAAAATCCGACTTGATTTGACCGAGATACAGACCAAGGATGTCACGGGTCGAAATTGCGGGTTTGCGGGTTTGTAATTTTGCCCATTTTCTTATATCTGAAATTAATTGAAAAAGTGTATACGGAGTAATTTTTGTCAAATTTTCATGATTTTTTGCGTGCTTTTTGAACAGAAGTTAAAATTTTTTGACCAATTCTTGGCAGTTTGTCTGTCAACCATAAAGCTATACAAATAGAAAATTATTTGAAAATTGGACCAAAAATAAAGTCTTTGGATTCTTTTTAACCTACTCCATATACACTTTTTCAAATTAATTCCATATATAAGAAAATGAAAAAAATCTCAACCCGCAAACCCGCAATCGTCGACCCGTGACATCCCTGATACAGACCCTGAAAATTTAACAACCATAGGGGCGAAAAACCATGGGGACGAAAATTCATACAAAGAACCGGGGTTTCCTCGGTTTCCAAAAATTTCGATCGGGCCCTTCGAAATTAACAAAAAATTCTAAAATTTTATTTAGAAATGAAAAATGGACATAATGAAGCAAGGTGAATGAAATTTTATATTATTAAAATATGAAATTGACAACGTCTGTTTTAAATAATCTAATAATTTGTTTATTAAATTAATTATATATGCCTTTATTTTTATAAATTAAGTAGATCTGTGAACAGAAAACTATATAGCTCATACAGCTCTCCAAAGTCGTCAAGCTCTCCAAAGTCGTCAGGCTCTCCAAAGTCGTCAGGCTCTCCAAAGTCGTCAGGCTCATCACCTGGCTCTCAAACTCCAGCTGGAAAACCAACAATTATAAAACCACCGAGTTATTCGAATACATATCCTTACGGAGGATCAACTTACCCTTACGGAGGTGGATATCCTTATTATTATGGAGGAACGCCTTATTACTATGGTAGCTCTAACAGCTCTAATTGTTGTTGCAAAAAGAGGACTATACAAGCTGTAGTTTTTGGTTATTTGGCTCTCAGCTCATTAATTCTAATGTCACCATCTTTCAATAAACCAATTTCTATGAATTGTGTTTATTAAGAAAAAATTACCCTCCCAGGGTTGGGTCTCCCAAGGGTCGAGAGACCTTCGAGAGACGCCCTGGGAGTCTGGTCCCCTACCTTAACGAAAACCCTTTAAAACAAAACTATTAACAAAATACTTTTATTCAACAAAAATGGGAAAGATAAGTGGGGAGGGGAAGGAAGAAAAAGCCTTTTCTTTTTAGCTGTTTTTTTTTTAATACTACTGAAATTTTTTGGGCTTTTTCTTTTCTTTTATAAAGCTGAGGGAACGTGAGGGAAAGCTGAGGGTAACAGCTGTCAGATCTATAACATTCTCGCCCCGTCTATTTCAAGCGTCCTCGCTTGTAATTTCTTTAAAATTTTTTTGATGTTATTTAGGCACTTGAAAAGACGGGAGAAAAAGACATTGATCGTTATTATCACTTTTATTTATTTTTATTTATTTTCTTAAATTTTCTTTTCTTTTAATTCGTGTAATTTTGGCGCTCGTTTTTAATTAAAAAGAACAGTTTCCAAGGCCATAGATTTCGTGCATAATTAAAATAAGCTGCACCCATCCAAGATGAAATTAAACGGTGAAAAGTTTATTTCATTTCTTCATTTTTATTAATCAAAAGTAAATTCAATAATTTTTTCTTTCCCTCAAATTTTCTTAAAATGTTATTTTTTATTGTTATTTTGTGCTTCTTCACTCAATCTTTCCCATGTAAGTATTTTAAATAAAATATTATAATTTGAATATTCATTGAATATATGTTGATTTTGAATATGAATTTGAATATTAATTGAATATATGTTGGTTATATTGTTTAGTGATTATATTGTTTGTTGTTAGAAATATTAAATTTAATTAAAATACAAATAACATTATTTACAGATTTGATTATAATTGAATAATGTAGTTTTGAATATATTTTTGGTTATTGTTGTTGCTGATCTTGTGTGTCCGTAATCCTTCATTTTTATTTACTTATTTGGGGTTAAGGTTAATAAATCTTTAGCTTCAGAAAGGTCCTCCATAATACGGTCCAGTAAGAATTTATTTAGTACAGTGTTAGTTCCAACCTCCTTAGTTTTTAATTTATCATAAATTTCTTGTTTATCTTTCTTTTCCTTCTCATCAATGTAACGAATTTGGGAACGGACGGGAGAAATTGAATATTGTTGTCTTATTCCTCTGGCTACAACTTTCTCATCGAATTTGCTTTGATGAGTACGAGCCCGAGTTCCCTTCAATTTATCCTCCTCCTTTACCTTTGCAAGGTATTTTTCTTTTTCTTCTGATAATTTAATTGGTACTTCATCTTCTTGCTTATCTGTAGATGCCCATTTCCCCATTCGATTAGCAAATCTTATAAAATTATTTTCTTCCTTCTTTTTTTCCTCAATATTTTTATGATTTTTATTTTTTTCTTTCTCTAGTTCTTTTCTCTCTTTAGCCAAACGGTCCTGGATTTTTCCATGAAATTGATCAGCCTTTTTTAAGACATTGCTCCAAATATCCTTATGTTTCAGCAGAATATCCTCTTCATATTTAGATCTTACTCGTCTCAATTGGGCTGCCATTTCCCAATCAACTTCATCTTCCTCTTCTTTATTTTTCTTTCCAATTTTCTTTTCGTATTTGCTTTTATCCTCAATTTTCTTTTCAACCTTTTCTTCCTTCTTCTTTCTCTTTTCGTCATTTTTACTCGTTAGTTTTTCTTCTTCTTTTCTTCCTCTTTTTCTCGATTCAACATTCTTACCGCTCTTTTCCTTTCGCTCTTTTTTATCACTTTTAAACTTCTTTTTCTTTTCTTTGGACATCGGCATTAGTGGTTCATATCCTTTATCCTGAGTATCCTCCTCACTGGAGATTTGTTCGAAATGTTGAGGCAATTTTTCAATAGTATTATTATCGTTGTCTATAATAATATCCTCACTAATAATAGAATTGTCAGATTGTGACATCTGTAAATTGTTAAATATTATATCTCCATTATTAATTTCATTATTGTTAGTGGTGTTATTAGTATTTGTTTTTGTTATATTGTTAAAAAAATCCAAATTGTTAGTAATAGCGTTAATATGTATCCGATCTTCTTCAGTCTCGCTTTCCACTTCAGAACTCTCAATATTTTGGTCCCCAAAAATTTTAGTTTTACTTTCAGTATTTTCAATTTCTTCTGAATTAAAATGTTTGCATCGATCCATATGGACGAGCCATGAATTTTGAATAGATCCCGAATCAGAAATAAGCAAATTCGGGGTTTGTACTTCGACTATCTCAAAGGGTCCTTCATATTTTTCCCCAAATTTTTTAATATTTTCCATTTTGCGAATTAAAACTTTTTCTCCTTTCTTCCAGGTCTTTTTATTGATTTTTATTTGTTGCTCTTTCATTGTCTCCGTATTTCCCTTTAATCGCATTTCCACATCCTTTCGAATACTCTGAAGATTTTCAACCAAATTTTTTACATATAAATTCATATCATCAAATTTCTCTCTTTCTACCTCAAGGGCAGCCTCAGTTGGTAATTTTGGTAAAAATCCATGAATTACGAAAAAAGGGGTATTACGAATTTGATCATTATATGATGTATTATACGCAAAGATAACATGGGGTAGAGTTTCAACCCAGTTTTTCCCTTGATCGGTACATGTAGCAATCATATCCGTCAATGTTCGATTAAAGCGTTCAACCAAGCCATTTGCAGACTGATGATAGGCAGTAGTAGGTTGATGACGGAATTTTAAAGTATTTGCCAACTCTTGAAAAGTTGAGGACATAAATTGAGTTCCTTGATCTGTAACAATTTTAGAGGGTATCCCGAATCGGCATATAATTTCTTTCATAAAAATATCGCTTATAGTGCTTGCAGTTTGATTTCTTATTGGTAACGCTATTGCCCATTTACTGAAGGAATCAACTGCAACAAAAATGTATTTATGTCCATATACTGATTTCTGTATTGGTCCTAATAGATCAATATGAATTCTGTCAAAGGGTCGGGAAGCTGGCTCTATTGGGCAAATTTCCTCTCGACTAAGGTGTTTACCAACGATTTTTTTTCGTTGACAAACTTCACAAATACGTATTTTATCCATCACATCTTTTGCCATTCCCTTCCAACTCATTGTTCTTTTTAATTTTTCCAATGTTCTTTTAAGTCCTAAGTGTGCTCCTTGAAGAGAATCATATTTGGTATTGAGCAGAAATTCCGGAAATTAAAACATTTATTATTACCAATAATGTAATATATGGCATCGTTAAAGCGCTTATTCTGGCAGATGTAGACGGTCCTGACTCAACGTTCCTTGGGTTGTTTATAGGAATTCTATTTGAATTAAATGATCCCGCTCCTCTTCGTTGCCCCCACCTTCCTGGGAATCCACGACTTTGAGTGTTTCCCCTCCAATTATTTTGGAATCTCACTCGGTTTTCACCCAAATTTTCAAAATTCCTTCTTGGATTCCATTGTGGTCTCCAATTTCCTCTACTGGGAACATATCCTCTTCCTCTCCAGTCAGTTCTAGGATTTTGCCAATTTTGTCGATTCATATTATCATTTTTCTCAAATTTATCCTTTATGGCATTAACTTCGGCCCGGACTGCATTTACCTCAGTTAAGGCTTGTTTAGTTAAATTATGTTGATGTAGGCGACATTTATCTTCCTTTAGGGAACACTGAATTTCTTCGATTTCTTTAGCCAAATTAATAGTTTCTTCCAATGAGTTAGTAGGCCTAAATGCGAGTTTTTCTTTAATTTCCATACATAGACCATTTTTAAAGTAATCCTTAGAAATGTCATCTCGCCACTGTTTTATTCTTTGAGCTCGAGCTTCTGGTAATTCTCCAACAATCGGTACAAAAGATCCTTCTGGAAAGGCTTTATTAATTAAACCTCTAATAATTTGAGCATATTCTAGAATTGACTCCTTTGGTTGTTGTTTTCTATTCGATAAAGTTCTTCGAGCCGATTCTTTAGAATTAAGTTTTTTTAATTTAAGGGCAAGAGCATCAGTCAGGCCTTTCCACGTATTGCGAGCTTCTGCATCCAAAGATTCGTAGATTGCTCTCGCTTCCTCAGTCAAATACAAAGGTAGTATTTGGCAGCATCTGGCCGCGGACCATTGATGGGCTGTTGCTAATTTATTAAATTTCCTTAAATAAGAATCAAATTCTTCAAGTCCAGAATAATATTCTGGAAGCGGTAATCCATATGAAGAGGTTCCAATTCCAATATTAGTAATTTCCCTTTCAAGATTATTAAGCTTTTGTTGTAGGGCCTCCATAGTTTGCTGTCGAGTCCTCCTCCTTATTCGTTCGGGATTCTCCTCTTCGTCAGCAGTATAGAGTTCCTCTTCAGATTCCAGTATTTTTTTTAAATATCCAAAATTAAATATAGAAAGATTTAAAATAAATATTTTTCAGAATTATTTTATTTTTAATAGTGTTGTTAATTTTAGTGTGTTGTTTAATTTGTAGTTTAATATTGCTGACAAATATCATCAAAAATAATTCTCCTCTGGGTAATTAATTGAGCCGCTGCCAATTCACTTTTTCCTTTCTATTTTAGCTTATTTTAAGCTATATCATCATTTTGCGAACATCCTGTCAGATACTCCCGGCCGAGAGTAAAAAACATATGACCGCTTTTATTTTCTTTTATTTTCTTTTTCACGTGAACATTATTTTATTCTTTTACCTCTTATAGGTATTTGATTTATGTGGGGCCCCTTTTTTTATTTATTTTTGGAAAGGTGTGATTTTTGGACCTTGCGATTTGCCCATTCTTAATTTAGAAAAGAATATTTTGGTGTTTTTGTAGTTTGTATATTTGTGTTTTTATTTGTTTTATTTTGTGTTTTTGTGTTTTATTTTATTTTTATTTTTAAGTGGAATTTGAAGAGGTTGCATGCCCCGCGGACTTAGAATGTGCCCAGAGATGTTTTGGACCCGTGGAATGGGATGAGCCCGTTATTTGTTCAAAATCTCGGCCTATGGTTTCCACAGAGGAAGAAGAGAAACAAGAAACAACATTTTCACAAACATTCCACTTCTATATAATTTATGCCTTCCTTGGCTTAATCCTAATCTCAATTCTTATTTTGGCATATTATGTATCGAAACATCGTCCAATAATTCCTGGACGTGCCATCCCTAAAACTCGTCCAACTACACATAAACTTAAACCCGAACCGATTTTTATATCGGCGGTATAACTCATTAATTAAGCACAGCACTCAATACAACAGCACTCAATAAAAATTTTCTTGTTAATTTTAAAAATTACATTTTGTTAAGGAAATTGTTACTTGTTAAAATTTGTTAAAGTTTGTTAAAATAAAACATTTTAAAATATTTTTTTTTTGAAGATAATGTGTTTAAGAGTAAAATAAGTGTAAATAATATTATTGTATATTTTAACAAAAGAAATTGTTCCGGAACACGCGCGAGAAAATTAAAACATTTGATTATAATTATAAATTTATTTATCAACGAAAATTATTGTAAATAAAATATTTAAAGCATTTGATCCGGGCGGATCCCTGATCAAAGGATCCGCCTAGGACCTCCATATTAAGAAAAAATTACCCTCCCAGGGTTGGGTCTCCCAAGGGTCGAGAGACCTTCGAGAGACGCCCTGGGAGTCTGGTCCCCTACCTTAACGAAAACCCTTTAAAACAAAACTATTAACAAAATACTTTTATTCAACAAAAATGGGAAAGATAAGTGGGGAGGGGAAGGAAGAAAAAGCCTTTTCTTTTTAGCTGTTTTTTTTTTAATACTACTGAAATTTTTTGGGCTTTTTCTTTTCTTTTATAAAGCTGAGGGAACGTGAGGGAAAGCTGAGGGTAACAGCTGTCAGATCTATAACAGTGTTATTCGTAAGTTAAAAAGTTTAAAAATACTTTTACTAAGGAAAGACTGAAGAACCCCTTCCGAAAGCTGGCTCCTGTTAGCGCCGCAGGCGAAAATTTTGGAAGATCCTTAAGTCAAAAATCTTCCCTATTTTGCGCCGTAGGCGAAAAACAATTATTTACGTATCTATCGTTAACTAAATATAATCCATTAGGCGGACTAGGCCTTGTTAGATAATAAATGTATGGGCACCTTTGATTGAAAAAATAAACATTCCAGTATAAAAATATGGCAAGTAGAAAAACTTAATTTAACAAAATTTTAAAACAGCTAATGGCTTTAATGGAGGAAAACAATTAAATTGCGAGCTTGGAGATGATAGTTACTACAAGTGTACAAATATTATGGGCGATTATCCAAAAGAAGTGCATTCAAAAGGCTTCAATGAAGGCGAATATAAATTGGAATGCCCAATTGGTCCCAACGGTTCAAATATGGAAGTTGCTAAAGCAAATGCTACTCATGTTGAGGGTGAAAAGCGCAATTGGTTTGTTCAATTCATTTTGGACCCAGTCAAGAACGTTACAAGTGGATGGAATAACACAAAAGTTTGAGAGATGTGAGAATGATTTGACCTCGGAGGCAGACCTGCACGAAATGATTCCTTGTTTTCTATTTGTTTTGTTCCATTTTAAAAATTTTAGCTCTTTTTGGTTTAGCTTGAAAATTTTAAATTTCGTGCAAGTCAAAGGGAGTATGCGAAGGGCGGAATTAAGAGAGTTGTATCCTAACATTTCGATTTAAATTTATGTGAATGTTGCACCAAAATTAAAAATTAAAAAATTAAAAAATCAGAGAATTTTTGACAAACAAATGTTTACTAAAGTTTACCCGAACTGAAACTTACGGTGCAACAAACATATTTCCCGTATGTACATATTACGTGTTCCCTTTTTAAAATTTTACGGAGTACCAATTATTTTGCTATATACTCCCCCCATGCTTTATACCCCCCAAAAATGCTATATGCTATACCGCCCCCCAAATGTTATTTAAATTTTATCACCACCTCCATTACCAGTAAATTTTTTGAAATCACAGTACTTGAAAATGTTTCAAGAGATATTTATTTATGGGAACTTTTTTAAAAGCATTAATTGCCTTATTATGTTAATTGATAGATAATCATAAGTAAAGTTAAATCTTGGGCTAATAGGTATGAAAAGAGTTTACCCTAACTGAAACTTACGGTGCATTTTGTTTCTACATTATTAATCCCATAAGAAATTTTATGGAATATCTAAAAAAACAAAAATGTTCTTGTAAAGATTAGAATCCGGAATGGGAGGGTTGCACAGAGTCGAGATATCTAAAAATATATTTACCTCGATTAACGAGATTTATGTTTAAGATATGTCTCCTTTCAATCTCTAATAGAAATAAATACATGTGAAAAATTAATAAAGTAGTAAATGCTTTTAAAAAAAGTTCACATAAGAATTACTGTTACAAGTAGAGTTGGACAAAACGATACTGGTATCGGCCAACCCGAGACCGAGATTGACCGATACTCAGGAACCCGATACCGAGACCGATACCATCATTTTGAGCCGAGACCGATACCGAGAAACGATACTGACCGAGACTAACAAAAATTTTTATTTTATGCCAAAAAAATGCGTGTAAAAATAATTTATTCGTTATTTTCATTACAAATTTTTGTGTCCGTATCAGAATAGGCGAAAATCAGCGCCGCAGGCAAAAATTTTTTGAATTTTAGAAGACCTTATTCGAAAAAATTCACTTTCTCTGTTATGGACGGATATCCGAAAAGAATTATGGACGAAAACTTGGACAATATTGGTAATTTTGTTTCTTTGAGTCAGTATCGTTTCTTGCCGAGAAATGGACCGAGAATATCGGTATCGGTTTCGAGACCGAGAATGAAAAAACCGAGACCGATATTGGAAAAAAGCCGAGAATCTCGGTATCGGTCTCGGTATCGGTCTCGTCTTGATCAACTCTAGTTACAAGTACCAAAATTCAAAGTATTTAAAGTATTTTATTTTTTATTTATTTAAATTATTATTCACTAAATAGTATAGAATGTATAAAGCTTTATTTTGGATTTTTGTATTTATTTTTGTGGACTGATTTATTTGTATATTTTTATCAACTTATATAACAGGGCTGGATTTGTAAGTTTGTAAGTTTAATTAACAATCTTTAAAAAACAGAAATTTTTTAGAAATATAAAAAAATTATTTTAAATCAATAAAGTATTTCATAATATTATTTAAAATTTTAAAGAAAAAATAAAACATAAGGATTAAAATGTTAGATAATAGAAAAATTGAAATCAAACATCAAACACCTAAACTTCCATGACAAAAATAATGTCGTCATCATTCTTTTGTTGGTGTTCTTCAATTGTTGTTGTTTAATTGTTCTTCTTTCACATCTGATAATTTAAATTATTTATATACATCATACAGTAAGGTGCAAAAGTTTATGCCGCTACACCTTGCACGCAGATAAGTCGATATATCTCAGAAAGAAAAGGGACTTAAATTAAATCGATTATATTTTAATTAAGTATAGTTTATCAGTTTATAATATCCATAAAAATTTTTTTGAATACTCATGTTATTTAAAAGTTTTACACGTTTAACTTATTTACCTCTTATTTTGAGGGAGCAAAAGTTTATGCCGCTTGTAGGAAAAAAAATTTTTTGGTTCCAAAACAAGACGAAAAAAATTACAAAAATTTTTATAAATATTTCTGTTGATAATGAATAGAAAAAGAGAAAAAACTAAGTCTGTACTCGCTTAATTCATTGAAATCTAAAATCTAGAAAATCAACGGGAAACGAGGTTATAGTACCTAAAAAAATATTTTAGCTCCCTAGGGCCTGTATCAAAAATTCTTTTTGGGCTCATTAGAAAGCCCATAAAATTTGCTACAAACTACACTTGGTCTCATATGTGTGAAAAATTTCAGCTTCGAGATAGTGTGGCATGAATTCACAAGGTCGCCAAAATCACTCGAAATACCCTATAAAATGCTCATTTTTATTTCTTCAGTTATTAATGCAACCCTACCTCTGAATAGAAATTTTTCAAACATAGGAGACCAACCTTATTTTGTAGTAAATTTTATGGGCTTTCAAATGAGCCTAAAACGAAAATTTAAAAAAATTTATAAGGGTTCGAAAATATTTTTTCAATTACTGTACCCCGATTTTACGTTGATTTTTGAGATTTTGGATCATGATGAAAAGATTATTTATCGAATTCATTCTTTTTTCTTTTCCATTCAGTATCAATGAAAATGCTTATAAAAATTTTTTAAACTTTTTTTCGACATGTTTTAGAACCAAAAAATTTTTTTGGTGTAAGCGGCATAAACTTTTGCTCCCCAAAAATGGGAGGTAGTTAGGGTTTTCCGACTATAATTTTTGGTTAAAATTGGTATGGGAAATTTTTTTTATAAATTTTATAAATAGAAGGCCTAATCTTAAAAAATATATAATCGATTTTATTTTTGTCCCTTCTTTTCTCGAGTTATATTGACTTTTTCCTATGCGAAGTACAGCGGCATAAACTTTTGCACCTTACTGTACATATCATTAGATTACCATTATTTTTCATAAAAAGTTTTACAACACAAACAGGTTTTTTATTGTTGTTATCCATTAAATTATATATTTATCTTTAAAAAATTCTATATTTATTTTAAAAAGATTTATCTTAAAAAAGTTATATACTAATTTATCGAAAATAAATAATATTAATAAATAAAACAAGAATCATTACACTCATAAGGTGCTGAGATGGAAGTTTGGTTAAAGTTTGACGTTTTATCAGAGGCATTTTTCCATCCTCAACCATTTTAAGTATTTTTGTCAAGGTAACATTTATCTCAAATTAAGTAAGCTCAAATAGTTCACATAAGAATCACTGTTACAAGTCCAAAACCCAAAGTAGTTTTAGCATTTTATTTTTTGATTTATTTAAATTATTATTCACTAAAGTAGTAAAGAAGACTGTATAAAGTTTTATTTTGGATTTTTTGTAATTTTTTTACACTTGGAAGGCCAAGAAACCAGATTTCTTCCTTTTTATTTTGAAAAGTTTTCTGGAAAAGGCGGGTTTTGGATTGGGTTTTCGAAAATTCCTCGGGTCGGGTTTCGTGTCGAAAAACGGGCGGGTTTCGGGTTACCCGGTCCATCCCTGATCCGGATATCTTTTTAAGTAATTTCTTTAAAATTACAAAAAATTACAGTTTTATCAAATTTTATCAAAATTTTGTTTGAAAATTCCCCAGCGAATTCCCGGGGAGAGCTCGCGGGGGCCCCCGTCCCCGTTTGCCGAACCTGAATTCCTCGCAACTACCGTTCCTCGGTCGTAATATCGAACCCTATTTAGAAGGCACCTGGAAACAGGACCAACCGCTTTACTACACCAATTTTGGAGTAAGGAATTGGTTGTGCCTTTTTTAAGAATTAAAAAAAAATTTCCTCTTCTGCTACCCTAAATACTCCAATTTTTGCCTTCAACGCTAAAAATTGGGTAGTATACAGGGTTGCGTCGTAATTACGAAATATGGCGTTTTTTAAGCTACGAATTACGATTACGAAAATATCGGGAAAAATTACAAATTACGAAAATAAAAATTAAGAAAAAATATTATTTTGAAAAAAACCTCGTACTTTGTCATGAAATTTTCGAAGGAAAAGTTAAAGAAATATTTTTATTTTCCCTAAATTTTGCTAATGTTAATCGGTGTTTGAGCGGTTTAGAGGTCTAGCCTCACTAACTTTGATATTTTGTGGGGCTTGGTTCGATTCAATGTTTGGGAAATAAAATTTAGAAATTTTTTTTCAAAATAAATGTTTTTAAAGTTTGAGCTTTGATTTAAATTTGTAAATTTATTTTTTTAATACATATCATAAATTGAAAAAAAAACTTTTAAAATTTTTAATTTAGTCATGAATTTTCTAAAATTTTCTCATGTGGTACAGAAAATCTAAGAGTTCTGTCTTTATGACAGTCTAAACTTCAAAAATTGTTTGCGCCTGCTCTAACAATTGAATTTTTTCTCCTAAGGCTTTCCAAAATTCTCAAAATCTTTGCCTGCGGCACAGAAAAGTGATTTGGGATTAAAAGGGAAATCAAGAGATTTAAAAAAAACAATGGATTTGAACGGATATCAGGGGATTAGTAGGGATTTGAAGGTTCGTATTAAGTAATAGTTTGTTAAATTTTATCAGGATTAAATGAGAGTGATATCACATATTATCAAACCCTTAATCTGGGACGATGATTCCGCATGATTGATTGAAGAGATATCGGAGGATTAAGGGGATTAAAAGTGATATCAGGAAATAAGAGAACTTGGAGGGATTAATTGAAGCAGCACTATTATTAATAAATATTTGATTTTTTAATTATTATAACTTAAATATTTTTTATAAATTTTTTGAGTTACGAATTGCGATTCCGAATTTTTTATAAATTACGAATTACGGCATTTTTTGAGTTACGAATTGCGATTCCGAATTTTTTATAAATTACGAATTACGGCATTTTTTGAGTTACGAATTGCGATTCCGAATTTTTTATAAATTACGAATTACGGCATTTTTTGAGTTACGAATTGCGATTCCGAATTTTTTATAAATTACGAATTACGGCATTTTTTGAGTTACGAATTGCGATTCCGAATTTTTTATAAATTACGAATTACGGCATTTTTTGAGTTACGAATTGCGATTCCGAATTTTTTATAAATTACGAATTACGGCATTTTTTGAGTTACGAATTGCGATTCCGAATTTTTTATAAATTACGAATTACGGCATTTTTTGAGTTACGAATTGCGATTCCGAATTTTTTATAAATTACGAATTACGGCATTTTTTGAGTTACGAATTGCGATTCCGAATTTTTTATAAATTACGAATTACGGCATTTTTTGAGTTACGAATTGCGATTCCGAATTTTTTATAAATTACGAATTACGGCATTTTTTGAGTTACGAATTGCGATTACGAAAAAAAATTTTCGATTACGACGCAACTCTGGGGGTATATAAAATCAGCGTCTTCACTTTCTTTATTGCTTTAAAATTGCTAAATTTGTCTTCTTATTTTTAGGGATGGGTTTTAGTGGAATTTTTAGGGGTATTTAAAATAATAAGGGTCTAGTTAATTAATAAAAATTAAAAAAAGAAAGGGATATCCTCGTCTAAATATTTCGAATAATAAAGGTCTAGAGAATTCTAAATGCATCGCTGGGATTTAATAGTAGCATTCTCGTCACGGAGAGGGGAATTACCAGAAACGTCTATAATTTCTCAACTTTCGGAGTGTGAAATTTTCCGTTAACAAAATAAACTCGTTAATAATATTATCTCCACGAGATAAGAATAAGTATCGTAAGGTGGACACTAGCAGAGGTGGGTCGGTCACAACACCGACACCTCTGACTGTTCCAACCAACCTCTGGACACTAGCAACACCCCCCCCCCCTCCCCACCTATGTAAAACTTTAATTTCTCAATTTTAGGATGAATTTAAAATTCTCCTTAATTTTCTTTTCTCTCGTTTTATATGGAGGAATTGAAGGGGGTAAGTTATTTACTAATTTAAAAATAAAAAATTAATAAAAAATAAAAAAAGGGTTGGTGCCATTGAAAGAAGCACCTCCTGTTTTGAATGGACAAATTCAACACGTGTTGACTTCTGATAATTCTGGAGGTGTTGAATACAGCAATATTCCTGTTTATGGGAGGAAAATGTTAAATGAGTTTGAGATGGGAAAGAGTGGAGGGGATAAAGTGGTAGGAAAAAGTAAAGGAAATGAACAAGGGAAAGGGAAAGAGAGTAAAGATGCTAAATTAAATAAAAATGTTCAAAATAATGCTGATAAAAAAAGTAAAAAATTAAAAAACAAAAAGACTCGAGGGAAAAATTCCGTCATATCACCCGGAAACCGATTCGGACAAATGATATGTCATTCGAAAGATCTCGCCGAGCTGAGTCGAACGGCACCAAAATTAGCTGGGGGACTCACCTATGGGCCGAGATATTGGTCCTCGAAAATCGAAAAACCATAGGGGGGACCAAGCACTTTTTTGGGGTGAAAAATTCAATTTTTCGAGTGCTAGCTCATTCGAAAGAGCTCGACGAGCTGAGTCGAATGACACCAAAATCAGCTCGAGATCTTGATTCTGAGCCAAGATAAACAGGTTCAAAATGGTCAACATAAACCTATGGGGCGTCGGCGAGGCGCTTGTGCAAAACTCCGCGCTTCGCGCGGAGTTTTGCGGCACGCGCCTCGCGGGGAGTCTACGGTCGCTGGGTTCTGGGCTAGTAACTTAATCCTATTCCTATCATCGATGAGGTGGGCATGCCTGGCTTTCTCCGCAGCAGTAAAATTTCAACGGAGACCATAGGTACGGAGCTAAAACAAACTGTCATAACTTCGTCAAATCAAGTAAGTTTTCGTTGATTTTGGTGTCATTCGACTCAGCTCGACGAGCTCTTTCGAATGAGCTATTATTTGCATATTCGAATTTTTTACCCCAAAAAAGTGCTTGGTCCCCCCTATGGTTTTTCGATTTTCGAGGACTAATATCTCGGCCCATAGGTGAGTCCCCCAGCTAATTTTGGTGCCGTTCGACTCAGCTCGGCGAGATCTTTCGAATGACATATCATTTGTCCGAATCGGTTTCCGGGTGATATGACGGAATTTTACCGACTCGAGAAGAGAAATTCACAACTGATTTGAGCGTGAAAAATGGGATGAAAGAAGAGGAAAAGGAGTTGAGCAAAGCAAGTGAGAAAACAAAAATTGAAAACAATAAGGAGGAGAAAGAAGAAATTTGTGAGGAAGATGAGTGGGAGGATGAGGATGAAATTAACGGTTTTTTAGTTTTTAAATTTTTGTATGAATATAAAAATCCCTTCAAATTTATCAAAAAATCTAAATATTTTATTTAAGAAATGGAAAATTCACAACAGAAAATACGGTAACGATTATATTTCATATGAATTGTAGTGCAGTCCTTTATAGCAAAGATAGGGCAGATTACCCGGAATCCAAACTTTTCTCGAAAATTTGACCCGAGAAATTTTTAAAAACTCAACTTGACTTATTCTCAACTAAATCCATCCATGCTGCATGACAATTAATCATGTGGCAACCCGACTGGTAGTCGTCTAGCTTGCTTGCAAATCCTAGGCAGTTTTGTAATAACTTTTTACTAATAAGTATAATAGGGATAGTGCGGATTAATCCGATGCCCGAGAGCCGCAACGCGTACTTTCTTCGACTAGAAACAAAATCCGAAACGACAATATTTTCCAGGGAAATTTTTTAATAAGAAAAAGTAATATACTACATACTTCTTAGCCTTCCAAAATTCACAAAATTTTTGGAGGCATAGCTGAAAGTCCGGGATTAGTTATATCTGATTAGTTATACAATCAAAAAATACACACATACTATATGTATAAGTTTATCTATCATAAAAATTATGCTTAATAGATTATTATAATATTCTTTTATTAAAAAATAGATCTGCAAACAGAAAGTTATACAGTTCGTCACGCTCATCCAAATCGCCTAGTAAATCACCAAATTCCACTCCACCCAGTTCTTCAAATACATATGGTTACAGGGGACCTGTTTATACTTATGGAGGTCACTCCTATCCATATGGATACTACTACCGTTCTAATCAACGATGCGGGAAGAAATTTTTTATCTTTGCTGCACTCATTGGTATGCTAGGTGTCGCAGATATATTGAAACTGGCACCAACATTTAATCCTCAACCCACGATGAATTGCTTTGCATGTAAGTTGAAATGTTAAAAACTAGGCGGGTGTTTAAGATCTATTAAAATAGAAGGTGAAAGCAGAGTCCCGGTAGCTCAGTTGGTAGAGCACCTGTACGTGGTGAGCGTAAGCGCCTAGCAATAACTGCCAGGAGGTCGCAGGATCGAAGCCTGCCCGGGATTAAACTTTTATCTCGCTCTTACTTTATCCATTATATTATTTTAAATTTCCTTCTTATTTTTTATAATTTTAAAACAGCTAATGGCTATGGAGAATATAAAGGGTTATTATGCAATCTTACAGGAGTTGGAGATAATCTATCATACAATTGTACTAATGGCATGGATGGTAATAATCCAAAACAATTACAATCAAATGACTTCACCAAAGGCGAATATAAATTGGAATGCCCAATTGGTCTCAACGGTACAAATATGGTAGTTGCTAAAGCAAATGCTACTCATGTTGAGGGTGAAAAGCGCAATTGGGTTATTCAATTCATTGTAAACCAATACAAAAACGTTACGAATGCATGGAATAACACAAAAGCTTGAGAGAAGTGAGAAGAGTTGAGAGAGAAAACTTGAGAGTCGATCTGCACGAAGCAATTAACATTTCAGTTTCGTTTGTCTTAAATTCAAAAATTTAAGCATCGTGCAGGTTTGAGCAGCATAAGAAAACTCTTCCCACAATTATTTTATTCACATTTATGTCAATGTTGAACCAAAACCCGAAAACCTAAATGTACAAACAAACAGGAACCCTAAATACGATAACATCGAAAAGTACAAAATATAAGAGTATATCTGAATCAAGAAATGTTTAAGTGCAACATATTAAATGTCCTCCCGTTGAGCACAACCCAAATTACCGCGAGCCCAACTTACCGCAGAGCTATAACTTTGTTCAGAATTGCGAATCCGGGACGCTCTGCTATAGTTTGATTCAGCTCGTCGAGGCGCATTGAACCATACCATGGCACCCCGGATTTGACAATTCTGAACGAGGTTATTGCTCTGCGGTTATTTGGGCTCGCGGTAAGTTGCCCTGCTCCCCTCCCGTTTGTATTACATGTTCCCTTTTTAAAATTTTATCCAAGTCTAAAAGTGTCTTTTAAAAAAATCCACAACACAACCCCAATATCCACACCTATACTCTTCACCATTAAATTTTTACCACAAACATATAAAGATTTCAGAGTTCTCTTAAGAATTTTTTAATATAAGAACGTTATTATAAAAATATTACCGCACACGATTCCCGAGAACTGGGGATTCCCGATTAAAGTATTAATTAGTAAACGCTTTTTAAAAAGTCCAAATAAGAAGCACTGAAATCTTTACAAGTACCAAAATTCCAAGTAGTTTTAGTATTTTATTTTTTGATTTATTTAAATTATTATTCACTGAAGTAGTTTAGAATGTATAAATTTTATTTACCGTATATACTGTATTTATTACCCTCCCTCAAATAATTACCCCACCTGCTTTTATTACCCCCTCCAGAGAGAGATCGAAACAATAATTACCCTCCCTCGAATAATTACCCCCTATTTTTCCTACTCTAATTTCAATATTTATTAAAAAATCATTATCAATTTCAATAATAGAATGTTTTAAGGATCAATATAAAAAATAAATCAAGAGATAAAAGTATTTGGAGGGGATATCGCGGAATTTATGAGAATTAAGGGAGATAAAGAGGATTTGGGATCTCCCAGAAAATTCCTCAAATCTATCTAGATTAACCTTTTTTAAGCATTTTTGGATTAATATCGAAAAATAATTTCTTCAATTGCATTAAAGAAATTATACTGACTCTTCCCCTTCATATTCGGCATCGGCCTCTAATTCGTATTTGCGATTGATTAGGTGACTTTTTATATCAGAAGACGGAATTATTGTTGGTATGGCCCCACTTTTAGAAATTATATTTAGAGAATGTAGGGTATATTCCCTAAATAGGAATCATACATACTTGTATACATGCTCACGTGTCTTTATATATCCCAGGAAGGAAGCATTGGTGTTATTGTACCATCTTGGGGTACATTACATATGAAAATATTAAGGGAATATATTTAGAATATCTGTAAAAATCTAATATTTATCTCTAAATTCTATAACATATTGTATATCACTGTTCATATCTATGAATAAATTAAAAAATTTACAGGTCGAAATAATAATTACCCTCCCTCAAATAATTACCCCGCCTGCTTTTATTACCCCCTTCAGCGAGAGATCGAAACAATAATTACCCAGGGTAATTAATACAGTATATACGGTATAGTTATTTTTTTAATTTGTCAGATTTATTTATATAACTCCAAAGGGTATACATACTGTTAATCTGCAGAGAGAAGTAAATGAGAAAAATAATAAGATGAATATGTTTTTTATAAAAGAAGTTAGGCACAGAAAATATTAAATTAATGTTCGGTTAAGATTAGGGTTAGTCAAGATATGCCAATAAAATCACTAAATATGCATGAAAGTTATGAAAGATGAAAATATATATGCATCAAGAACCGGGTTCTAAAATGCTCGGACTAACGTAGAACAGGAGCGTGCCTTTTCACCTTTTATCTTTCGCCTTTTGCCAAAATTTCACCTTTTTGAACCTTCGTCTTTCATGTTTCGCTTTGTCGCGAAACTCTTGTATAAAATACTTGAATATTTCTAGAGTTTTAATTAAATATTTTTTCCAAAATTCCACATATGCGATGCATATTCGACTATTATTATTATATGTATTTTATTTTTTGGGACTGTCCTTTGCTTTTTGAGTTTTTTCAGAGTTTTCCATGCGTTTTGAGTTACTAAATCAACTCTTACATCAGTCTATAATTCTCAGAAATGCAATAATTATTCCGCGATGAAATCAAGGGAACCGCGGAAAACTCACAAATTAGCGAAGCGCAATAAAACGATTTCGCACATCACTTCCGCGGAGATAAACTACAGAAATTATTTAGAATTTCAAAAATAAACCCTCGCTAAGGATTTTTTTAATTTTCTTAAAATTTAATTTGTAGTTTGTAAAAATTGTTGGGCATATGATTTGTTATCATGTGAAGGCCCACGAGTGAAATTTTTAATGGCATGAGGGGAGAGAGTGTCTATTGTCTGTTAAATAGTAAATAGAGAGGGTCTCGCCTGTTAGAGAGACCCTCTCTATTTAAATTTTTAAAGGCCTTCACATTGCTAGAGTCTCTCTCTAAATCAATGCCAAAATCCTCAATAAATTTAGAAAGGCATATCATTGGAGAGAGAGATACAGTGAGAGAGTGAGTGACTGTCAAATTTTAATAGAGAGTCTCTCGTTTATTAGAGGCCCTCTGAATTTTAAAGGCCTTTACAATGCTAGAGGCCCTCTCTAAATCAATGCCAAAATCGTCAATAAATTTAGAAAGGCATTGCCTAGCGAAAATATTTGCAGACTGACTCATGCGCGAGCGTTTTTTCAAGCAGACGAGGAGCGTTTCAATAGCATGGCTATTCCTCCACTGTTTTTATGCACTTTCTTTCTGCAATTTTTTGTCAGAAACCCGCAAATTGTTTTGGGAGTTTTGGGTAATCATTTACATTTAGCAACATTAAGTACCTATTTATTTATTCAAGTAGAATTTATTAAAAAAATATCTAAATTAGCTATAAAATAATTATTTTTAACTCTTATGGGTTCGAGATTAAGGGAAGAAGACTGCTTCTTAGCCTTCCAAACTTATAAAAGTTCGATGGAATAGGTGAAAAGTTACATGAAAGTGTCGATTTTTGTATTGAGTTTTCAGGATTCTGGTCTTAAACATTATCTAGATACTTGTTTTAAAATTAGCCCATATTTTTACTCTTGTTTTGAGATTAATAATAAATTAAAACTTCTAATAATAATTACTTTATTAATAATAAATTTAGTTTTTAGGTTTGATGAATAATTATTTTTGATGTTTAAAAAATTTTTTAAAAACCGGACAGAAAGGTCGCGGTTGCTAACTATATGCATCGCATATTGTTGAAAATTCTCGACTCCCGAGGTCAAATGTGGCTTTAATCATTTAGACGAAACCCGATGCCACTGTTATGTATTTGATTGTGATTATATTTCATATGAATTCGCCGAAATTGTAGTGCAGTCCTTTATAGCAAAGATAGGACAGATTAGATCTGGTCATGGATACGGGTATGGATACAGATATTATAAAATTGCCTGCGGATATCCGTCTGTATCCGCCGTAAATATCCGGATACGGATACCAAAATCAGTATACGTATACTAGCTTGCTTGCAAATCCTAGACAGCTTTGTAATAACTTTTTACTAATAAATATAATAGGGATAGTGCGGATTAATCCGAAACCCTAGAGCCGCAACGCGTACTTCGACAAGAAACAAAATCCTAAACGACAATATTTTCCAGGAAAGTTTTTTCATAAGAGAAAGTAATCTACAATCTTTTAGCCTTCCAAAATTCACAAAATTTTCGCTGGCATAGCTGAAAAGTCCTTTGATTTGAGAGTTAGAGAATTATGCTTAATAGATTATTATAATATTCTTTCATTAAAAAATAGATCTGCAAACAGAAAGTTATACAGTTCGTCACGCTCATCCAAATCGCCTGGTAAATCACCAAATTTCACTCCATCCAGTTCTTCGAATACATATGGTTACAGGGGACCTGTTTATACTTATGGAGGTCACTCTTATCCATATGGATACTACTACCGTTCTAATCACCGTTGCGGGAAGAAATTTTCCTTCTTTGCCATACTTATTGTTATGTTAGCTGTCGCAGATATATTGAAACTGGCACCAACATTTAATCCTCAACCCACGATGAATTGCTTTGCATGTAAGTTAAAATGTTAAAAACTAGGCGGGTGTTTAAGATCTATTAAAATAGAAGGTGAAAGCAGAGTCCCGGTAGCTCAGTTGGTAGAGCACCTGTACGTGGTGAGCGAAAGCACTTAGCAATAACTGCCAGGAGGTCGCAGGATCGAAGTCTGCCCGGGATAAAACTTTTACCTCGCTCTTACTTTATCCAGGCTGTAGTTTAGTCGAGGGCCCGCTCCAAACCGGGTCGAAACATATGTCATTCGATTCGTCTCGGCGAGCTGAGTCGAATGGTACCACTCCCTAAATGCGGAAATGCCTGTGGACCGAGATATAGGTCCCTGAAATTTGAAAAACCATAGGGGGGAGTAAGCTGAATTTTGGGGTGAAAAATTCGATTTTTTGTATGATAGCTCATTTGAAAGAGCTCCTCGAGCTGAGTCGAATTACACCAAAATCAGCTCTAGTTCTAAATTTTGAACTGAGATAAAGAGGCCCAAAATGGTCAAAACACATAGGGCGATTTTAGGGGTCAAAAATTTGAATATACATTCGAAAGAGCTCGACGAGCTGAGTTAAATGACACCAAAATCAGCTCGATCCGATGATTCTGAACAAAATTATAAACAACTTAACTTTCGCGCGAATAAGTATTTGTGCTGCTGCGGAGGGTAGGTCGGCATTAAATCTGAGAATCGGTAAAAGGAATAGGATTAAGTTACAAGCCCAGACCCAGCGCCCGTAGACTCCCCGCGAGGCGCGTGCTGCAAAACCCCGCGCGAAGCGCGGGGTTTTGCACAAGCGCCTTGCCGACGCTCCATAGGTTTAAGTTGATCATTTCGAGCCCTATATCTCGGCCCAAACTTGTCCAATCACAGTGATTTTGGCGTCATTCGACTCAGCTCGAGGAGCTCTTTCGAATGAGCTATCATACAAAAAATCGAATTTTTCACCCCAAAATTCAGCTTACTCCCCCCTATGGTTTTTCAAATTTCAGGGACCTATATCTCGGTCCACAGGCATTTCCGCACTTAGCGAGTGGTACCATTCGACTCAGCTCGCCGAGACGAATCGAATGACATATGTTTCGACCCGGTTTGGAGCGGGCCCTCGACTAAACTATATCCCTTTATCCATTATATTATTTTAAATTTCCTTCTTATTTTTTATAATTTTAAAACAGCTAATGGCTTTGGAGAATATAAAGGGTTATTATGCAATCTTACAGGAGTTGGGGATAATCTATCATACAATTGTACCAATGGTATGGATGGTAATAATCCAAAGCAATTACAATCAAATGACTTCACCAAAGGCGAATATAAATTGGAATGCCCAATTGGTCCAAACGGTTCAAATATAGTAGTTGCTAAAGCAAATGCTACTCATGTTGAGGGTGAAAAGCGCAATTGGGTTATTCAATTCATTGTAAACCAATACAAAAACGTTACGAATGCATGGAATAACACAAAAGTTTGAGAGAAGTGAGAAGAGTTGAGAGAGAAAATTTGAGATTCGATCTGCACGAAGCAATTAACATTTCAGTTTCGTTTGACTTAAATTCAAAAATTTAAGCATCGTGCAGGTTTGAGGAGCATAAGAAAAGTATCCCCTCAATTATTTTATTCACATTTATGTCAATGTAAATATACAAACAAACAGGAACCCTAAATACGATAACATCGAAAAGTACAGAATATAAGAGTATATCTTAAGCAAGAAATATGTTTGAGTGCAACATATTAAGATATCCTCCCGTTGAGCACACCCCAACTTACCGCGAGCCCAACTTACCGCAGAGCTATAACTTTGTTCAGAATTGTCGAATCCGGGACGCTCTGCTATAGTTTGATTCAGCTCGTCGAGGCGCATTGAACCATACCATGGCGCCCCGGATTTGACAATTCTGAACGAAGTTGTTGCTCTGCGGTTAGTTGGGCTCGCGGTATGTGGCCTGCTCCCCTTCCGTTTGTATTATATGTTCCCTTTTTAAAAATTTATTCAAGTCTAAAAGTGTCTTTTAAAAAGAAAATCCACACCATACCCCCAATGTCCACACCTCTACTCTTCACAATTAAATTTTTACAACCACATCACATATAAAGATTTCAGAGTTTTCATAAGAATTTTTTAAATATAACAACGTTAATGTACAAATATACTAGATATCTACCTTACATGATTACCGAAAAGTAGGGAATTCCCGATTAAAGTTTTAATTAGTAAACACTTTTTAAAAAATCTTTACAAAAAAGCACTGAAATCTTTAAAACTACCAAAATTCCAAGTAGTTTTAGTATTTTATTTTTTGATTTGTTTAAATTATTATTCACTATAGTAGTATAGAATGTATAAATTTTGTTTAGTTATTTTTTAATTTATTAAATTTATTTATAAAACTCCAAAGGGTATACTGTTAATCTACAGAGAAAATTAATGTTCGGTTGTGATTAGGGTTAGTCAAGATATGCCAATAAAATCACTAAATATGCATGAAAGTAATGAAAGATGAAAATATATGCATCAAGAACCGGGTTCTAAAATGCTCGGACTAACATAAACAGGAGTGTGCCGTTTCGATTTTCGCCATTATTTCACCTTTTCTGGACTTTCACTTTTCATGTTTCGTTTTGTCGAGAAAAACTCTTGTATAAAATTTTTGTATATTTCTAGAGTTCTAATTAAACCTTTTTGCCAGAATTCGACATATGCGATGCATATTCGACTATTATTTTTATATTTTTATTTTATTTTTTCGGGACTGTCCTTTGCTTTTTGAGTTTTTCAGAGTTTCATGCGTTTTGTGTTTCTAAATCGACTCTTACATCAGTCTATAATTCTCAGAAAATGCAATAATTATTCCGTGAGGGAATAAAGGGAATCGAGGAAAACTCACAAAATAGCGAAGCGCAATAAAAATGATTTCGCGCATCTCTTCCGCGGAGGTAAACTACAGAAGATAATTATTTATTTAGAATTTCAAAAATAAATCCTCTCTGAGGATTTTAAAAATTTTTTTTTAAATTTAATTTGTAGTTTGTAAAAATTATTGGGCATATGATTTGTTATCATGTGAAGACCCACGAGTGAAATTTTTAATGGCAGACATTGCTTAACAAAGAAGAGAGAGAAAGAGACTATTGTCTGTCAAATTTTAAATAGAGAGGGTCTCTCCTGTTAGAGCGACCCTCTATTTTAAAATTTTTAAAGCCCTTCAAATTGTTAGAGGCCCTCTCTCAAGCAAGGCAAAATCCTCAATAAATTTTGAAAGGCATGGCATTGCTGTACAAAAAAGAGAGAGACTATTGTCTGACAAATTTTAATGGAGAGGGTCTCGCCTGTTAGAGAAACCTCTCTATTTAAAATTTCTAAATGCTTTCACATTGTTAGAGTCTCTCTCTAAATCAATGCCAAAATCGTCAAAGAATTTTGAAAGGCATATCATTGTAGAGAGAGAGAGACAGTGAGAGAGTGAGTGACTGTCAAATTTTTAATAGAGAGGGTCTCTTTTTTATTAGAGGCCCTCTGAATTTTAAAGGCCTTCACACTGCTAGAGTCTCTCTCTAAATCAATGCCAAAATCGTCAAAGAATTTTGAAAGGCATATCATTGTAGAGAGAGAGACAGTGAGAGAGTGAGTGACTGTCAAATTTTTAATAGAGAGGGTCTCTTGTTTATTAGAAGCCCTCTAAATTTTAAAGGCCTTTACAATGCTAGAGGCTCTCTCTAAATCAATGCCAGAATCGTCAATGAATTTTGAAAGGCATTGTCTAGCGAAAAAATTGGCAGACGTTTATCATGCGCGAGCGTTTTTTCAAGCTGACGATGAGCGTTTCAATAGCATGGCTATTTCTTTGCTTACCTCTCCTCCACTGAAAAAATTTTTTTTCTTTAACTCCCTCCATCGTTAACAGGCGAGTTTTTATGCACTTTCTTTCTGCAATTTTATGTCAAAAATCCGCAAGTTGTTTTAATAAGTTTTGAGCAATTATTTACATTTGCAACATTAAGTACCTATTTATTTATTCAAGTAGGATTTATTAAAAAATATTTAAATTTTTTAGAAGCCCTCTTTTAGAAGCCCTCTAAGAGTTAAAAAATAATAATTTTTAACTCTTATGGGTTCGAGATTAAGGGAAGAAGACTGCTTCTTAGCCTTCCAAACTTATAAAAGTTCGATGGAATAGGTGAAAAGTTACATGAAAGTGTCGATTTTTGTATTGAGTTTTCACGATTCAGGTCTTAAACATTATTCTAATTGTTTTAAAATTAGCCTATCTTTTTACTCTTGTTTTAAGATTAATAATAAATTAAAACCTCTAATAATAATTATTTTATTAATAATAAATTTAGTTTTTAGGTTTGATGAATAATTATTTTTGATGTTTAGAAAATTTTTTAAAAACCGGACCGAAAGGTCGCGGTTGCTAACTATATGCATCGCATATTAGTGTATAAAATTGTTGAAAATTCTCGACCCCCGAGGTCATTTCCCGACCCGACTCCCGTTTCCCGATTCCAGGGTCTTTTTTTCTCCTGAACATCACTAATATGCGATGCATATAGGTAGCAACCGCGACCTTTCGGTCCGGTGCATCCTCGGAGCGCCGGTTGGAAGGGGAGGATTTGGGGATCAACAAAAAGGGGGAGGCGCAGAGGACAACTTATTCTCTTATTTTTCCCAATATATACAAAGTGGACACTGATTAAGAGAAAATGATTATTAAATTTAAATTAAATTAAAATTATCCAAATAAAAATAAATTAAAATTAATCCAAATAAATGTAATTAAAATAAAATAATCGTAATTGATAAACATATGTTTGATTAATTAAAAAATAATAAACAAAATGGAAAAATACATTTAAAAATTAATTGTAATTCTTTCTCATCAGCTCCATCTTTCCAATAACCTCTCAACAACTAACTGATCGGAGGAATTAGTTGTTGGTTGTTTGTGAATAAAAAGGGTGGGGTTTTAATGAAATGAGAGCTAGGGAAAAAGGATTAAAAGTCTATTTGAGTCCGGGGGTGGATTTGGAAATGTCGAGAAATAGTGTGTATCGAGTCTTTGGTTACAATATTAGATTATTGAAAATAATTAAGTTAACTTTTTATCTTATTTTTTGGGACTGTGTTATATATAATTAATCCTTTATATTTACGCACTATAAGACAATTCTGCGCTTTGCTTTTGAGTTTTTTCGGTGTTTTTATGGATTTTGAGCTTTTTAAATTGACTCTTACAACAGTCTATAATTCTCAAAAATATGCAATAATTATTCCGCGAGGGAATAAAGGGAACCGAGAATTCTAAATTATCGAAGCGCAATAAAACGATTTCGCACACCTCTTCCGCTGAGGTAAACTACAGAAGATAATTGTTTATTTAGAATTCAAAAAAAATCCTCGCTGAGGATATTTTTTTAGCTTTCTTTAAAATTTAATTTGTAGTTTGTAAAAATTGTTGGGCATATGATTTGTTATCATGTGAAGGCCCACGAGTGAAATTTTTAAAGGCATGAGGGGAGAGTGTCTATTGTTTGTCATATGTTAAATAGAGAGGGTCTTGTCTATTAGAGAGACCCTCTCTATTTAAAATTTTTAAATGCTTTCACATTGTTAGAGGCCCTCTCGCAAGCAAGGCAAAATCCTCAATAAATTTTGAAAGGCATGGCATTGTAGAGAGAGAGAGACAGTGAGAGAGTGAGTGACTGACAAATTTTTAATAGAGAGGGTCTCGCGTTTATTAGAGGCCCTCTAAATTTTAAAGGCCTTCACAAATGCTAGAGGCCCTCTCTAAATCAATGCCAAAATCCTTAGAGAATTTTGGGATTTTGTCTAGCGAAGAAAGTGCTATTCTGCCTATCACTGCAAGCTTTTTTCTCTGGCAGGCGAGGAGATTCTCAATATGTAGACATGGCTAGATTTTTCCTTACCTCTCTTTCACTGCCAATAATTGTTTATATGCGAGTTTATATGCACTTTTTTGTCAAAAATCCGCAAATTATTTAGAAAATTTTGGACATTAATCTTCAACTTTAAGGTTTTTATTTAAGTTGTATCTCCCGCTTGTTAGTTTTGTACATATGATTTATCTTGATGTGAAACATTTAAAAATTATGTTTTACGCTGGTTCCAACTTGCTCATTTTTTCATTTCACCTAAAAATTAACACATATGTATTAAAAATATCTCATAATAATGAAAATAAAATTTTGGTTTAAAGATTTACCTTCTTATTTTACTAAAAGGTGTTATTTTAAGAGAAATAAGAACTCATAATTTATTTTCAACTTTAAAATATTGGAAATATTAATTAGAGTTGGAAGTTTGGAAAATGCCGGATCTCGTTTCTGGATTAATAAATTTCTTTATCCGGACCCGATAAAATAGGGTTAAAATCCCGAATTCCCGATTTTTATCAAAATATCCGGATCGGGACTACCGAATCCCGAAAGTCCCGATACGGATCCGGTCCGGGTTTCAAAACTAATATTAATTAATCTTGCATAACTAGGGAAATTTGCGTAAAATTTTTTGCGGATTTATTGAATGCTCTATTCAATATTTATTTAAATCGATGCTCGTGATAATAAACAATGGGAATATTTATATCCCCGCCTCCCCAATTAAATTTTTTGGCATTCACCTGCATTTAAACAGTCAAAATTTGTCAATTTATTTAAAATAATATTTAATTTTTATTTTCTATTAAATTTATATAAAAAATTAAATAATTTTAAATTAATTAAAAAATATTTTAATTAATTTAATTTTATTATTAAAAAATTTTTTCTTGGTGAACAACGCTCACGCTCAATATAGTGAATGCGTTTAGGCCCAACAAAACCCAGTTCTGGAGAATGCTCGAAGCTTTTGAGATTAATATGCTTTTATAAATAGTTTTGTCCAGCATATACACGCATAAATAAATTTAAAAATAAAAACAATATTTTCTCTATATGCACTAAAAAGCTTCGGTGAATTTAGGCATTTGTATCGGTTACAAGGCCTTCCTAGGGCGAAAATTGACTCATCCATCGGATCTTAAATTTAATATAAAGGGCTATCTGATTTGATAATACAGCCCTTCCGTATTATTTTGAATTATTAAAGGCCTTCAACTTGTTTGGAGATCCTCTCTAAATCAATTCCAAAATCCTATAAGATAAAAATATTCCCTACCTAAGAAAATACACACACAAATTGTTTTAATGTTTGATTCATAATAGAATTAATATTTGTTAATTTATTTCAAATTAATTTTAAAATTTAGAAGATAAACACCAAAAAACATTTCTTGAAAAATATGTCCAATTCTATTAAATCCATTCTTGTGTCTCAGCTTTTGTTTCTGGTTGTTTGCAACATTTCATTTGTGAAATGTACACGTCATCAAAATCCTGAGGTCCATCTCCCCCAAAATCCACCTCAGGAAGATACTGATTTGACTGAGGAAAGAATTCCTGTACAACCTGTTGTTAACTCTCATTTTAAGGTTTAATCATTAAATAATTGATAAAATTCATGGGATTATGGTCGAGTCTCACTCTCGTGTATTAAACTACCAACTTTTAATAAATTCCCAATTATTACCTTCATTTAAATAAAAATTTGACAGAAAATTGAAAAATTAACTAAAAATAGTCAAATTTAAAAAAAAATATTAAAAAGCCCCCTAAAATAGGACCAAAAAGGTCAAAATAGGCTAAAGGTTCTAGGTCCGAAAGGGCGAGATATATAGGGTCTTTAGGCTTTAATAACTTGAAAGGTACGCAACACTATGCCGTAAAACAGAGTTTTTCTTACATATCTCACAAAATAATTTAAAAGCAGGTATAACTAAAAAGACACTCGCTAATTATAAAAACTGGTGTTTTAAATTATAATGAATATATAAATTAAGATACCTGTGCTGAAAGTATAGGTGCACAATACCTCGAAAACTCAACTTGAGGAGGGACAGGAGGAATTCGATCAGAACGAATCGCTCCTTAGTTTTTATGGTCGACGGAGATATCCAATCTCCAGAAAACGAGTCCCTAAGTAAAACACAAACGAAACACAAAACACAATTAAAAAATATTTATTTAATCAAAATAATATTATAATTGAAGTGCCTCGGGGGAATATAAGCCGAGCACAAATTTGGGGGCTGCAGGTCAACAAAGCAGGCCCTTGTGGTCTTAAACAATATTAAAATGCGAGCAAGTTAAAAAGGTTGGTTGGAATTGATTGGCAGGGCTCAAAAAGCGCTGGCAATCCAAAAGCAAGCAAGTCGTTGAAAAGCAAGTAAAATGATGGGAACAACAAGTGATTAAAGGAAGTTGGCCAAAGCATTAAATAGGGGACAAAAAATGGGCGATAGAAAAATGTGAAATAGAAAAAAGTAAATTGTGAAAATGTGTTTTGGAGCGGGGAGAGATAAATAAATTTTAAAATATAGATTAATAAAATAAATTGGGATTTAAAGTGCCCTTTTGGGCACACTCCCCGCCCCGGCGGAAAAACATTTAGCGAGGGGGAAGGCGAGAAATGGTGGTACGAATGGATTTCAAAACACGTGTAATTCCTCCCTCTATTGCCAAAAAATCATGGATTGGCTCTTCTAATTTTTCTTGTTCCAAATCTGCAAGAGCTCGGCCAACTGATCGATTAAGTTGTTCTGCCTGGATACGCAGAGTTCGGAGGTGTTGGTCGACCAGTGGTGAACGACCGAGGGCCGGGCGAACAGGCCGGCCCCCAGCAGCTTCCCGAGCATAAGGAGTAGGGCGACGAGGATCACCTCGAGGGCCTACTTCCCCATGGTCCGTTTCTCCAACGCGAGACAATGGGATAGGTCGAGGAATCGCACCCTTAACCTCCGGAGGTGGGAAAGCGGTCGGTTGTTTAACGGACGGCATTGATGTTGGCGCACCATAAATTTGAGAGGTAGAAGCTGGTGGCGGAATAGCCACGGCCTTTTCAGTCAATTTACTGATGCAGGTAAGGAGGGCATTTGATATGCGCTCCTCGAGGCTGCAATCTGTATAAATGGATTTTGGGGGATTTTCAGGGTTTTCACTTATACCTCCTCCGCTTCCAATCGTAACTTGCCCTTCCATTTGTGATGATTGAGTGGGAGCAAGTGCTGTTGCCAATTTATATTGTAATGGCGGCTGGGTGGATGTCGTTAAAGGAATTGGAGGTGGTTGGTTTTGTTGCTGCTGTTGTTGTTTATTTTCATTTTCTATTTGTGTTGTCAAAGGTAAAATTGAAGCAGAAAAATCCTCTTCTGGATTAACAATTAGCGCTGTTTTTGGACTCTGCGGGTCCTTATTGCTTTCGATGAATTTTGTATTGTTGTCTGGACGTGGAATCTCTTCCATTGAATTAACCAAACGGTCCATTTCTTCTTGGTCCTCAATACTTTGAGGTTTTCCAAATGTTGCAATAAAGGCACTCTCACGAGCTTTTTTAATAATTCGTTGTTCCTTGACAGTAGCAGAGCTGGAACGTTTAGGCATACTAGAAATTAGTAAGTAATTGTTGTTAACAAAGGGCAAGAAACAACACGGAGCGCGAAAGAAAGGACAAAGTAAAAAACCGTTAAATTCTTGAGCGGGGACAGTGTCCGCGCCTAGAGCAAAAGCCAAAGCAATTATAGCAAAAATAATTGAGATGGATTTAATGGGGCGCCACGCACGAGGGATTATAATCTTTAGGGCTTCCTCATTCCCCTCCTCTCTTATCACCTCGGGCTCTCGAGGATTCCGAGCCGGTGGTGGTTGTGTGGTTGACGAACTCCCGACCCTAGAAGAGGGTCGAATATTGCGCCCTGTGGCGGAATGTCCAATCCTCGGTTCCGGGTATTCAACCGGGGTGTATATCAAGAGCTCCAGGGGTAAGTATTCTTCGTGGAGTTGGCCTGCTTTCCAGCAAGAGTGGCCAACCGCACGGGCCCTCTGCCTACTCTGCCTGGAGGAGCCTCGAACTCCTCCCTTCAGGACCAGGCACGGGAGTTCGGGATACTCCAGTGGCTGACCCTTATCCCGGAAAAAATCCTCAACAGTCTGCCCCGGCTGAACATCGGTGATCCAGGCGGGGGGACTGAGGATTGGATCTGCCTGCGGCAGCCTCTTACCCTTATAGGTCAAATTCTCCCAAAGGAGGAGCAACAAACCCTGTGCTCGTCGGCGCGGAGTGTCATTGGTCCAGGTCGGGGGCCAAAAGCGCCCGACGGATTTGGGAATGTATTCGGCCATTGTCTGTCCTCTCCGTGGCCAGTCAGGAGTGTATCCTACCTCCTGGCATTTTAGAAAATATTCCCTATAGGTAGATCCTGGCTCGTACTCGGGGGGTACGAGGCAGGGTTGCGCTTGCATTTCTTGAAAAAGGAAAAGGTTTAGAGTCGCAATGGATGGAAAGGTCGCTTGGGAGTTTTGAATAAACTGCCAAGTGGAAAATGATTTTTCTTGGCTTTGCTGGCTATTTATAAAGCCAAACTTTTTTGGTTGAATGTTGGGCGGTGCGATGAGAAAGTTTTGGCCCAATGGCCTTGCCTTCTTTCTCCTTCGTGCACCGCCAATTTTTGGCATTCCAATAAACAATTCATCTTTCAGAGAATTGAAGAAAAAGATAGCCATCTGTGTGTTTCGATGGGTAAAGTTAATGTGAAGTAAACAATTATTCATTTTTACTTCCTTTTGTTTATTTGATTTAATGTGACGGACAGGCGCTTGTTGAATAATGCGCCATAGTGCGTCTTTAGAATTACAAAAGTTAGCTTTATTTTTGGCCTTTGCTAACTTTTCAAAAAGGGATGTGAAATGTGTAATTTGTGCAGATGTTGGACAGAAAAACATTTTTAAATGTTTAATGTGCACACAATTATTCTTTTGTATTTGCCAAATTTTTATTTGAAGTTTGGCCGATGTTTTATTCAATGGGCATATAGCCCCTTCCCCGCCGGCCAAAAAAATGGCGATAAAAATTGGGACAAGTTGAGTCGCAATTTTTCTAAAAAATTTTAATTTAAGCCGGAGGAAGAAATAGAACAAAATTAGAAGAGAAATTAAAACAAAGAGAAGAGATATGATAAATCCAATTGGTAGTGCGGGGAAAAGTGAGTACGGGCTGAAATTTGATAAATTCCAGACCGATGTCTTTTGCCCGGACATCGATTGTACTATCTCTCTTTCTTTCCACGGGAGAGGGATAAACATCAGCTCTCCTTTGAGATTAAATTCCGAGTCACCTCCCGGACATTTGGTCGTACAAATAGTGTCGATTCTCGATCTGGTGTAGGTAAAAGCGGCAATTCCCTCCGTTCCGTTTTTAGAGCAACGAGTAACGAAGTTAATGCCATCGGCACATCGGGTATAAGCGAGTGCCGTGCCAAAATCAGTCGTGCAAGTAAAATTTACTTGGACGCCCTTAAGGCACTTATAGCAACCTCGAACATTCTTGGCAGTGATTTTGCAGGACGACTCAGTGATTTCTGATATTAGTTGGAAATTTTTCATTTGTAAGTGAATTTGGATAGGGGTATAAGTTTGTTCAACATAAACTTGCTCTCCATCTGTTAGGAAGGTGTGCCGGCCGATGTTGAGGGGGAGACGTGCCTCTGGGTCGGCAAGAATCGCCTCCGCGTCAAACTCTCGGCATTGACACGTTACTGTATCATTTGCGTGGCGACAGTCTCGGCACGCCTCTTCAGAAATGCTACAGCCAAAACCTCGGGCACTTGGTAGATCGGGACATTTTAAGTCTCGAGGTACATCTTTTCCTAAAGCAACAGAAAAGCCATGCGTTAGGAAAGAGGTGCCTAAAATTGGTGCCGGAGGGTTAGAGACAGCTATTGGTGTTAATGATATGTTTGTTCCGTGATGGGTCAGTCCCGGTATTAAAGTCAAAAATTCCTCTAGAACATTATCATTGACTGTAATCGCGAGATCTGCTTTTATGTGGTAGTCCCATGTTGGACATTCAAATAGCTCGTAAACATCAAGGGACATGGGGACTGCGTACCAGCGGTAAAAGTGACAGCTGGCTGTAGGTAATCCGCATCCCTTACTCCACATAGCGGATGGCTCGAGGCATCCACTAGTGCCGACTTTATCCATTATTTCAACGAGTTCGGGGATATGCGTGTTTGGCCCGACTTGTGAGCAGAAGCTTCCTGAACAAGAGCCGCTAGTCGGACATCGCCAGACTGAACGGGTATTGATCTGGTAACTTCTTAGGTAGGCTATTGTCTTTGGATTGCAGACGAGAGTTAGTGCTTTTAGGGTCAACGTCAAAGCTCCTAATACTTCTCCAACTTTATTTTTTATTAGGAGAGTATTGGGCTGGCCAGCAGGCAACAAACTCAATGTTGTTGAGCTGGTGACCGAACAAAATCTAGTGCCATTATTGACTCGGCAACTCTCGGATTGTGATATTACAGCTACAGTATCAGAGTTGGCGAGTGAAAGGTTAGAAGCTAGGAAAAGAGAGAAGATACCGTAACGTGCGAGACGCATTAAGCTAGCTTGTCTCAGTTCCCTACCTTTCTTTTTCACCTCTTTTATGTTTCTGGTCAATTTCCTTATTGGTTCTTTAATTATTAATTTTCTTTTTATTGTTTTTGCACGTTCTCTTTGCCTCCGGAATGCTTTTCTCAATATTTTAAAAAGGAATCCGAAGGGCTTAATAAATTTTTGTATGGCTCCGAAGAGGCAGCTGAGTAAAAGGAGAATGGGAAAGAGAACGCTGCAGGCAACAATGGCTGCCATTTTCGGTTTGCATCTTGAGTTCAATAAAAGCTCTAGACAGAAGTTGCAATCTATTAATTGACAGGGGTGGAAGGCAGAACATTGGGCAGAGACCTCATATGGATTTTCTCTATTTGTATCCCAAAAGTTTGCCTTGCACTCATAATTATTCACTAACATTTCCTTGGGCAGAATGTGATTAAATTCTGGCTGTCCGGGAAATAAGTGACAATGTTCTGCACAACAGATTTGGATTTTACTTATTTTTTCAGGTGCAAAAATTCGTACTCCTCGATTATTGCAATGGACTAGGCATCCTCGACAAGAAGGACAACCAGTGCATTCAATAATCGAAACAGCTGAAATTGTTGAAAATAGTATTGAGGAGAAGCAAAGGACAAATAATGCAGCAGCCATTACTGTAGCTTTGCTGCGTGTAATCATTCGATGTTTTGGGGTAGTTGAAGGAATATCAATATTCCTTCCTTGTCTTAAATTGGTAGGTATTGGCGTAGGAGGAGGGGGATCTTCTTCCGCCTCTTCCTCAAACGGTGATATCTTTTTAGTGATTTTGATACCAGGGTCTGGTGGTTCCGTCTCAGGACCAGCAGGGATCTCTGGTTGTATGTTTTCTTTATCATTGGATTCGGGTCCGGCCTCGAGTGGGTATATACGATTTACCGGCCTGGTGGTAATTCGACCATTTGGCATGCGAAGTTTTACACTTCGGATGGGTCCTGGTTGGCCGTTCAATTGCTCAACCCGAGCCATGATCCAAGTATTTCTCGGTTGCATAAAGTCTTCTACCAAAACAACGTCCCCAACTTCAGGAGATGATTTGGTCTGAAGGCGTGGTCCCGCGTGATTCCATTTGGAATTGTCACGGAGGAGCACCAAATACTCTTTTCTCCAAAGTGTCCAGAGGGAGTCTAGGTTCTCTAGAGTCCCTTTCCAGTGGAGGAGTAATTGTTCGTGAGGTTGTAAATGTTCGTGTCGTTTTAGCTTATTGGCGGGGTCACAATTTAGAATCGAGCCCGGCTGAATGAAATCTATTGGTCTTAGTGGTAACGGAGCACCTTCCCCATCTGAAACGTGGGTAAGTGGTCTAGAATTAAGAGCAGCTTCCACTTCGGCGACGAAAGTGGCAAGCTGGTCATAAGGTAGGATCTGCTTCCCTAGTGTACGCCTGAAGCATGTTTTGGCCAAGCCTATCATTCTTTCATAAACGCCTCCGGCCCAAGGTGAAAGGGTCGGAATAAATTTCCACTCGATTTTGCTGTCAGCCAAAAGAGGTGCTAAGGCAGCGCTGATTGCTTTCTCAGCGAGAACAAAATTCCTTCCGTTGTCGGTGAGAACTCTTTCCGGCTTGCCTCTCCGGCTAATAAAACGGCGGAAGACATTTATGAAGGAGGCTGCGGTCAGATCAAGTGTTGGTTCAATATAGACCGCTCTTGTTGTAAGGCAGGTTATAAGTACGAGCCAACACTTGACGAGCGCTCCGTTGACTTTGGTAAGGGTAGGCCCGGCATAATCGATTCCAATTGACTGGAATGGACGCCTTTGTTGAACCCGGTCAGAAGGGAGCGGAGGCATTTCAGGTAAAGCGTATTTATAGGAATTCATTTTCCTACAGGCCATACACTCCGAAATGACCCGGCGAACTGTCTGACGGGCTTTAGGTTGCCAATAGTGATTAAGGTATTCGGTAAGTGTCCAATCTACTCCCGCGTGGCATAATCCTTTGTGAATATGAATTATCACAAGTTTGCCCACGTCAGAATTTTTCGGGAGGAGAATTGGGTGGATCAGGCCCTCAGGGCTTTGACTGTTAATCATCCGGGTTTGAAGGCGAATGATTTTATCCTTGTCGATGATGTGTTTGTATTTCAAAAGTTCTTCGGAACATTCATTTTGTTCCCATCTGATTAAATATTTTTCAGCCAAGGTGATGTCCGAGGCTGTTGGAGGCCCATCTCTCGAGACCGATTTTAGGCCAATCGTTGGGGCTCCTTTTATCCCGAGTATAACATTGATAAACCTGAGTATGTAGAACATAATTCTTCTTGATTTGACCCAGGAGCTCGAGCGGATCAATCGCTGATGACTTTCGCGCGAGGTAACCTGGGCTTGGAGAGTTAAAATTTGGTCACTGTGATTTTCTTCGGTTTCATTCTCTATAGCTTCCTTGAGGTTAAATGTCTCGAAAGTGGGGTCCTCGGGCCAACTGGGCGTACTTTTCTCTAACCAGTCTGGGCCGGTCCACCACAGTCGGTTCTGATTTAGCTCTTGGGGTGTGAGGCCTCTGGTGGCTAAGTCAGCTGGATTTTCATTGGTACGAATATAGTGGAATGTTATGTTGGTATGTCTCTTTATTTCGTCAAGCCTCCTTTGGACAAAGGATGGTTGGCTTTGGGGCGATCTAACCCATGAAAGGGCTATTTGAGAATCACTCCAGAGGTGGATTTGAGTCAAAGGTACGCCTATCTCTTTCTTTACATAAGCCGTAGCTCTGACTCCGATAAGAATAGCAATTAATTCCATTCTTGGTATGGTTAATGTTTTACCGCCTTTCTTTGGCTTGAGGCGATTTTTGGCAAATATCAATGAGGTGGAAATTGAATCATTGTTTACCCCTCTAAGGTAAACTGCGGCTGCATAGGCGCAGGAGGAGGCGTCTACAAATGTGTGTATTTCGGTTTCTTGAGGTGTAATTGAGAGCGCCCTCCGAGGAAGAGAAATGTTTGTGTGTTGCCACCCCTTAAGAAATTTTTCCCAAACGGATGTCTCTTCGTCGGATAGGGGGCTGTCCCAGTCGTGGCCCTCGTCCCAGAGCTTCTGAAAGAAAAGCTTGGCTGGGAGGACTGAGGGGGACAATAGACCTAGCGGGTCATATATGCCGGCTAGTGAGCTGAGAACGGCTCGCCTTGAGACGTTCTTTTTCATGGTTTCGTTGGGCAGTTGAAAACTAAGACTGTCTGTGTTGATGTTCCACCTCATCCCGAGAACCTTGGGCTCCTTTGAGTCCAAACGATCTTTCTCGGGAATGGCATTCATCAGTTGAGCTGAATTGGATGAAAATTCTCGCAAGTTCATACTTGCGTCAGAAAAAATCTCCTTTGCCCTACGGCACTTATCGAGGAGTTCGGGCCAGGTTTCAGCCCCTAGGTGTAAATTATCTACGTAAAGGCTGTTTGCTAGTTCGGAGGCAACTCCTGGGCCGTACTTGTCTAAATGGTGGCGAATAACTCCCGCTAAAAGATAGGGGGAACATATAACGCCAAAGGCCACCCGGGCGAAGCGATAGACTTGAATATTTTCGCCGACGGGGGGCTTTTGAAGGTCTTTCACCCACAAAAATTTGGCGACCTCTCGGTCGGCAGGGTGAAGCCCGACCATCAAAAATGCTGATTCAATGTCGGATATGGCGACGTATTTGGGTTGGCGGAATCTGATAAGTAATCCGACAAGTTCTGGAAGCAGGACCGGTCCCCGAAGCAAGCAATCATTTAATGATGGCTGCCCTCGGGGATGGGCGCTTGCGTCGAATACTGGACGTAATTTGTGGGTAACGACCGCGTGGTGGGCAAGATAATGTTCTTGGCCTTCCGGGTCCTTTTGAGCCGGTTCGATAATTCCTTGCTTGAGGTAATCAAGGAAGACTCTATTGTATTTCTCTAATAATTCTTTTGATCGATTAAGGTTGTTGTATGTTGAACATAGGCGACTGTAGGCCATTCTGTAATTACTGGGTAATGGGGCTTTCGGTTCGCGCCATAGCCAGCTAACAGTATATCTTCCTTCCTTATCTTGAGTAATTGATTTCTTCAATTGATTTATGGCAACTTGGTCATCGTCGGAGGCTGGATTTTCTCGAATACCTATGCTCTCGAGATTCCAGAACTCCTCTATTGTGTTTGATTGGGGCATTTGGTCCACGCTATCATTGCTTACAGTAGCGAGAGAATGCGAAAGTTTCCCTCCCTGAGGGCTCATATCGGATTCTCCTCCAACTACCGGACCAAAGGCTGTTTGAATGACAAAGAGCCCTGGGGCGACTTCAGTCCTTCCCATAAAATATTTCCAGAAATGACGGGTGCCGAGCATAATTCCCGGGACTTCCGTCGAAAGTTCTATTGCTTTCTGGACTTCAGGAAAATCGGCAACTTGAGTAGGCATTTCGGCTACCCAGTTGGCCATTTCGAATGAAGTGCTTATCTCTTTAGTCCAATTAAGTTCTACTTCCTCCCATTCGCCGTCCTCTCGTTGGATAGAAATGGCATAGGACGGGGAACGAATTCTAATCGGATCGCGTAACGTCCCGCCAAAGCCGTGAACTTCAACATCGTCACGGGCAATTTGGGGAGGGCGTAATTGTTTCACTAATGACTTTACAATGTAGCTTAACTGGCTCCCTGGATCGAAAAATACAAATGCAGGGATTTCCTTGTTTGGCTCTCTAGGTGAGGCAATCGCAATCTTTCTTGTCATAAGATATGCGGTTGGCTTTTTGCGAAGATGGGAATAAGCCATTGCGGTAATTGATTTCTCTGGTTGTACTTGTTCATTGTCGACTGAGGGTTCTATCAAATTTGAACCCGTGACGGGACCTTTCTCTGAGGTCGCGGCCATTTGAGTAAATTGCTTTTGTGGTTTCTGTTTATTTCCTTGACGATAATTTGCTTGAGGCCCTTTGTTCTCTCGGCCTTTCGTACAGACTAACATGTGGTGACCGCCCTGGCATTGTCCACATATTTTGAAGGAGTGGCAATCCCGAGAGGTGTGACCTTCATTTAGGCAACGAACGCATCGGTTCTGCGCCCTTAGGCGACGAAAGCGATCTTGCGGCGTGGGATATTTCGGGCACTGTGACGGAAAATGGCCGACAATATCGCACAATGAACAACGGCGCGGTCCTCTAAACGGTCGGCGGTTTTCTTGTCTTGACTGTATAGGCGCCCCGAAAGAGCGCGTTAATTCAGGCGGTCTTCCCTTCTGGGCTACCTTATTCCTCTGTGCGGGAGGATTATTTATTTCCTGCCGGACTTTGGTTACGGTAGAACATCTTTGTACTTCCTCTTTGATCTCAACAATTTCGCGCAGCTCCTTTCTGAGCTGGGCGCAGTTCCACCGTACTCCCGAACCTCGTTCCTTCTCAACTAACTTCGCCACGATTTGCTGAGGTAATTTTGATTTAATTGCGGTCGAGACGAACGGGGACGAATCAACGTGCCCATACGCCTCGAGCTGGCGACAAATGCGTTCTATATTGTCGACAAACCCGCGGAGAGAATAAGTACTCTCATTGGCGGGGTGCAGATTCATTAGCTCGGCTTCCAAAGCCTCGGTAATGGCTCTGCTATCTCCGTACCGAGATTTAAGCAAATCGAGAGCTCGCGTATAGTTCTCGTTCGAAAGAACGAAACCCGCGACTAACTCCTTGGCAGGGCCCTGGAGGAAGGTAAGCAGGTAGCTCATCTTCCTGATATTATCCATAGGGCGCTGGTCAATGTTGGCAGAAAATAGCTGCCAGAAGGCTGGCCACTTCCTGGGATCCCCATTAAAAGGATCCAAGCGAAGTTCGGGCAACCTAATATCTGGCTGGAAACGACTTACTTGTTGCTGATTGAACTCCTGATTGACTTGTTGAAATTGTTGTTGATTGACTTGTGGATTGACTTGCTGATAAGTTTGTTGATTGAATTGCTGATAAGGTTGTTGATTAAATTGTGGATTGACTTGCTGGTAATGTTGTTGATTAAAATGTTGGTTGACTCGCTCGCTGTGAATTGACTGATGGTCAAGAACAGACTGGTGCTGTTCTTGCTGTTCTGTTTCGGTTAAGGTTTGACGTGAACCTTGACTTGCTTGACTGCTCGCCTCATCAGGTTCGGCGAGGAGATACTCAATTTCGTTGAGGACTCCCCTAGCTTGTTCCGCAATTTCCATGAAATGCGGTTGTCTGACTTGTACTCCCTCTCCTGCTGCGGGAGGAGGGAAATCCTGATAGGTTCGCTCCTCGACCTCCAGGTATTCTCCCTCGAGTCGGTCGATAAGGTTCGACCATTTCTCGTTCAGGTCGTCGACACGGCTCAGGGTACGACCGAGGTGATGGTGCTCACCTCGGAGTTGTAAAAGGTCCCGCTCGGCGCCAGCTCTCAATAGCTCGGTGGCGGCGGCGAGATGGTCCTTAAGGGCCTTAAGTGCCGGTCCTAATTGGCTTCTGATTGGACCGGATGAAGGCATGATGATTCTCGAACTTGATAGGCTAAAGCAGGATTAAAGGCCAAGTTTGGGCTTTAATGCTGGTTAGGTTGGAAAAAATATAAAAATATTCTTAAGTTGGAAAAAAGTGGAAAGTTAGCACTTTTTTGTTTATTTTTTGGTGAATATGTGAAAGTTTGTGACTGCCCGTGCAAGCAGTGACAAAAGAAAAGAAAAAGAGCGATGTCCCGTGAAAAGGGATGAGCAATCGCTTTTGTAATTTGTGTAGTGGCTGGCTAGAGCCAAAAATGTAAAATGTGCAGCCAATAGGAAAGTTGACTGCAGGTGGTTATTTTTGCCACTTAGGGGGCAAAAAACTAGTGATCGCCTGAAAAGGGGAAAAGTCACTAGAAAAAACAATGGGCAACAAAAGTTGGCCAAAGTTAAAGAAAAATGTGCAGTCAATGGAAAGGTTGACTGCTGATGTTGATTTTGCCGCTTTGGGGGCAAAAAACTAGTGTCTGCCTGAATAGAGCAAAGACACCAGAAAAAATGTATTGGGCAACGAAAAGTTGGCCAAAGTACAGTGACGGCCAAAACAATGGCTGCAACACTGACTGGAATGTATTTGGCGGGTAATCGGCCAAATAAATGTAAAGGCCCGGCTTGGGGCAAAAGATCACCGGGCAATAGGTATGAAATTGGCCGGATAAGGTAAAATTGGCAGGCTATTGGCCAATTAGAGTGACGACCCTGCACGGGGCGGCAGATCACTCAAAAATGTGTTGTGGCCCGGCTTGGGGCGAAAATAAAGCAGAGCAACTTAAAAGTTGGTCTGGTTGTATAAGAGTACGGGGGCAGTGCGATTGGACTGCCTGGACCCGTACGGGGCTCCAAATTTAATGTGCTGAAAGTATAGGTGCACAATACCTCGAAAACTCAACTTGAGGAGGGACAGGAGGAATTCGATCAGAACGAATCGCTCCTTAGTTTTTATGGTCGACGGAGATATCCAATCTCCAGAAAACGAGTCCCTAAGTAAAACACAAACGAAACACAAAACACAATTAAAAAATATTTATTTAATCAAAATAATATTATAATTGAAGTGCCTCGGGGGAATATAAGCCGAGCACAAATTTGGGGGCTGCAGGTCAACAAAGCAGGCCCTTGTGGTCTTAAACAATATTAAAATGCGAGCAAGTTAAAAAGGTTGGTTGGAATTGATTGGCAGGGCTCAAAAAGCGCTGGCAATCCAAAAGCAAGCAAGTCGTTGAAAAGCAAGTAAAATGATGGGAACAACAAGTGATTAAAGGAAGTTGGCCAAAGCATTAAATAGGGGACAAAAAATGGGCGATAGAAAAATGTGAAATAGAAAAAAGTAAATTGTGAAAATGTGTTTTGGAGCGGGGAGAGATAAATAAATTTTAAAATATAGATTAATAAAATAAATTGGGATTTAAAGTGCCCTTTTGGGCACAATACCAATAGAAAATGAGAATTATCTGAAAAATACTGGAAGTAGCTATAATATTGTTAAGCATACTATGAATAGAAAAAAAGACTATAAAAAAACACGTTCTTCCTTAAACCCTACTTCTGGACAACGTATGTATTATTTAAATTTTAAAATTAATTTATCAAATATATTCTAATAAAATTTAATTTATAGTTATAAAAGGAATAAGACATTTAGGTTGTAAAAATCTTAAAATACGACTCTAAATCTTTAAAGATAAACCTGAAAATTGTAAACAGGTTGTGTAAAATGCCAAAATGGGTTACAAAATAAAAAAATAGGCTCCAAAAAAAGTCAAAAAAAAGATGAAAAAGGCTAAGAGTTCAAAGAGTTCAAGGCTAAGAGTTTCAAATAATCTCCTGAATTAGGATTCCTTAGGTCAAAATAAGCCTCTCTAAACATAAAAAAATGACCAATGGACATTTCCTGGGTTTTCCTGGGTTTTTGTTAGACAACGCGAGAGAGTGTACGCTGCTGCACAATTGCATAAGAAAGAAAAAACCCAGGACAGGCGTTTTTTGCTCGATCTCTAATACATATACAAAAAATAACAATTGATTCTCATATTTATTTCTCCAAAAATAGGCTAGAAATTAAAAATTTTATTCCTAGTTATAATTATTTTGAAAATTAAATTATTTTCAGCCCAGCAGACTGTAAAAACACATTAGAAGGTATTAATTTTATTTCTGTTTTATAAGCAATGTAAGAGGGGGATACCGAATTAGGCTGGGAGAAGGAGGGGCCCGGAATTTTAAATTATAAGTTAAACGGTGGGAGAGAAGAACATCACCGGTTTAATGACGTGTCTGCTGTAGTAACTACCAGCCTGGCAAATAAAACATAAATGAAAACGATAACTCGGTATAGGTGAAACGTAACAAACTCTCAGGAGCAGATCTCATTCAATCTTCTGTTATTTTCTGGGATAGGTTTGGCCGTCTACTAAAGTCAAATTCTTCGAATTTATGCCCGGACACCCATTAAAACCGAGGATAAAAATTAACAAAACTTTTAATTAAAGATAATCCTGATGATGATGGGAGAGCACTGTAAGTATGTTGAAAATGAGGGAGGCTCCTCTTATGTAAAAAGTATTTTTAAAGAAAACTGATTTTTTACTTTAAAAGTAAACATTTTGGGATTTATTTAAAACGATTTTTTAAACTTTATTTGGGATTTAAAACATTTATTTAAAAACACAAGTTCAATTTCTGTGAAATTTTTTATTTTGCATAAATTTTTTCATTCATTTTTATTTCAAACAAAACATTTCAAGGGAAAGGAAATCTGGAAAATGTGAGAAGGAATAAGGACTTCTGGGGACTTACCCGGGGGTCAAATAACCCTTATCCGTACAGGCTAAATAACCCTGTAGGTTACCCCAAACCACGAGTACTTTTTTCATCTCATGTCAGTAAAATATCTTATTTAGCCAGATTTACAAACGGACAAGTGTAATGCTCTTTCCCAAAAAATCTTTTTAATTTCAAATATTCAACCCTCAGGCCTCATTATCATACTGTTAGTAGCTTCGCTCGTTTTTTTAATTCGATAAAATAGGAAATCAAAATCCTAAATATTTCTCAAGAAAAATCAAAATTTATGCTAATTTATGCTCTAGGCTCCGAAACTTTATGACAATTGAATAAAAGTATGAGTAAGTTTATAAATATGTAGGAGTAAATACAAGAATAACTTTCATATTGGTATATCTTTTATTTAATTTTTATAAAATATTCCTCAAGTTCTTATTCTAATAGGATGTTCCTCTTCTGTTATGTTAAGTACATTTATCTTAAAATTAAATATACATAAATAAAATGGAAATTAATAAACTACTGTATGGGCTATAACTTAATTGCCTATAAATCCTAGTTAAAGCAATATAACAACCACAGGAATAATTTTGAAAAAGTTCAGATTGCCCATTAGTATAGGCATTCAAACTATTTTCAAATTTTCTTTCGTGGTCGAGAAGAAAATATTAATTTTTAGACCCAATTAAGGGTTGGGCAGACGGCGATTATATCTTAGGGTGGGGTCTGAAACAAGCTTCTCACCAGGGGCCTGAAACATGTTTCAAAAACGCAACGCAAGGCCAAAAATCAACGTAAAACGCAATGCGCCCACCCCTGTTTCTCAAAGAGTAATTACATTAATAACAAAGGAAATAGGCAGGAATAATGAAGGCCGGCCAGGTTCTAACTTAACAATCAAGTGTCGTACAGAATCGTGAAATGCTCAAGATCTCAACTCTTTTTGATCACTAGTTAGGTATAAGAAAAATTAGTTAAAATTTGGAGTTTATCCCTTTAAAAATTATCTATGATCCAGAACATTACCTGAATATATTGAGTATCCAACAATGGAATGCATAATTCAATTTTCTTATTTTTATATATTATATCCTCCACAGTTTCGATAACACAACTAACTTTCATGCTACCTTCAATTTTAAAACTAATTCGTATTTTTTGTCCTTCCTTCAAAGAATGTTTCCGACATTCTTCTTTTTTATTAGGTAACGGCGTTCCCCAATCACAGTTAACTGTTTTGGAGGTTCCTATCCAACTTCCATTCTGTATTTATAATTTAAATTAATTTTATTTAAAATTTATTTACACTGAACGAATTTACACTTGAACAGTTTCTTGTAATATTAAGTTGGAAGACAGTGTGCCCAACTTAATAATAATAATAATAATTATGGTACTTTCTCGCTATTTATGTCCACTTTCCGAAATTATTAGATAATAATATTAATAGTTGAAATGGCTACATTAAACTTAAACAGTTTAATGTGTCCGACTTAAACAATTGGGTGAGATACTAACGAGTTTCCTCCTCATTTAGCAAATAAATGAATGAAACGCCAGTCGGTGGTAGAATACATAGTTGAGAAGTTAACACCAGCTCGGGAAGCTAGCTCTGGAGCCCGCTCTGGAGCTGTCTCCGCGGAGCGGGAGCTAAGGTTTTATAAGCCCGGAGCTGGAGTCGGAGCCAACAAATACCCAATACCCAGCACTGGTTAACAACTTTAAAACGGAAGCCTCCACTGATCAAGTCCTATCCGAGCATTTGCTATTTTAGAGATAGTAGATTTGCTCGCTTTACTCTAGCTAGTTTGAAAAGTGGACATAGACTAAAAATTCAAATAAAATTCCAACTTTTCTGGTGCCATTTAAAAGCCGCATTTAAGAAATTAATGCTAATTGTCTCATTAAAGGGGGTTGGAATTTTGCCTGTGATAATAATTTCATCATATTTCTTCAGCTCTTCTTTTAATAATAACAATTCTTTAGAAAATTTATATTGAGGAGGCAATTTTTCAATAATTTTTTGACATTTTTTCCAGTTTATTCTCATCATCATGAAATTTAACATCAGAAATGCTTCCATTAACCTTGAATTGTTTTTTAATTATAGACAAGATCTACTTGTAGTTTACAATAACCATAGAAAAGCTAATTTTCCAAAATTTTATTTTTTGTTTTGTGTAGATTGAGTTTACCAAAAGATTGTTTATCCAAATTATTTATAAGGCTTAATCTTTGAAAATTTGCTTTTACGAGTAGCTTTGGTGATTGTTGGGCTACTTAATAGGGAAAGTGGTTACGGAATTCTGATCACCAAGTCAAAAACGGAATATGTATTAGTCACAGGAATTTTAGGGCTTGGTAACCATAATTCCAGTTACCAAAATTCCGGGACTCAGGGAAAGTTACAGGACATTAATAAATCTCGTAAACGAAGAGATAGGAGATGTAAGTAGATGGATTATGCAGAATTATTTTGTATAATGTAAAAAGTATACCGTACTTCCTCTAAGATAACCCCATCGGCCTCTAAAATAACCCCATTTCCTCTAAAATAACCCCATATTTTCGATCGACCTCTAGAGGGGGACTATTTTAGAGGGTGGGGCTATTTAGAGGAAATACGGTCTATCGAGGAATTTTCGTGCAGCTAATCTCTACCTACTTCCATTAATTCAAAAATGTTACCATAACATAATTAGCGGCCCATGGAGGTAATCCATTCTTATAATGGATAATATCACCCCCATTAATGCTTATATTGTAGTAAAACTGTTCTGTATAAATTAAAAGAACTATAGGCACGCCAGTTTGTCCAATCGGATTTTTAATAAAAACATCTTTATTTAAATAACTTTGGATACGTAAAGATGAATTAGCCTCTTCATTAAAAGTAATATTTTCGTTCTCATTGTCAATTAAATATTTTCTCAAAGAAAATGTGAAATTAAGCCTCAACACTATTAAACTTTCTAAAATAAATATTAAATTATTAAACCACCCCGGCTAAATAGGGCAGCCTTAATTACGGAGCTCTGTTGGAGGAAAAATGGGACTTCTTTGAAATAAAATTTTTGATGAACGGGATGCGATGGCCGTTGGTTCGTTTGTCATGCCCGGCTTCTTACGAACCGGCAAAACTTTTTGGAGGCACACTAACGTATCCCGAAACTTGTTGAGAGCCGTAAATGACTGAGTTTATAACTAAACAGGAAAAATATACAGAACGCGCAAAGCAAAGAAAATTATAAAAAAGGTTCTCAAAAAATCTGTACTCACACAGAAAATCTACGAAAAAGCCGCCCTATCTGTAATAATCTCAGAAATCATTACCATAACCATATTTGGTATCATGAAGCAAAGTAACTTCAAAAGAATTTATACTGCTATTAGCCATATGTTCAGAACTCAAAACCTTTCCCTCTAGGCAAAGAAGTGTTCCATTCATTATTAAATCCTCAATTTGTTTTCTGTAACTTAAATATGGCGGTATTGGCAAATCGTAATCCTTTCTATCATAATCCATCAATTTGACTTTACCATTTAACTAGAAATGACAGAAATTAGTATGTGTATTTTACTTAAGGCCGTGGTCTAATATTGGGCACTTTGCAGAAAGAAGAGAGGAGGGAGGGGGAGGAGGGGAATGACGTATACATATCATCAAAAAGTTTGATCAAAACTGCGATTTCTGAACGAGATATCGCTCGATCTGATCTTTAATTCAAACATATTAGCCTCTAAAAACGGATGGACTGCTTCCAAGAAAGTATTATTATTAGAGTTCAGATAGATACGATATATCGATAAAAAATATCGATGTCGATATTATCGATACCGATATTATCGTACGACCATCAAAGTCCGGGCGCTAATTATAATTGTTCAACTCTTATTCTATAAAATGTAGAAACAATCATTTTTGTTTCCGTAAGGGTTGGTCTAAGTCCAGGTGAGTGATTATCTAGAATCACATCTATCATTAACATTCAAACAAAAAATTATTCGAACCCCGATTCGATTAATCATCCATCTTTGCAATAAAGTTTCTGTTTTTCCGTTAGTATAAATCTTCCCATTAATTTTGATATTAAATACTGTATAAGTCCTATTTTTGGTTATCATTATTACGCATTCATAAGCTTTTCCTTGTTCAAATTTAATAGTAAGATTCTTTGGCATTACACTAATGCCCTAAAATTGTTTATTAATTTAATTATATTTAAATGTTGGTATCCAATTCGGCCTCCAAATTCAACTTAATTTATTTTAGATAAAGATTAATAGATTTTTTTGGAATATTGAATTGGTCAAGTTGAATTCGGATTGAAATGGTTTTTCGATAAAAAATTGAAAAATATAGCCCCATGGGTTTAAAATTTACAGTTTAACTTCCTTACAATTTTAGTGTAAGTTGTGACAAGTTGAGTAGTAAAGTTTGTTTTTAATGAAAATGCTGTTCTTCCAACTGAAATAATTTAACTTCCTTACAATTTTAGTACTACAATTTTAGCAGCTGGGCTATAGCTATTTCTCTATAGCTATTTCAGCTAGTACAAAAGGTCAATCGGCGGCTGGGAGCGAACCAGCATCTTCAGTAGACCGGACTAATGTGTTAACCATTACACCACGCCGAATTAAACATTCGTTATATCAAACGGTTTATTAAGCGGTTATTTATATCCGTTTGATATAAATAATATCAAGCGGTCGTTTTCCTTCTAAAACAACCGTTGTATCAGGTGATCGTTTTTGAAGGCTTAGTTAGAAACCAAAATGATATACCGTATTTACTCGAATAATTCCCCTCTCTCGAACAATTCCCCCTGCTACGGATGAGTTGGAACAATAATCCCCCTCTCCCAACTACCCTACTACACGTTCAAATTTCAAAACTCGAATAATTTCCCTCCCTTTAATAATTCCCCATGCCACGGATGGGTGAAAAAATAATTCCCCAGGGGAATTAATCGAGTAAATACGGTATCGAAGTTATGCTGCTTAATTAAATAAAATTACTATAAATATTTTCTTTCCGACCACCACTCATAAATCTAATATAAAAATATCCATCTACTTTACGATCAAGAAGTATATGAAAATGAAAAGAAACATTATTAGCTGCTATCTCATCAATTTTGAATGCATATGGAAGCTTAATTTTAGTAAATATTACAAGATAACTAAATAACCCTCCTACTTTTGTGCCATTAACTTTATTGAACTTATCAATAATCACAGGAGTTATTGTGAGAAAATCGCCTTTAATCCTCAACATTGGTTTATCTTTTATCATAAACCTTCCTGTCCACCAATTTGAAGGCCAAAATGTGTTGTTATAAAATTTGCTAATTTCTTTACTATCGAGTGAAATGGAAGCAGAATATTTATTTAAATACAATGTGACATTCATTAATGCCCCAGAAGTCAGAAAATTGTCTATATCGAAATCTGTATATTTCCATTTACCTTCATGATTCTAGTATAATTAGCAAAATTTAGAGTTGATATTAATGTTAATCAAGTTTTAATGAGACACATTACTTGAGAGGCTTGAAGGGCTTTCATTTGACACTTAAACGTACATACCGTATTTCCTAGAATAAAACCCCATGTTAAATTAGAGCCCCACCCTAAAATAGAGCACCACTTTGGAGGATAGTTGAAAAATAGAGCCCCATGGGTATTTTGGGAAATACGGATTACTGTACCATTGAGGAATAGCTTGTAGAATTATACTATGTATTCCCTATGTTAGAATTGCATTAATAATTCTACTGAGTATTATTACCTAATTTACTACTGAGATTAGCAAATGCAATGCCCCCGTCTCTATTCCCGAAAATACGAAAAAAAGTTTCAAGGGACAGGAGCACGTAAAATTAGTTTTATATTTTTTAAATTAATAATAAATTACATTTTTAAATTCAACTGTATTTTTCTTAAAATTAATTCCAAGAACCACAACTCCCTTTTTATTCAAAATTTCAATTGATCCCGATTTTCCTTTATTTCCACTCCAAATAATAAAAGTAACTTTCTTCCATTCTTTATTTATGTCACCCAAATAATGTTTTTGATTTGTATATCTTTCCAAACAATCTTTATCAGGGAATGTTTTATTTAATCGTTCAGATTTTGTGGGCATTAATGATACTGGTGTTGTTGGAGATTTGAACTAAATATTTGTTTTTTATCATTATTTGCTTCTATAGGCTCAGAGGTCAATCAGAATTCTGATTTCAGATTCCAAGTTCCGACTTTAGAGCCATTTCCGATTTCCGGCATCTTCGTATTTCCGATTGACCTCTGATTAGGCTGTAGTTAGAGCGGTTATATATTTTCTGCAATTTTTCGATTCCTTTTAAGGTTGGAAAGATTCCGGATATCATGTACAAAAAGATAATGGTTATCCGATAAATTACATTAATCTCTCCGACCCCTTTGGCTACATCTTCACTAAACAGCTCTGTAATTTTTCTGTTAATGAAAAGGAAGAAAACTGTCGAGACGGTTTTTTAAAATTCTCAAAATTTTTGCCTGTGGCACTAATCGGATAATAACATATTTAATGTCCGATCCGGATATCATAAGACTTCCTTGAGCCGCCGACCTTAGATCTCTTTCTTTCGGACTTTATGATAATTCGCGAAATTCTTCCACAAATACGGGCCCAAAAAACCGTCTATCTACAGTAATTCAATTGTTTATTAAATTACCCAGGCCTCTACTTTACAAGCACATCCTCTATAAACAAATAAATTTAATAATCGCTGATCACTAGAAGGTAACAAATCCACTCCAAGTGTCCAAATCCCAGCATATTTATGTAAATAAGCACCGTTATCAACATTTGACAAAAATTCCTTAGAAATATCCTCATCGAATATTTGTTCTTGAAGTTTCTTATATTTTAATTTGTCCTTAACTAAAGAAAAGTATTAGGTAGGATCTTAATAAAAATAATTATTAACTTTCTTGCGCTGGATAGATATGAGTAAATATATCCTCTTGTCGACCAAATTCAATGTTCAGAAGAGAAAAATTAGACAAAGTATATCTTAATAAAATTTTACTAATGAATATAGTGACTAAACAAGTGGGGATTTAAATAAAGTTAGGAGAGAATGATGATTAGATAATTTCCTAGAGCCCGAATCTAGTTTCTGGGGTGCTTCTCTTAGTTTGTCTCCTAAGTTCCTTCCAGTAAACGGCTTTGAATTAAAAAGTTTGTCTCTCATAGTTCAAGGAAAAGGAAAAAATAAACTGGACAAGGAACAAACAATACCACTAAAGATCACAAATCTCTATTTGGCTCCTTAGTTTTTATTGGACTTTTAAACTCTTGTTTGGACCAATAAGTTCTTATTAGGCAAATATTCATTGGGCTTATAAGCTTTCAAAGGGCTTATAAAGCTTCATTGGATTCATAAAGATTTACCGAACTTACAAACTAAACTGAATCCCTTTTTTCCACCTCTCACCTACCAGCCAAACAGTTACTCCTTCCTCTCCACACACAAATATATACCGAACTTCTTCTAATAGTGCGACGGTAGGTTTATTTCTCAACCATCTAGGGAGTCGGTTTATAAGAGGTGGTCAGTCTGATAGAAAGAGTCGCACTATTAGAAAAATATGGTATTTTGTTTTAATAAAAACTTTTATTTTAAATATACTTTTAATTTTATTAATATATTTTGAGGTAAATAAGTTTATCTCTGGCTCTAGGGTTCACCGAACTGGGACAACCGGAGCTGTAGACTAGCTAATTTTTCTTTTATTCCCTTACCACCCCCTCTAAATTATGATAAAAAGGAAAACAAACGTCCTTTCTGTGATTGACAAATTAATTTTTAAATTAAAATTATTCGTTTCTTTTATGTATTCAGAGGAAATTTTAATTCCGTGCCAAATTGTTGAAGCAGGTTGTCCCACAAAACATAAATTTTTATTTTCTTTACAAAATTTCTTTTGTTTATTTTCACATTCTTCGTTTACATTTTTCTTTTAAATTTAAATAAATAATTTAATGCCAGGTGGAACCCATGCCGGAATGGATCCAGCCGACTTTTTTGGATTAATCTGGTTCGGGTTTACTCCGGTAAAAAATAATTTCAGGCCTAAGTAGAACCTAGCCGGATTCCAGAAGCTCTAGATTTTTTCCGGATTAAAAAAAATCAAAAAACCACCATTTTTTAAAGCGTCACTTTTTACATGTTTTTTAATCATAACTTTGGTACCTGTCATCAAATTTTTCGATCAATAGCTTATTTTGTAGCTTAATTAATCCTCTATCCACTGAAACCAAGAGTTCCAAAAGCTACTCGAACCTTCTCGAGTTATAGAGCTCGGGACTGAAACATCCCGGGACTTATGTGTCCCCTACCGAGGCCAGTAAGCCTTCTTGAGAATCTAAAATCATTATACCGTTAATTAAATTAATTAAATTAAAATCATTATATCATTAAAATCATTATTCCGAAGATAGAACCCCATGGGGCTCTATTTTTTAACTATCCTCCTAGATGGTGCTCTATTTCAGGGTGGAGTTGTACTTCGGAAATACGGTGTAGTTCACCTACATTTACTGCTCGAAGACGATAAGGAATCGCACTAATTGTTCCATATCTTGTGTTATTTCCATTTAGTTGACTCGGGTAACAAATTAATAAACTTTTAAATATTTTTTAATGACAAAAAAATATTTTTGTATATCACCTATCACACAATAAATAATCCTGTCTATAAAGAATTATTCCATAAGAACCATGACTTTTTTGACCGGGACGGGGGATGCATTGATCTGTACTCAAATAAGGAATTGCGAAATGGGTAGTTTTTGCATCAGTTAGATGGATTCTAAAAATATTTCTTGAAAATATTGTTAAATGATAATTTTGGGAGGTTTATATTTGAGTTGCTATTTCCTAACCCCTATTTATATTTGACAAAGTCTAAAAATTAATGTTGTTCGTAATATCTTAGACCTCCCGAACTATGAGTCAAAACTCTTCTTTTAGTATAATGTTGGATAGAACATCATCGAGTATTTTAGAATTCTTAGACTTTTAGCTAATCTGAAAGAAAATCTTGAGCGGCTGAGTCGCCCTCATCTTTCTGCTTAAAAAGGAAACTTTTAAAACTCAATAACAGCCTAAAATTTTCTATAGTAACTCGATAATGCACATTTGATTGGTACCAAAATTTACAAAGTTTTGGAGAGTCTCTTTTTATTATATCTTTTCTAGAAAGATTTAGAGAGGTGAAATTAAGTTAAAATATTATATTTACAGATTATCTTGAGGCCCGCTTTCCTTCACAGCAAAAACAAAAGTCAGAAAATTAAATAAAAATTTAAAAATTATCGTAACAAAAGTCATTTTATTTTTAAATTTAATAATTATTAAATGAAAATAACTGAGCTATGTATATATAATTCTAAAATTTAATATAGGTAGTCATAATATGGCCAAAAATTCAAAATAAAATAATTTAATGATGAGTAATTGGTGACTTTTGTGGGAATATAATACTTTTGTGGGAATATAATAGAATAATAATTTATATTAATGCTTCATAATTGTAAAAAAATTAAATTTTCAGACATTACGGAGTCAAAAAAATGCAAAACTTTTATCGTAAATAGGTCTTGATTTAGAGTGATATCAGGGATATAAGGGGTACTTAACGTTTTTTTGTTTTTTTTTGCGTTGTGCGTGTGTTTGTTTGTTTAGCAACAAAAACTTCAAAAAAGCGTAAATCAAATATTTAATATTTTAATTTTTAAATTTTAAATTTTCTCTCCCCATTAATTAAAATTGTTTTTATTTTAAAATAGCTACAATATTTTTTAATTTGAACCTCTTTATTTCTGTGCGTTTTTATACTTTAAGGGCATCAGAGAATAGCAAAAGAATGAACAGGACTTGATATTGAAAAGCTCTCCAATTCAATTTTTAACCGCTCAATCATCCCACAACGAATTAATCGTTTTCATTTTGTTTTGTTTAATAGGCTAAGGGGAACATAAACTTAATAAAAACAAAATTATACAAACATTTCTAAATTAATTTCATAATAACTCGTGTGACAGCAAATTTTGCAAAAATTAATATTTTGCAAATGGCGGCAATTATTCTTTCTTGTTAGATAGAGGGCATTTTATGAGTGACTGGCAGTCGAGAGAGTCATTGAATGGCAGTCGAGGGAGTTGTTGACTGGCAGTCGAGAGAGAGATAGGCGATATTGGCAGTCAAGAGAATCAATGCCTGCGCGTGCTTGTTATTGCCAAATCTCTCTGGTAAATCTTGAGTTATATTTACAACCTCTAAACAAGCTGGGCAGCATGTTTCATTATGGAGATATGTATGTCAAATGTTGTTAGAGAAATTTACAAAATTTGGCGCGTGAGTCGCTTCAATGGACATGTTCGCCAAGACTGACTTTATATGTATAATTGTTGAATCCCCCTCAACTCTCATCAATTTAAATTTTTTAATTTTTAATTTCTCTTAAATCTACAATAATCATTTCTTCTTATTTTTAATTTATTTTTCCAAAGTTGTTAATTATTTTTAAATTTTCCAGATGATTTTCTTAAACGAATTAAATTCATTCTTTAAACAAGGAATGTTTTTCTTTCTAATTTTTTCTTTGATTTGCATTGAATATTCAACTGGAAATGATGGAGTTGGAAGTTCTAGAGGTTCAAGGCGAATTAAGGGTAGAAACAAGCACGTTCAAGAAGCCACAAAAGCCACTCATGGACCTTTGGACGGACTCTCTCCAAATGTTCAAAAAGAATACGAAATAAGAATATATACGAGATTATGTAATTTATAACTACTTAATATATAAAATTCTAAAAATATTTCCTTTTAAAAAATTATTTTGAAAAATTCTTTGTCAAGAATCCAAGAAATAGCTTTAATTTAGATGATGGTGGTTCTGTACGTATTCTTCAAAAGTGGGAAAATAATGAAAGAGATACTGTCTTTAACATTGAAGACCTTTTGAATATATTAAATATCGCGTCTGTGCAATGTAAAATTTTTAATAAATAAAACAAAAGTAACACATCCATTAATAACTCAGCCATCTATTTTAATAATTACTCGGAGATAACTTAAAACCTATTGCCACAATATGAGTTTAGGGTATCCCAAACGTATACATATTAATACCCCACTCTATCATTTACCTATTTAAAAGTAGTTATATGGGGATTCCTTAGCTTCCTTGTATTAAGTTCCAAATCCATTAGACCGCCTTGTAATTTTTCTGAGGAGGGTGTACCATATATGTATTCTATTATATGTATTTTAGATATTGAGAATGGAAGAATTAAATTACTTGAAAGATCACCATATCTACCAAACTTTGGGAAAGGTGCTATAATGGAAATAAAGAATCTGTTAGAAATCATTCCTCCTTTGGATCCCGCAATATTTCAGCCGTTATTTTCCGGGCACGTGATGGTTAGGTTTTACTCAGAAGATCAAGAGGTGTTTAGACGTGAGTTTTTCTTAATAAATTTTTTTCAAAGACTAAATTTTTACCATTACATGGTAATTGAAAATTCTTTTCGTCGCATAAAGGGCAAAAGAATTCTTTTTATCATTCACCCAAAAACTCCCTCCTCTACACAATAATAGACACTATTTAAGTTCATCAAACTGGTAGTGGTTTAAACTTTTTTGATACGGCTCGACAGACTAGCTATTTTGTAAAGGAAGACATCAATGGTCGAGTGTACATGGAACTTGATGAAGAAAATAAAATAGTGACTACTAAAACGCGGTATACAGTTTTGCACGAAGATTTTACACCCAAACAGGGAAGAATGACTAGAAATATGATGGAACGTTCGAAAGTAGGTCTTTTGACTTGTATATTTCACTCCTTTCTTTAAGCTTGTAAAATATATTTTAACTATAAAAGGTGTTTACGCGTCCGCTTAGTTTGTATCAAATCATCAATATTGCCTATAAAAAGGTTACTCGTGGCCGCACAATTCAAGAAGATAACTACCTATGCCATAATTTTGTCTATGAACTCATAATAGCTATTGCACAGAATGAACATAAAGGGAGGTTGTTCGAATATGAATCATGGCCAGAGGGAATTCGCTATCTTGATAATTCTTTGAAAGGTGAAGGCGAGACGGGTTTTCAACAAGTCGTTAACGATATAATTACAAACAACAGATATTCGGAAAAGTAAGTGTTATATTTAAATAAAACTGACGGCCATGTATTTTTTTGTATCATAATAAAATTTAAATTTTTAGTGACGACAATAATTACACTTCTCCAATTGAATAAAACAATTAATTGATTATGAGATAAAGAAGAGTAAGAAACGTTTGTTAGAATGGCTGTTAAACAAAAAACTATCAAATCTTTGATTTCCAATTTTCTTTCTCCAATTTTATGTGCCGAAATTATTTAAATTTTTGGAGTAGGTACTTTTTCTGATCCGGATATTTAAATTCGTTAGTCTTAGTTCTTAAAGTTTGTTTCAAAATTATAAGAGCAAGCATTTTTCTGGTATTACACATACTTCCCGAGTTCCAATTTGGCCCTAAGCAAACTTTAGATGAGAGTAAGGCCAATTTCTAGAAAAATTCCTCTGAAATCATAAAAAAATACATACTCCCTCGTTTTATATTCAATTTTAAAATGTATGGGTCCTACTGTAAAAATTTTATTTTGAAATTTATATTTAGGCATAATTTTAGACAGACTTAGTAATGGACATGGGTTTTGGTATCCGGATATTTACGGAGGATACCGACTGATATCCGCAGGCATTTTGGAATTATCTGTATCCGTATCCATTACCAAGTCTGATTTTAGATATCTTCGGTTATCTTTTATATTTTCAATGCATAAATCTGTCAAAAAAATTTTTGTTTTGTTTTAGTCATTCGAGTTTATTAATGTAAGGAGGAGGTGGGGATTAAACTATCTAAAAAGGATAAAAGAAAGCATTAGTCGATGCCCCGGTAGCTCAGTGGTAGTGATAGGTCTCACGTGCTAGTGCGAAACTTGCGGACCGACTTTTGCGGACCAAAGGTTTAGGTTTTTGTTTTTCTATCGTAACCTTGTCGAAGCTTGTACAATCATGATGATTTTGATGTCATTCGACTCAGCTCGTCGAGCTCTTTCGAATGAGCTATGTTTTGAGAAATTCGTCAGGTCCGCAAGTTTCGGCCTGCCGCTTATGTATGTAGTGAGCGAAAGCGGCTGGCAATAACTGTCAGGAGGTCGCAGGTTCAATCCTGCCCGGTGGCTAAACTTTCGCTAAACTCTTTCTTTAAATGAGGGGAAACGCAACTTTTCTTTCAATTCGAGCCCTAACTCAACAGTTTAGGGCTCGAAAACTTAGAATTTTTTATATTAAGCAATCAAGGAGCCTCAATACAAGTAATTTTAGTAAATAAAATTAATCTTTAGATTTTTCCAAATAAAACTATAATCGATTTTGTACGATTTTGGCAAATTTTGTTAACGATTTTGCATAATAAAATATTTTATTCCATAAAGGGAAAATTTAAAATTTCTCAATGTTTACACAACTTGATTTTTCTCTTAATTTTATTTAAAAATTTATTTGGAAAAAATTATTAGGCACTAAACTTTTTTGTTATTTTCGTTAATTCTTGCTCTGATATTTTGCCCAAAAATAGGCAACTCTTAGGAACATAAAAAAATTACAATTTTGAAAATATTTTGTTAATTTTAATTATTATTTAATGCGCTTAATCCAAAGGGGGCTTAAAATTTAGGTATAGTTTTTACAACCTAACAAAGGAGAGGCTGTGGGGTGTCCGTGGAACTTAGGGATGAAATTTGGTAGACAGATAGATCATACCCTACTTTAGTTGTGATTTGAACCATTTTCGCTGAATGCTACCGTGGACCGCGTTATAAGCCCCCAAAGTTTTAGGGTCCTTCACCTATGGTTGTGTTACACCAATATAACCTTTTTCGGTATTTAAAATTAGAAGATTTTTTAAATAATAACAATGTCTACTTATCCATCTTATAAATATCTATTGCCATCATAACCTCCAAATAATCAACTCCCTTTGTCGGTAAAGGACAATAAAAAAAACCGTTGATTCAGTCTCGAGGACACATTTTTAGCTATAACTTTTTGGATTTTCACTCAATTCGAATAAATCTTTTACCAATCGAAAGCTCTAAATGTGTGGATTATTTTAGCTCATGGGATTGATTTGATCAGACAATTCTACAAAAAGTTATAGTCGAATTAATATAAAAATCACGATTGCACTCACTTATAAGGCTGTAACTTTTTGTAGGAAAATCTGATTAAATCGATCCTATTAGCTAAAATAATCCACACATTTAGAGCTTTCGATTGATAAAAGATTTATTCGGATTGAGTGAAAATCCAAAAAGTTATGGCCCAAAATATGACTCAGTACTCAACCGGCGAGACTCAATTATCCCCCACCATGAGGACAGCGCCGTTACGGCGCGCAGCAAACTACGGCGCAAACCCATACTTGCTTCAATTTTTCCGAATCTTACCAAATTTGGTATCAAACGACTCCTCTCGACGAGCTAAAGAGAATGGTACCAAAATTGAAAAGGGATAGACATTTTCCAGACAAGTTATGGCTTCGCGCCGTTATGGCCCCGCGCCTAAATGGGCTCCCATTGTTTGAATTGTTTTTTTTTCCTTTGTCAAAAAAAATCTTTTTAGAAAAAAAAATATGGATTGGAATCCTCTACCAAACAAACAATTTAACGCTTCATTTTCTCGTCTAAAATATTTTTGCTGTTCAATTAATTACAATTTATATTTAAATCGACGACAAAATAAACAGTCTTCTCTAGCCTGTTTTCGTAATATTAAAAGGTTTACTTTGACTTTTGTTTTGCTAATTTTTTGTTCTTCTCTTGTGTCAATAATTATTTTGTTTACTTATTTGTTGACGGATGTTATTAATTTGGAGACTTTTAGCAGTTTTTATTTACAGGTTTTTTTTAAATTTTTTTTGAATTTTTAGGGAAGTAGGGTGGGGAGGATTTTTCAGGTCCGAGATAGCAATTTGGGGTGGATTTCTGTCACAAAAGTTTTCTGATTTTTCATTTCGATTTTTGATTTTCTTTCTGATCTTTCTTTTTTATTCACAGGATTTAAAAAATTTTTTTTTAATTTTTGTGGAGGTAGGGGTAGCTTTTCTTTTCCATATGGAATTAGGGGGAACTCACTCACATATGGAACTCACTTTTAAGCTATAAAATTTTGAAAAGAAAAAACTGTACTTTTTTTATTTTTCTCGTTTACGACTTTTCGCTTTCCAAAATTTTATTAGTTTACATTTAACGGTTTATTGACTTAAAAAGCAGGGAAGGGGTTATTTTTATATAGCTTTATTTTTTCAGGAATTTTTCTGGGAGAGAAAAATTTTCATAGAAAATTTTCTAGTAAATTAAAAGGAATTTAAAATTTTTTTTTATTTTTAAATTTTAATTTTTCCCCTTATTTTTAACAATTTTGTAGAATAATAGGAATTTTCTGGGGAGAGAAATTTTCACAAAAAAATTTTTGGGATATCAAAAGGAATTTAATTTGAAAAATCTTTTTTTTATTTTTGCTTTTACTTTTAATCTTTCCCTTCTAATTTTCTCCTATTTTAAAGAATAATTATTTATTTACACAACCTCAACAATTGGAAATCCAAAATTTTCTTTTAACATCACCACAAATTGAAGAAACAACTAGGCTAAAAGAAGAACAAATTGCTTTGCTTGTTTTTTGTGCTAAAAGGCCTATAGCGATTAAAAATCATTTGGAACAATTAAATAGGTTTTTTTGGAATTTAAAAAAATAAAAAAATATTTTTTTAACATCTAAAATTTTTTTGAAAGTTTTTTTCAATTTTCTTGAGTTTCTATAAAAGTAAAGAATTTTTGGATTAGAAGTTTTTTACTTTTTTTATTTGAAAAAAAAATTTAAGTTTTTTTAATTTTTATATTAATTTAAAATCTTAGTGGGGAAATTATTTTTTTAATATTTTATTGCCAAATGTTTTTTAATTTTTTTTCCTGTAGGGGATGTTTACCCAATCTTTTATTCTTCTTGCGTCTATTTTTTCTGAAATTTTTTTTCGTTTTCTAAAAATTTTTTTTAGAAATTTTCAAAAAATTAAAAAATATTTAACTTTACTTCCCACATTTTTAAGGTTACGTCCATCACCAGAATTATTTCCAATATTTGTAAGTCAAGATGGATTTAATATTGAAGTGACTAATACAATTAAAGAATTTAATTCCAAAATTAATTATTTTACTCATTTACAGGTTTTTTTCGAAAAATTAAAAAAATTTTTTTTTTTAATTTTCAGCATCCAGAACAAAAATTACCTCCAGCTAAGGCCAAAGACAATTATTTTAAAATATCTCAACATTACAAATGGGCATTGGACAAAATATTTTTGGAAAACGGGTTTAAGACGGTTATTATTACTGAAGGTTTTTTTTATTAATTTTTTTAATTCGAATTCTTGGGAAAATTCTGGGAAATGAAAATTTCCGGGACCGCTAATCTCGGTTCATTATCATGAAAAAAAATTTAAAAATTTTTTTGAAAAATCCACTTTTTGACTAATTTTGTGACTTTAACATTTCCTAAAATGTTGACGAATTTGTAACCTTACCTTAATTTTTATTAAAAAATTAAAAATAAATTTCCCCAATTTATTGCCATAGATCTAAAAATGATTTTCGATCATTTTTTAATTTGATTGTCTAAATTTTTATAAAATTTTCGAACTTTGTTCATTCTCTTATTTTTGACACAATTCTGGTTTTCAGAGTTTCACAAAAAATTTATTTAAACCAAAACATCTTTTTATTTTTGTGGATTAATTTAAAATTTTTGTTTTTTCTCATATTAGAATAATTATTTTAATTTCAAAAAAAATTTTTTTAGATGATTTGGATATTGCTTCAGATTTTTTTTATTATTTCAATTCAACTAAACCTTTACTTTATTCTGACCCTACAATTTGGTTTGAAAAAATTTTTTTTTATTAAAATAATTTTAAAAAATTATCCGGCTATTAGGGTTGTCCCCGTCCCCGTTACCGGGGAATTTGAGAGTTTTTTTTGAAAATCTAACATTTTACTTTTGAAGTCTAGTCTTTGTCTGCAAAATTTGTCCGCAATTATTTTTTGTGGGCTAAATTGTTGAATACACTTAAAAAAATTCAAAAATAATTCAAAGGTGTATCTCTGCTTGGAATGACAATGGAAATCCTTCTTTAGTTGATTGGCATGGAGGAATAAATAAATTGTGGAGAACAGATTTTTTCCCAGGTTTGGGGTGGATGTTGACATCTCAACTTTGGATTGAATTGAGAGAAAATTGGCCTGGTAATTTTTAAAAATTTTTTTGAATTATTTTAAAATAAAATTTTAAATTAAAATTGGACCTGACTATAAGCTTCGCCCAATGAGGGATATCAGGAATTTCACGGATTACCGAAACCATATCCGACTTTTTTTGTAGAAATCTAGCTTATTGGCCTTCAAAATTTTTTGACTGCATCTAAATTTTTTTCCTATCAGCTGATCCAAAAAAAATTTGAAAACCCAATACGAAACCCGAGCCGACTTTTTTCAACCCGTGACATCCATGGGATGTATACGCTTTTTTAAATTTGTTTGGCTGGGGAGGGGGGAAGTGCCTATGTGGATATCTCCGATTTAGGATACAATTTATTATAAGATACTAATTTTCCAACCAACTATTTACAATAAAATTCCGCCTATATTAAAATTAATTAAAATTTTAAAAGACATTTATTGGGATGACTGGCTTCGAAACAACAATATACGCCAAAATCGTGTTTGTATCAGACCTGAAATTTCTCGTACTTTACATAATTTAACTGTTGCTGGAAAAGGTTCTAGTGGGTCTGTTAATGGAAATTTAATATAAAAATAATTTTTTTTAAATTCTAGTGGTCTTTATAAGAATTTTCTTTCTTCAATTCGGTGGGTAAAAATTTGAAAATTTAAAAAATTTTCCTTTAAAAATAATTTAGACTTCACGATAAAACAGCTTCCTTCTCTCAAAATGACCTTCAAAAATTGGAAAAACAAAATTTTGATAATCGGATGCGTTTAGAGTTGGAAAATTCTATTCAACTTTCTTTACAACAAGTTTTGGATGGTAAAATAAATTTTTTTCGAAAATATTTTTCCTTTACTAAATAAAAAAATTTTTCTACAAAATTTAGGAAAATACAAACAATACCAACACCAAAAGAACCTTAAAAAGCCTTCATTTATTGTTCGTATTAACGATCCCCGTGAATATCGAAATTTATCAAAAACTTTCAATTTAATGGCTGATATACGTGCGGGAATGATGAGGACTGCTTATTTGGGGGTAAATAAAAATATTTTAGTTTCTCGAAAATACATTTTGTATTTTCCAGAAACCCATGAAATGTCCCTAATGCGGCTTGTTTAATGGCTTTTATCTGGCTGTTAATTTTTTTTTGAAAAATAAGATTAATGACATCCTTTAGCAAATTTCAAGAACTTTAGAAAACCAAAAATTAAAATTGAAAAAAATTTTACAAGAGGGTAAAATTAAAAAGATTTGCCCTTTTTTTATTTTGATTTTCGAAATGTCAGGATATCGACTTTGAGTAAAGATATGGGTAGAGATTTTTAGGCCAAATTTTTTGTCTGAATTTTTGCTAATTTTTCCTAATGTTAGATACACAAAAATTCAAAGTTTCTATAGTATATACTCTATTAACTACCCTCCCTCAATTAATTACCCCGCCTCTATTATGTAGTTACTAGAGTTTCACCGGAAGTTCCGGTTCCGGAAAGTTCCGGTGTTTTTTGGTTCCGGTTCCGGGAACCGGAACTCAAATTGGTTCCGGTTCCGGCTCCGGTTTACAAATCGGTTCCGGGCAAACCGGAACTTTTTTACACCCCTAAGGATTAGTTTTTTTAAGAAATATGGATTGGCTTGCCCCGATTGGCCTTTCAAAATTCTCAAAATTTTCGCCTGCGGCGCAAGAAAATGAAGAAATCTAGCTACTTGGTCACACAAATTCTCAAAATTTTCGCCTGCGGCGCTTAAAAAGGAAGAAATTTGTATCCTTGGTTCACCTAAAATCCCAAAATTTTCGCCTGCGGCGCTTAAAAAGGAAGAAATTTGTATCCTTGGTTCACCTAAAATCCCAAAATTTTCGCCTGCGGCGCTATGAAGGGAAGTTGTATGGTAAATCGAAGGATTTGGATGGATGAAGGTGGATTTTGAGTTACATTATGTGAGTTCAAGGGGTTATAGGTAATATAGAGGGATTTGGGATGTCCAGGGAATGAGCTGTGCAAGTTAGATATCAGGGATTGAATAGCTGGGGATTTGGTCTTCCAAAACTTGGATTTTTTTTCGTTTCGATTAACAGAAGAATTTGGCAGAATTTAATCGAAAAATTTGGCGAAACCGCACCCCTACTTAAAATAAAAATTTTTTAAAATGTGCTAGCAAAAATTTTTTTTAAAAGTTCCGGTTCCGGGCCGGAACTTTGAAAAGTTTCGGTTCCGGTTCTAGTAGTTACCCTCTTGAGGGAAAGGTCAATAATTACTGATTTAAAAATAGTTATAATTAGTCTTTCTAAAATTTTTGTCCATCACTGACGAATTTTCTATTTTTCAGAATATAAACTTATTTTTACTCTCTAAAATTCAGGTTGTTCCTTTTTTCACTTCTGATACTCAATTATATGCGGTACATTATTCAGTGAATATTAGCGAGTTTGGAATGATATCCAGTAATAAAATTTATGATAATGCTTGGGATTTAAAAAGCAAATATTTGGACTTTTCAGAGCTTTATTGCACCCCTAAAACGTGAATTTTCTTAAAATTAAATTTAAAAAATTATATTTAACAGGTGGACGGGTATTTGCGATCCCTATAGTGAATCAATGCGTAATTGGTTCAAAACTAAAGGATGGATTAAACGACTTGAACTTTGGGGAAATATGACTGTTTTTTAAAAATTAATTTAGAGAAAATTTTATTTTTTTGGAATTTTTTTTAATATCCTAATATTTATAGAATATTTAATAATGATAAAAAAAACTGGGACACGCCCAAGTAGGCGCGCGGCCAGGTAGGCGCAAAGCCATAACTACCTGGAAAATTTCTGGACCTTAACAATTTTGGAACTAATCTCTTTAGCTCAATGAGAGGAATCGCTTAATACTAAATTTTGAAAGATTCGAAAATCTTGAAGCATGTTATGGCTTTGCGCCTACTTGGCCGCGCGCCCTTGCTTGGGCTGTACCCAAAAAAACTCCAGACTTATACGAACCAGACTTATACGAAACTAATTGCTTTGTTAGTTGTTTTCCCTAGTCTTAACAGATATTAATGCTAATTTTGTAAAAATATTTTCTGAAAAATAATCTTTATATCAATTATGACATATCTTTTTTAAATTCTTTTTAAAAATTAGTTCTCCTATCCCTATGCTGTGAAATTTTAATTCCTATAAATATTTAATTTTATGTACTAAAATTTTGCTATGATCTTTTTCTTTAAATTCCAAATTATAAACATATTACTAAATATTATTAAAAGATAAATTTTTATTTTAATAAAAATTTTATTTTTTTGAATTAGAAAATGGCACAATATACATACGTCCAATTAAAAAAATTTGAATTTTTCTTACATTTTGAATTAGGCATTGGGTTTCAGATCATTTCTTCATGTTCGGGACCTACGCCCACTGGGTCTGGGACAGTTCCTTACCCTACCCCTCGAAATTTCTGAAAGTTATAGCCAATTGTTTAAATTTCAGAAAAGCAATTATAACTTTCAAAAATTTAGAGGAATAGGATAAGGGACGATCCCAGACCCAATGGCCGTAAGTCCCGAACATGAAGTGTTACATAACACAATCCCAAATTCAAAATGTAAAGGAAAATCCAATTTTTTTGATTGGACGCTTAAATGCAATAGAGCCAAAAAAATTTTTCTTTAGAAATATTTTTTAAATTTTAAATATAATAAAGCAAATAAAATCGGAGCAGTTCAACTGAGTCCCGGCTCAATTGAGTCCCGGCCCTATAACTCAAGTACGGGTTGATAATTTTTAATGTTCTTGGTAACATTGGATAGAGAATCAAAAGCTCTACAACATATCAAAAAATCAGAATTTTTGACCTATTGATAAAAAAGTTATGATCTAAAAACTAACTTTTTCAAAAAAATCGGATTTTTCGGCACTTTATCGATCATAACTTTTTTACCAGTCGGTCGGGAATTTTGATTTTTTGGTATATTGTAGCCTATTTAATGCCCTATCCAATGGTACCAAGAGTAGCAAAAAGTGTCCATCCCTTCATAAGTTATAGGGTCCGGGACTCAATTGAGTCGGGACTCAATTGAGGTGTACCGAAATAAAATTTCTAAAAATAATATTTACATTATAATCTATATTCTTAATTAGAATTATTCATGCCCATAAAGCTCTTCATGCAATTGTAGCATCGACAAAATTTTCCTAAATATAAAAAATTTTACATCATAATTAGGGGTACAGCCCGAATAGTCGCGCGGCCATAAGGTCGCCAAGCCATAACTTTGCTGCAAAATTTCTGGCCCATATTAATTTTGGTTCCAATCTCTAGCTCGATGAGAGGAATCGTTTAATACTAAATTTGGCCAGATTCGGAAAAAAGCAAGTTATGGCTTAGCGACCTTATGGCGGCGCGACTATTCGGGCGTGTCCCCATAATTAGGTATCAGAAATCTTCAGAGTATTCATTTTAAAAATAAAAAAATGTTTTGAAAAAATTGTTATTTTCTAAATCGAAAAAAATTTTCTGAGCTGATAAGAAAAATGAAGGAAAAATAAAAAAATTTCCACGTAAAATATCCAAAATAGGTAACAAAAAACATGAAAATAGTTAACAAACTATTATAGATGGCAAAATTCTAAAATAGGTTTCAACATTAGTATTTCAGGAAAAATATAGGTTAGTTTATCCTAAAATTTTTTTCCTAATTATAATAATTATATGTACCATAGACACAATAACCTCCACATCTTATGCATTTATAATGGCAGCCGCAATTTTCTAAACAAAAATCTAATTTTTTTAGATATATTTTTATTACCTGTATATTTTCGGGGTTTAAGGGGAATTTCAAAGAATAAAAAAGTATGACAAAAATTTTTAAGGGCCACAGCCGAAATTTTTTGAAATAAATCCCTCAAAAATCCCCTTGTTTCTGAAGAACTAAATAAAAGAACCCAACAAAGAAATCCTAGGGTATTCCTTTTTCCGAACACATTTAAATTTGTATTAATTTTATTACCTAAATTCTGGCTCAAATAAAAAACAATCATAAAAATAAAAATAATAATAATAATTTTGTTCATTTTTTAATATCTAAAAATGTGGAATTAAATTAAATTTTTTAAAGAATAGATTGATTAAGGTGATTAATTAGAAATCAGAGGAGAATTAGGATAAAAAAAATTTTGAAAAAATTCTTCGGATCTGTCCGCAAAAAGAATGCGCACCTTTCATACCTATTCTTGGATGTTTGCGTTAGGAGTAGCGCTACATTTTTGCCCTTTTCTGTTTTATTATGCTTTTGGCACTTAATTAAAAGTAATTAAGTAAAAATAAATATATTTTGCAACTGGTCCAAAATAAAAAATTCGAGATTACATTCTCAAATAAATTTCTTAAATATCTTTGGGATTAAAACCTTTCAACAATACCTACATATATCATGATTTAACTTTTAAATTCCAAACTATTTGAAAAAATTTCATCTTAATAATTTGATCAGTATTTTATCAAATTAAAAATTTTTTCAAAATACTTTTACACCTCTTGCCCCCTAATATCCCCGTTTCTATAGTTAAAAAGGATATAGTCGTATTAAGTGTAATACCAAGGGATTAGAGGGATATCAAAAGACTAAGAGTATGTATTTGTATGAAGGATTTAAGGAGGATACCAAAGAATTTCTTCCATATACGAATTAAACCTTCCAATATTTTTTGTTTCTCTAAATTAACTGATATCACCCTTATTATATATTAGAAAAAATTTTCAAAAAATTTCTTTTAGAAAAAAAGTTAATTTTGCCTTTATTGGATGATTTTAATCATTTTCAGATTTTTAGAATTGCATAATTTGTAATAATAAATAATTTTATTTTTTAAAATATTATGTAAAATATTTAGTAATTAGGGCTAAAAGGTTAATGCTAAAATTATAGCTAGCATATTATGAAAATTCATGTTTGCATTGAGATAAATCTTACGTTAACCGGTATCGGGCGGTATTTTACATACAGGGTGCGGCAAATTCGCGCAACTTTTTATTTTTACCATAACTTTCTTCATTTTTATCAAAAATTGATAAAACTTTTTTTATTTAACACCTAACACTTTAGGAAATTTATTGGTACCAAATACTAAACATTTTGTTTTCGGATAGCAAAGAAAAACGAGCCCAAACATAAAAACGGGAAAAAATGCAATTTTTTTTGTAAAAGTTTAATTGATCATAACTTTGTTCAAGATCATCCAATCCCAATAATTTTGGTACCAATCGACTTGTCTCGTTCAGGAGTATCGAAATAACTTATAATCTCATTTTCGAAAATTTCACACAAAAAATTCATTTTTTCCAAAGTTTGTTTAATTTATCATTCAGTGAGCTGTATCTCGGTTCATCTTTGTGATAGCTGAATGATTTTTACGTCATTCGAATTGTATTGCTGAGCTGATTCGAATGATATATAAATTTTACATATCGAAATCATACCCCCGACTCCAGTCCAATTTTTATCAAAAAAATTTTGCCTAAACTTTGACGAGAAATTAATCATGCTAAATTGTAAATTTCAAAAGCGATTTTGGTACCAATAAATTTCCTAAAGTGTTAAGTATAAAATAAAAAAAGAATTATCAATTTTTGATAAAAATGAAGAAAGTTATGGTAAAAATAAAAAGTTGCGCGAATTTGCCGCACCCTGTATTTTTTTTGAGTCCCAATAATACTTTTGCTTATATATAATTTTGCTTATATATCTAAATATGAAGGAGAATATAGGAATTTAAAATGATTATGATAGTAGTTATGAGAATGGACTGCCGTCAATCAGTCATTAACAAAAAAAAAGAATAATGTGACAATTTATTTTAAAATATTTTTTCTATCATACTCCTTTAAACAGCTGATAATAAGTTTAAAATTGACATATTGTGAATGTAATTGTCATTAAATTTGCAAAATAATAGTATGATAATAATTGAGGAACAGTTCGGTACTACCGTGGTACTTACGATAGTTTCTAGTTTTACAGTACCGCGGTAGTACCGATTTTTCGGCATTGGAAGATTAGAAGAAAAAATTGAAAATATTGCAAGAAAACTGATAAATATTGTAAAAATTTTTCAAAAATCCTCTTAAAATCATCTGTCATCTCTCAAATCTCCTGTTAACACCGATAAAAGTTATCGCTGATTAATCCTCCAAATGTCTTTATATCCTTTGTTTATACGTTAAGAATATTGAGGGGATAATATTTGAGGGGATTAAAGTATAGAGTTGGAAAAAACGATTCTGGTATCGGCCAACCCGAGCCGAGATTGACCGATATTCAAGAACTCGATACCTAGACCGATACCACCATCTTGAGTTGAGACCGATACCGAGAAATGAAAATGACCGAGACTAACAGAAATTTTTATTTTATGCCAAAAAATACGTGTAAAAATATTTTTTTCATTATTTTCATCATCCAAATATCAGATAAATACTCTTCACATCTGGATCCGATTCGATTGATGGATCCGATCCCTTAACCTTTTTATTTGTAAAGAGAGAGTAGGTTTACTCCATCCATCAGTGGTGATAGAGTAATAATTTGTAGAGTTCGAACTTTTCAAAATGCTGGGCCCGGGATTTTTTTTCTCAAAATCGCACCCGGGCCGGTTTTCCGGATAAAACGGACAAACCGGTCAGCCTGGAAAAACCGGATTTCTCAAAATTTCAGTATCGGGTTCGAGACCGAGAATGAAAAAACCGAGACCGATATTGGAAAAAAGCCGAGAATCTCGGTATCGGTCTCGTCTTTTCCAACACTGGATTAAAGAGACTACAAGGATTTAGGATGATATTAATGGACAGTGAGAAGGATATCGAGAGATGGATTAAAAGGTATATAAAGTGGATATTGTGAATATATTGATGGACTAAGAATAAGACTCTTCGTTACTACCGATGAAGCCAGATTTTTCCCTTTGTAGTGCCTTAGGCGAAACTTTTAGGAATTTTGGAAGGCCAAGGAGTTTATGAAAGGCCAGAAATTTTTAGCCTAATATATTAGAAAAAAAATTTCACGTTTGATAATATTTGGAAATAAATTTACGATTTTAGAATCAAAATCAAAAATCTTTAAGTTTTACTTTTGGAACGAAAAACAAAATAAAAAAAGAGATCAGAGTAAGTAAATATATTTTTATTAATTTTGAGAATAATATTTTGCAAAAATGTATTTGGGGGAAAATTTCCTCGAAAATCCATTCTTAGGGATAATCTGTTAATAACAGACTCAAAATTTTATTTCCATCCTACGTTCGCTCTCTTCTTGGCTTGTGAAATTCTCAAAATTTTCGTTCGTGGATTTACATATATAGATTAAAATTATATTTCACATTATTTTAATCATGAAATTTGATTTTATATTTTATCATTTTTAACTACAGTGCCGGAAAAAAAGATAGAGCCAAAGGCTATTAAATTAGTTTCTATCGATTATCTCTTTTCGATTAACTTTTAGAAAAAAAGTTTCAACGCAAAAATTGTAGTTTTTAAATGCTCTTTAAAATGAGTATAAATATCACTATACTTTATCAACAAACTTTTTTCCGAAAATTTTTAAACAATACTACCCCATTTTTGGGGTGGAAAAAAAGGTAGAGCCAAATAATAAAAAATTAAAAATCCCAATTTTCGTCGGTCAAAAATTCTACAAAAATTCCTGCCAATATTTCCATCTATACTGAGTAAAAAAAAGAACAAAGTCTGCAACTACTTTCTTCATCGAGATCTCAAAAATCAACGGAAAATGGTGGTACAGTACTTTAAAAAATATTTTGACACTCTAGATCTGAATTAAAATTCTTATTTTAGCCTATCTGAAAGCTCATAAAATTCTCTACAAAATTTCTCAATCTTAAATTTTTCGATAAAAAATTCATGGAGATGAAGGCCGTGAAATTGAAGACGTTATCGTTTCTGGTGTATATTGGGAGGTTGTGAGCATTTTTAATGTAAAGTGGATTCGCGTTAACCAGATGTTTTTTTAGAAAAAACAAGTTCCGAACTATTTTGTAGAGGATTTTATGGGCTTTCAAATGAGCATAAAAGAATTCTCTATTCTACTCGAGAATTCCCTATTCTACTCTTTTTCCTATTCTACTCGTTATCAATAGAAAAAAATAGAACCAGGTTCTATATATATTCTACAATTTTCATGTTGAAACTTTTTTTCTAAAAGTTAATCGAAAAGAGATAATCGATAGAAACTAATTTAATAGCCTTTGGCTCTATCTTTTTTTCCGGAATTGTATATTTTAACGTTAAGTGATTAGTTTTAACTTTATTAGTCAACCATTTTTAGTTTACATTACTAAAAATACGTACTCTTTCACAAACAGTCATCATTTACATAAATTAATTTGAGTTTGCTATCTTTTTCCGATCAGTTAAATAATATTTACAATAATTTATAATAACTAGAGGGCGGACTTTTATGCATTAAATTGCAAAATATGCACTATCTCTGTATTTGTAAACTCTGCATACATACTCTGTATTTAGCTTTGTCGGTTTCTGCAAATTCTTCGGATATCCGGAACCGAACCGAAAAATCGGCTCTACTTCACTTTATGAGTCAAATTAAACTTTATAAGTTCAAACAAAACTTGTTAGCCCAAAATATAGAACCAGGAACTTGCACAAGCGCCTAGTTGAGCCCATAGGTTTATGTTGTTTGATTTTTTGTTATTTTCGAATAAATCAAGAATATATTAGATGAACTACAATATACCAAAAAATTGGTAAAAGATTTTTTTGACCGCAAAAATTCCAAATTTCGGGGGTCTGTCACTCGGCCATATGAGGTAGGATTTCGTTAATTTTGGCGTCATTCGACTCAGCTCGACGAGCTCTTTCGAATGATGTAACATTTAAAAATGGAATTTTTTACCCCAAAATCGAGCTCATCCCGGCCCTATCTGAAAAAGAGCGCGCTTTGATTTTTTTTCATCATTTTTTCCTACCTTAATATCAGGGTGGCCCTTTCTAAAACACCAAAATAGGGCGCAGCCACTCAAAAATAGGGCAAAAATAGGGCGAAATCGGCCAAAAATAGGGCAAAAAATAGGGCATTATTTAAAAATCTTAAAAATAATTGAAATTTCAATTAAAAAGCTTTATTCTAAATTTTTTAACTAGGTTTAACTAAATTGAGAAAATGGAGGGATATAGGGGGATTTCGAGCAATTATTAATCGAATTGGGGTTAACAGAGTTATCTAGGGGATTTAGGATCAAGAAGTTATCTAAGATGGATAAATGGTTAGAAACTTGTAGTTATCTAGGGATTTGTGAGGATTCAGTGAATTCGGGGGTAGAAACTTCGAGTATTTTCCGCCTATATTCCAATCAAGCCCTTCCAATCCCTCAATTTCACACAAAGTCTTCACAGATTTTTCCTTTTTCAGCGCCGCAGGCAAAAATTTTGAGAATTTTGTAAGGCCAAGAAGCCAGATTTCTCCCTTTTTTGCGCCGCAGGCGAAAATTTTAGAAATTTTGGAAGGCCGTAAAGCCAGATTTCTTATTTTTTCTGCCATTTCATTATGAAATTCTAAAATTGTAAAAATTTTACAAAATGGTAAAAATAGGGCAAAAATATGGCAAATGTAAAAATAGGGAAAAAATAGGGCGGAAAGGTCGAAAATAGGGCAAATGCCCTGTAAATAGGGCAAAAGGGCCACCCTGCTTAATATATAAATAATTAGAGATCGGACCAAACAAATATTTGGTCAAATAAAATCAAATATTTGACCAAATTTTATTTGATTTTATTTGATCAAATATTTGTTTGATGAGTTTTTGAAGAAATTTGATTTTTTCAAATATCAAATAAATATAAATAATTTGATCAAATATTTGTTTGATGAAGGTTTGAAAAATCAAATATTTGATCAAATATCAAATAATTTGAAAATTTATTTGATTTTCGTTTTTAGCATGTAAAGAGACCCTTAATCCCTCTCATATTACCCTTAATCCCTCTCATATTACCCTTAATCCCTCATATTACCCTTAATCCCCTCATACATATCACCCTTAATCCCTCCACACCCATCTTAATCCTCCGATGTCATCTTCATATCTTAAATTCCCGAATATACAATCAAATACACAGATTTATATGGTATTCCGAAATTTTTTAAAAAATTTGATATTTGATCAAATATTTGATTTTGCAAATCAAATTTTTTCAAATATCAAATAATTCTCAAATTATTTGATCAAATATTTGTTTGATGACTTTTGGGGGAAATCAAATTTTTTCAAATATCAAATATTTTTCAAATTATTTGATCAAATATTTGATTTTGTCGTTTGTCCGATCTCTATAAATAAAAATGGGCAGTCTTTTCTTCCTCGTTCGATTCCACTCTTTTTACCTGTGGCATATTAAATGAGAGGACAGACAAAGCACACACACACGGACAGACAAAACACGAGTGTTTACTGTCCGAGTCCGTCCGTGTTTTGTCTGTCTGTGTCCGTCCGAGTCCATCCGTGTTTCGTCTTTATGTCTCTCCTGTCACATACATGTCTCCTCCGTGGTCAGTCTTTTCTTCCTTTTTGAATCCGTTCATGTTTTGTTTGTCCTCTCATTTGAATATGCCGCAGGTAAAAAGAGTGGAATTGAAAGAGGAAGAAAATACTGACCATTATTTATATTAGAGCCCGGACGGAGGGCTCGGTCGATATTTTTTCGATAAATATCGAAAAATACCGAATATCGAAAAATATCGAAAAAACCAAAATTTTCTCGGTCGATATTTTTTCGATAAATATCGAAAAATATCGAAACCGAAAAATATCGAAAAAAAAGTCTAGATATTTTTCGATTTTTCAAAAAAAAAAAATTAAAAAATTTTATAATAAATCCATAACAAAATTTTTATAAGCAAAATATTTAATCAATATTTATAATTAATAATTGGAAGATTCCTGTTGAGGAATATTAGCATCTCAGCCTTTCGGGGATTAAGACTTCTCCGACGATATGTATAAGTATCACGGGCAGTAGAAAATAACTGTTCGGACGCAATGCTACTCGCAGGAATACAAAGAAATTTTTGTGCTTCTTTAGATAAAACTAAATTAAAAATTATTAAAAGGAAAATTTTTTATACTAACGTGGAAAATCTTTAGCCCTTAACCTCCAAAAATCTAAAGGATCTTCATTTGATTGAATCAAATTTAAAGTGCAATAATCTGTAACTTCCTTTTCAATATCTGGTCGTCCTAAATATTAAATTAATAAAAAAATTCAATAGAACCCCCACTTATTGTTTCATCATTTGAAGAACCAGCAAGAGCTTCATTAAAAAAATCTAACAATCCTTTGGGTTTTTTGCTAATTGGAGAAATCGGTAAAATTTGATCTTCATCTATTGTCGTTTCAGGCATTCCATCAAAATGTAAAAAGACTCGTCGACTAAAATATGAAAAATTGAAATAATTAAAATATGAAATAATAATAATTAACCGCAAAAATTCAGGAAATTCAGCCATCTTATCTTTGAACCTTGGGTCGAAAAACATTGCTAATTGGTGATCTCTAAAGTTATTATATACCAATTTATTTATTTCTACAAACCTGTCTTCCTTATAAACAAAAAATTTTGTCCCCAAGCCAGAAATTATTTGATCTCTTATTTTATTTACATCAGAATTTTCAAATTGTAAAAGTGACAATTTTTGAATTACTAATTTTGCATAAGGAAATTTGACAGAAATTGAAGAAGTTTGACAACAAAAAAGTCTAGTTAATTCTTCCAAAGGTTCTAATAATTTAGTAAGCTCATGTAGTAAGATGCTTTCATTGGCATCAAAAGTAAAATCAAATTTTTTGTTTTGTATGGCATATTGTGCAAGTGCTTCTTGTTGTTCTGCAATTCTTTTTATCATATTATATGATGCATTCCAACGACACGGCATATCCTAAAAATCTTGGATTTATTGAATTAATAATTAACCTGTAAAAGTGTTCTAGTCGGTATATTCAGATCCATTTGGATTTTTTTCAAAATGTTGGAAGCTAGTGGAGAATGTTTATAATGACCAACAATATGTCGACATTTTGCTAAAAGATTTTTAACACTTTCATTTTTGTCTAATGCTCCTCTAACAACAATGTTTTCCATATGGGCTGAACAATTTGTATCCAAAAAATTTTCAAAATTTAATAATGGATCAGAAAAAGCCTATAATTAGATAGTAAATTGGGAATAAAATAAAAAATAAACCTTTCTAAAATTGCTACCTTCATCGTGAACAAAATAAGAAATGGTTTCTTCCTCAAAATTCCAAACTTTCAATAATTCACGTATTTTTTCTATTATTTTTTCGCCTGTATGACTTCCTTGAAACTCTGAGACTGACAGAATAAAAGATTTTCTTGTAAAATTTTTTCCAATTCCATGAGCTGTCAAGCTTTAGAAATTAATAAATTAAGTTTAAATTTAAAAAACCTTATAAATGAATTTGATGTATCAGACCAGATATCTGATGTGAAGGCAATTTTTGGACAATAATTTAATTCATCTTTTACTTTCAATTTAACCATGTCGTAAACTTTTGGCAAAATATTTTTTCTGTAAAAGGATTCATCATTTAATTTTTGTAGAGGATTATTGCTCATAAAAAGTGAATGAGTAGTAGGATTATTGATGTCAGAAAAAGAAGCTTGAGTACAAGCAATCCAATGAATAACTTTTTTATCAAATGATGAAATTCCACCTTAAAAGAAAATGTTAAAAGAAGTATAAATTTAAATTTTATACCACTTCCTGTAATAATATGTTTTTCAATTGATCCCTTCTCACCTTCTTTTTGTTTAGTCAATGATTCAAATTTCGTTTGAAAATCGCTGTTTTTGTGTTTGAATTTGAGATGACTTATTAAATTTGTCGTGCTGCTTTGTTGACATTTAATTATCTTATTGCACTCAAGACATTCAGCCTCATCTTTATTGACTTTTTTGTAAAGGCCTATTTGCCAAATTATACTTTCCGATGGCATTTATTTAAAAGATATTTTAAAAACAAGACTAAAACATAAAAAATTAAGCAAAAAATAAATTTAAACACAAATTTCAAAATGTTAACTAAAATAAACAAATAAGCAGCCTTTTTGGCGCCAAAAATTCAAATATTTGTAAAAAATGGCGTTCGATATTTTTTTCGATTTTTCATCATTTGGTCGGTCGATTGTTTCGATTTTTAAATTTTTTCGGTCGGTATTTTTTCGATAAATATCGAAAAATATCGAATATCGAAAAATATCGAAAAAGTCAAAATTTTCTCGGTCGATATTTTTTCGATAAATATCGAAAAAAAATATCGAAAAATATCGATAAATATCGATAAAAAATCGTATCGGTCCGGGCTCTAATTTATATACAGTGCCGGAAAAAAAGATAGGACCAGAGGCTGTTAATTTAGTTTTTATCGATTATCTCTTTTCGATTAACTTTTAGAAAAAGTTTCAACACTAAAATTGTAGATCTTTAAATGCTCTTTAAAATGAGTATAAATATCAAGATAATTTACCGACAAAATTTTTTCCAAAAAAATTTAAACGATACTACTCAATTTTTGTGGTGGAAAAAAAGATAGGACCAAGATAATTAAAATTAAAAATATCGACTTTTGTTCGGTCAAAAATTCTATAAAAATTTTTATAAACATTTCCATCGATACCAAGTATAAAATTAAAAAGAACGAAGTCAGTAACTTATTTCTTCATCGAGATCTCAAATCTCAAAAATCAACGGAAAATAGGGGTACAGTCAGTGATGCGGGGGTTCCGGTTCCGGTTCCGGAACCGGTGCGGTTCCGGTTCCGGTTCCGGAAGTGGAACCGTGGAACCGGTAAAAGTCCGGAACCGGTTTGGAACCGGAACCGTGGAACCGGTAAAGGCCCGGAACCGGTTTGGAACCGGAACCGTGGAACCGGTAAAGGTCCAGAACCGGTTTAGAACCGGTTCCAGAACCGGTTCCAAAGATACACCCCTAATGATGGGTAAAATCAGAGAAATGGGCAAAAGATGGGAGTAGTGAGAAGAAAAGGAAGGGAAAATTGAGACGAGTGAAAAAGATTATCTTTATTTTTTATTCAAAAGATGTGTGGTTGAATGGATATTGTGTTAGGTTCATAGTTTTGAGGAATTATCATTGTGTGAGGTTCGAACCGAACTTAATGAATGACAAAATAATTGTTTTTCTTCAGGAAATAGATTATTATGAACTTATTTATAACAAAAAATTTTGTCATATTTTTAAATACATGAATTCTCAAAATTTTCGCCTGCGGCGCTTAAAAAGGGCAGAAATCTAGTGCTTGGCCTTCCAAAATCCTTAAAATTTTCGCCTGCGGCGCAGAAAAGAGAAGAAATCTGGTGACTTGTCCTTCCAAATTTAACAAATTCTCGCCTGCGGCGTTTAAACCCCGTTTTCCGTTTAATTGTTGTTGTTCAATTGCGTCCACCCTGACCCGGATCCGAAATTTTCGAGTCACCCAAAAATGTTTGGTCCCTTTTTCGATTTTCGGAGGCCTATATCTCTGCGAGTTTTTGTCTCCTGCAAGAAATTCTTGCATATTTGAACTCAGCTCGAAGAGACGAATTGAATGATATATACTTACAGTTTGGATCTCAGTGGACCTATACTAAGTTAAAGCCAAAATTTTTTGGAACCGGAACCGGTTTGGAACCGGTTCCAGAACCGGAACCGGAACCGGGCAAAATTAAAAAAGCGGTTCCAGAACCGGAACCGCCAAAATTAAAAAATCGGTTCCAGAACCGGAACCGGAACCGGGCAAAATTGAAAGAGCGGTTCCAGAACCGGAACCGGAACCGGGCACATTTTGGAATTTCCGCATCACTGGGTACAGTACTTCAAAAAATATTTTAGCCCCCTGGAGCTTATATTAAAAATTTTATTTTATGCCTTCTGAAAGCCCATAAAATTTACCACAAAATAGTCGAGAAATTAATTTTTCTAAAAAAATACCTGGTTAACTCTAGTCCACTTTACATTAAAAATTCTCAAAATCTCCCAAAATACCCCAGAAATGATAACTTAAAAAATTGCCTTACCTCTATCTCCATGAGTTTTTATTTGAAAATAAAAACTTTTATGGGCTTTTTAATGGGCAAAAAAGAAAATTTTTTATAAAAGCTCCAGGGGGTTTAAATATTTTTTGAAGTACTGTACCCCTATTTTCCGTTGATTTTTGAGATTTGAGATCTCGATGAAGAAATAAGGTACAGACTTCGTTCTTTTTTCTTTTCTACTCAATATCGATGGAAATGTTCACAGAAATTTTTATAGAATTTTTGACCGAACAAAAGTCGATATTTGTAGTCTGGTCCTATCTTTTTTTCCACCCCAAAAATTGAGTAGTTTTTGTTTTGAAATGTTTGTAAAATTAATTGTTGATCAAAAAGGTAATATTTGTACTCATTTAATAGAGGATAGATTAATCGATAATTTCTATCAAATTTTTTCTCTTAAAAGTCTAAAATTCGGAAGAAAATTTGAGGAAAGGAAAATGTGTGCGTCTGGTCCTATCTTTTTTTCCGGCACTGTAATAAGTTAGGAAAAAAATGATGAAAAAAATCAAAGCGCCCTCTTTTTCAGATAGGGTCCTTATCTCCCCAATGGCTTTTTGATTTTCAATCGCCTGTATCTCTGCGAGTTTTCGTCTCCGACAGAAAATTCTTACATATTTGAACTCAGCTATGCGAGACGAATCGAATGGTATATATTTCGAGTTCCGATCTCGTTGAACTTATACTGAAGCGACCCCTTATTATTTAGAATATTTAATAATGTTATTAACAAAATTGACTACTATTTGTATTTTGTTTATTTATTATGTTTTTGCCGAGCAGGATGATAAGCAAGAAAATGATGGACTGTATGTCTCAGACTTTAACATTAGGACTAACTTTCAGTCTACCACTAATCTTAATGAACTCGTTCGATAAAATAAGTAGGATGGCACTAAAATAGCTTGCCAAAATAAATTTTTGAGTTAGGTTTACCCTCCACCGCTCCTTATGATATGCAGTTTGACATTCATCTCGAACATTTTTTAAACTCGTTTTAAGCGTTTTACTAACTGACATGGTCAACACCCATCATTCAATTCCATATCTAAATTCGGACCAATGCATGCTACGCCCAGGACAAAAGGAACATGCCTCTTATGATCTAATATTCGCTAGAGAAGAAATACATTTATGTGACGAGTAAATACATAATAGTAAATACATATTTTTAAATAAACTATTTAGATTGTTGTTATGTTATCCGAGTCAATTGAATGGGAATAATACACGAAATGGGATTATTGCTTCAATACCTTATCGTCTTCGTGAAGGAAAAAATGTGAATAAATAATATTATATGCTAATTATTCTAATAACTTATGTCAATTATGGGAAAAACCATACGGATATATCTTTTTCAATTGGGTAAATGACCGGTTGGTGTCTTACCTGACCGCAAAGGGACTTTTCGGCAGTATATGAAAGGAATGCGGCACTCAATTTTTTCCCTTATTCTTAGAAATGGTTAATTTTCTTATATTTTTCTCTCTGTTTTGATTTGTGCCCCCTATGGTTTTTTGATTTTCGGGGGTCTATATCTCACCGAGTTTTCGTCTCCTGCAGAAAATTCTTGCGTATTTGAGCTCAGCTCAGTGGGAGGAATCGAATGGTATATAAATCGATTTTCGATCTTCACGGGCATATACTAAAGCGACCCTGAGTAATCTTTACTTCGATGTCCAATAACTCTTTAGATCTCTTTGATCCCTCTAATTCCCACGATACTCTCTGGAATTTCTCGGTATCTCGTTAAATCTCTTTGATCCTCTCATTGCATTATGCTTTGTAATTCCCCTCTGACTCAATATCCCCCAAAGGTACTTGTGGGCTATCTCATACCAGTTCTTGCGGACAAATTTATGCGGCTTTACTCAATTTTCTCTGTGGCAATATTCAATGAGTGTCATCAACAGGAAAAGATTAGTTTTTCTTTCAATGTCACCAAACCTCGACCAGAGTCGAATCATACCGAAATCGTCCGTGGGGGCATCTCTGAACTCAGTTACAGGGGTCCAAAATGTCTAAAAACGTACACAGCTCGGTTCTTTATTAATATCCCGCCCCCACCCCTATTTGAGTCTCAGATTAATTTTCCTTTTCTCCTGTCAATCATTTATTTTTCCTCTTTTTTTAATACCAATCATTTTTTCCTTAAAATATGAGTTACCCAAAAGGGCGCGCGGCCATAAAGGCGTAAAGCCATAACTCGCTTCAAGGTTTTTGAACCTTACAAAAATTAATATTAAACGATTCCTCTAATCGAGCTAAAGAGATTAATAACAAAAATGACAAAGTCCAAAAATATTACAGAAAGTTATGGCTTTGCGCCGTTATGGCTGCGCGCCCATTTGGGCTGTACTCCTCAAATGTCTTAAGCTTTTAACTTGCCTTTGCGTATTTTATTCGAGGGAGGAAAATGATTGGCATTAAAAAAAGAGGGAAATAAATGATTGACAGCAAAAAAAAGGAAAAATAATCTGAGACTCAAATAGAGGTGGGGGGCGGGATATTAATAAAGTACCCACAGCTCTGCATTTTGAACCCATGCCGTTGTTGGGTGGGTGTACCATTGATTCTATTCACAATAGGCTAACTTGTTACCATAAAATCATTTTGGGATAGTGGGCCCTACACACCCAGAGTTCTGGTACACAAGCACAATGCCTGACCATTGATTCTAAAACGAAGAGCTGGGTACTTATCGCAATAGAAAGGATTGTAACACACATTAAGACTGCAACCAAAAGGGAGGAGGGGGTACAAAGTTATTGCCATATAAATAACTGAATAAATATTATTCCAACGGATTGTAAAGATTAGTTGTTTCCAAAACGAAAGGAATATGGAAAACACTAGTTAATCAGCATAACCATTAGTTATTCTGAATAATCTTTGTTTTTTAAAGAGCATCATCACCTATAAATGCGAACAAAAACGCAAAGAATTTTGTGAAAAAGCAAAAAACAAACCTTTATGTTCTTTAGGAAAGCCTGCTTCTACTTTATGGCATGGAATTATGATTAAAACTGAGTACATTCCTATATACCAAAATAAATCGCATACATTTGCTAATTTCGTAACCACAATTTCATTGTCAATTACAAAAAAAAAGTAAGTTTAGTGTTCTGCAAGATGTAATATATAGAGTTGTGAATTTTATGTATTAAAAATGCAAAACGCACTATAATATCCAAGAAAAAATACAAAAATATGGACAAAAATATGCAAGAAAACCAAAATATGCACGCAAAATGCACTTAGAAATTTTACATTTTTAGTCATTTTTACTTTGTTGGATATTTTGAGGTGATGTTGATAGTAATGTTGATAGTAAATAGTTGATTTAATAGATATAATTCTTGAATAGTCAGAATCAGACATGGGCGAAACTCCAAATTTTTTTCGGACGAAACGAAACGAAACAAAGTTTTTAAAAATCGTTTCGTTAACAAAATGAAACGAAACAGTCAAAATTTAACGAAACGAACGAAACAAAACGAAACATTTTAATTTCGAAAAAAATCTCAAAAATCTGGATTATTTTATTAACTACACAATTTTAAGCATGTTAATTGGCCAATAATGACATACAGTGCTGTTCAAATTTATAAGCGCACTTGAAAAAATGGAATAACTCGGGGCTTAGTTATTCAAATATTATCAAATTTTGATTTAAAATACTAAAACGTATTAGAAATATGTTGACATTAAAAGAATTTGAAATTAGCCATTTGAATTCGAATAAGATTCAGACTGGAAAATAAGATTCAGACTATCTTGTAGCAAATTTCAAGGGCTATCAAATAAGCCTAAATAGAAATTTCAAAATAATTCATAAGGGGTCGAAAATATTTTTTAAAGAGTCTTACCCCTATTTTACCCCTATTTTCAGGGTATCGAGATCTCGACATTGAAATGAGATATGGGCCTAGTTCTTTTTTATTTGTTCTTAATACCGATAGATATGCTTGCTCAAATTTTTGTAGATTTTTCTAATGTTAGAAACACGAAAATCCAAAGTGCGCTTATAATTTTGAACAGGTAAATTTAGCGCGTTTATTGAAAATTTTGAATTTTTCGAATTCAAATGGCTAATTTCAAATTCTTTTAATGTCAACATATTTCTAATACGTTTTAGTATTTTAAATCAAAATTTGATAATATTTGGATAACTAAGCCCCGAGTTATTCCATTTTTTCAAGTGCGCTTATAATTTTGAACAGCAATGTATAAGTGATCGTAAAATTATGTGGACCATAAATTGTGGTCCCATTAGCCAATTTTTCTCTTAATCTCACCTAAATCTATAGTTCGATGTTATCGGGATTTATAGAAAAACCGGGATCTGGATTTTGGAATTGTGATACCGATCCCGACACGGGATCGGGATTGGTCGAAATCGTCGCATTACCAAATGAGTAATCGACGACAAAACTTTTGGATTATTAAGCCAAGGTCCTTCCCTCCAAAATATGCAAAAAGATTAATCTGCGGATACTCCCAGTACGGGCTCTAAAGATAATTAAAAAGGGGGTCAACTCTGTACCCCTCATTAGCTCCGTTAATCCTACAAATCGACAGATTAAACTTGTAAAAAGATAAAAGCAAAAAATGGTGTTGATCAAAAGTTTGTAAGCCTTCAGGGTCAATAGGTCATCAGTGTGTAGATTTAGGAGGGGGGGTCTTTTCTCATCACCGCAGGCGAAAATTTTGAGAATTTTGGAGGTCCTTAAGCCAGATTTCTTCCATTTTTTGCGCCGCGGACGAAAATTTTGAGAATTTTGAAGGCCAAGAAGCCAGATTTCTTCCATTTTTTTGCGCCGCAGGCGAAAATTTTTTAAATTTTTATCACCAAAGAATAAATTATTTTAGTTTTGGGTAATATTTTGGCTTAAAAAATAGGTAATGTTTCGTTAACGAAACACAGGTGTTTCGTTAACAAAACGAAACAAATTAAAAAGTGTTTCGTCACGAAACGAGACGAAACAGGAAAAAACATAACGAAACTAACGAAACAACGAAACGAAACGTTTCGCCCGTTTTTTTTGGTCAGAATTGATAATTGAAAATTAGAATTGAAATTCGATAATTGAAATTGAAAATTGAGAATTGATGCTTTAGAATAGTCATAATTGATAAAATTGATAATTAATAGTTCATAATTGATACTAAATAGTTGATAGTATTTGATAGCTGACAAAGTTTGCGGACTGTGATGTTTCCGTTTAGCGGTTTCCATACGGCGGTTTCCGTGCCAGACAAGTTCCGTGCTTGCCCAGTTCCGTGCAGCCGGATCTGTGCACGTTGTAAAAGGGGAGGTTCCCGTGCCCAAATTTTATTTGTTTTAACTTTTCATATTTAAATTTTTTTTCGAAATACCGCACTCTAATTTAAAGTTTTTTAAATTATTTTTTCGTCATTTCAGAATGGATCAAATTTTAACTAAACGTAACAAGCAAAAAATCCCTCATGATGGGTTTCTTTATGTTTTCGAAAGACCAAACAAAGATGAGACCAAACTTTTTTGGAGATGCGAGTTCCAATCAAGCAAAGGGATCAATTGTAAGGGACGAATACACACCGATTTAGAACACAATATTTTGACTGTAAAAGGAAATCGCACGTGTGTGAAAATGGACCGGCACGTGTCCAGTCTCAACTAGCTGTTAGCAATATGAAAAGACGTGCCTTAGAAACTATGGAGCAACCTTCTACAATAAGAGCCGCAACCCTACAGAATATCCCAACACCGGTTATGGCACAACTGCCGTCTAAAGCTGCTATTAAAAAGGTTAGCATTAAGGATGGTATTTTCTAGCCAAATTTTCATCGTTTGTAGATGATTAAGCTTGTTCTGGTACCTTTGGCTAATCCTCTTTCTCTAGACTCAGCGACTCAGCTTGAAGAGCTCTTTCGAACGATATAGGTCTGTTTCACAATTATAGATTCACCTATTTTTTCGTGTTTTTACATGTAAATGAAGTCCAATCGATATATAATTTTTATCGAAAATAATTTTACTCTATTATATGTCAAATACATTAATAAATTTTAAATCTTAAGGTAACTGATTTTGGCACTTTATCCCCTAATATCTCGCCATTATAAATGTAAACCTTTAATTATTTTGTAGAATCCTAAAGGTTATGGAACAATAAAAAGATGCGGACGGCATCCTAAGTTGAGTAAACGTCTTAAAAGAAGAATTTTAAAAGAAGTTAGCAATACAACCAAAGGTTATCGACGAATTCGAGCCGAAATTGCCCCACAAGTGTCCTATTCTACAGTATACTTGTTCCTTTTCTTCGCAAATACCGTCGAGTACAATTCAAATTTCAACAGGATAATGCAGCTATCCATGTCTCAACAATTTCTAAGCAGTGGTTTAGAGAAAAAATTCATGTAATTGACTGGCCCTCTAGAAGTCCTGACTTAAATATAATTGAGAATGTTCGGTCTATGCTGGCAAAGGATGTTTATGATAATTCTAGACAATTTGATAATGTAAATTTACTTAGAAAGGCCATCGAAGAGGCCTGGGGGAGACTCTCCGTAGAAAAACTTAAAAAATTATATAATAGCTGTCACAGAAGAATGATGTCTGTTATTCAGCGTAATGGGAGTCCTACATTTTACTAAAAAATTTGCCTACTTTTGATTGTTTTTATCATTTCCGAATTTATTTTTTAATATTTTGAAATAAAATTATTTGAATCTATAATTATGAAACACCTATTTTAAAGAAAAAAATTAATAACTTTTTAAGTAATTCATAGATTTAAAATTTATTAATGTATTTGACATATAATAGAGTAAATGTATTACCTATAAAAATTTTAGCTAGGTCTTGACCAATAGGAAGCTTTAACACGAAAAAATAGGTGAATCTATAATTGTGAAACAGACCCTATAATTTGCCATAAAAAGTTTAAAAAATCGAAAAAAATAGAAAGGAAAAAAAGGGGGGACCAGCCTTGGAATTACCGTATTTCATTTTAAGGTTTAAAAATATTTGTGGAATTTAGGGATATTAATATTTGGACGCAATTCTTGTTCTGACTGGGCACACGAAATTGAGAAAATTTTTATTGATGGCACGTTCTCCCTTGCTCCGCCGCTATTTCAGCAAGTTATAATGGTACAAGAACTCAACCTCGTTTTCCTGTTGCACTCTGGAATGTTTTTGAACGTACACTTAATGGTGGCGATCGAACAAATAACTATGCAGAATCAAGTCATAAACGCTTACAACGATCTTTTGGATGTGATCATCCTTCTCTATGGAAGTATGAATTATTATTTATTTCAGCATAAATTATTAATTCTAGGTTCATTGATACCATACAAGAGAACAAAAGGCTGTAGATGCTGACTATGCACAATTTACGATGGGTAGGAATCCACCACCGAAGGCGAAAAAGTATCGAGATGCGGATCGTCGACTGTTGAATCTGGTACAAAACTACGTTCCACTTATACCTGTTCAGAATGAGCAAATTAATTTTCATGCTGATACTTTTCTTACATATTTGGCTGGCATTTCTCGAAATTATTTAATAAACCAATAATTTTTTGTTTATTTATAATAAATTTTTGTTTATTTGACTCATATTTTTATTAAAATTTTGTTCCCTGAAGAAAAAAAGTCGAGACAAAGACTTCCCCCTAAGCCCGGAAAAACCCAAGTAAAGCCTAGAGTAAAGACTCGGCTATCTTTTAACTTGTTCTTTAGATCGTAGAAAGTAAGAAAAACAAAAAAATCTACTAGAAAATCTCTTTTACAACGTGCAATCTTTTTACAACGAGAAAATCTCTTTTACAACCTCCTCTTTTACAACGTGAACGGAACCGGCTGCACGGAACTGGGAAGGCACGGTCCCAGACCCAGTGGGCGTAGGTCCCGAACATAAAGAAATGTTTCGGTACCATACTCCAACTTTACAATACTAAGAAAAATCCAAATGTTTTTTGATTGGACGCATAAACTTTCATTGGACGCATAAAAGTCGATTGGACGCATAATCTGGAGTAGAGCCAAAAATACATATGCATTTGCATAAAAATCACAACTCTAGCAGAGTTGCGTCGTAATCGAAATTTTTTTCGTAATGGTAATTCGTAATTTAAAAAAAATTTCTGAATCGTAATTCGGGACACGCTCGATTAGGCGCGGGCCGACTAGGCGCGACCGATTAGGCGCCGGCCGATTAGGCAAAATTACAAACTATTACTTAACACGAACCTCCTAATCCCTACAAATCCCCTGATATCCGTTCAACTCCGAAACAAGAACTGAAATTTACAAAAACCCAACTCAACCCTACTTCTACTTTGCAACTTTTCACATTTCCAAAAACTTTTCACCTTCATGGACTTTTAAATCTTTAATCACTTTTCTGTGCCGCAGACAAAAATTTTGAGAATTTTGGAAAGCCTTAGAAGAAAAAAATGCAATTGTTAGACCGGAGGCCTTTGAAGTTAAGATGGTCATGAAACCAGAACTATTGGTTTTATGCGCCGCAAGCGAAAATTTTGGAAAATTCATGACTAAATTAAAATTTTTAATGTTTTTTCTAATTTAAAATATTAAAAAAAAATTACAAATTTAAAATCAAAATCAAAGTTTTAAAATTTTTATTTTCGAAAAAAAGAAATTTCTAAAGTTCCGATATTTTCGTAATCGTAATTCGTAACTCAAATTCGTAATTACGTAATTTGTAATTACGACGCAACCCTGAACTCTAGTAATATACATAATGTGTTTACCGAAGGAAATCTTTCGGTAATACCAAGTATTTCTATATGCACTAGAGATGTTAAAAATGGGATAGTATCTTTAAACTTAAGATATGAATTATTTGACGCTCCAATATTCAGAATAGAATTCGGTCGTAAAGAGGATTTATTTACAAAAGTCTATGTGGAAGGTGACGGTGAAAAAAGTGAATTTTTATAATATTTTATAGGATTAAGCGGTATCAGGATCAGATCGGTATTGTGCGGGGAGGGATAACGATATACCTCTCAACTTACAAGGGGACCTGTCGAACTGTAAGTCAAAAATTTGTATTTCTTTCAGTAACAATCGATAGAGCATCATCGATTTACTCAAAAAATTTTCGTCTTTTTTGGCTAGGAATATGAAACAAAAAGTTATGGGGGTAATTTTGAACTTTACAGACCCATTTTTTACTAACCAAGTTTTTCATTAAGATTGAGAGAATGGTAAGACTTCCTTTCTTCCCCTTTAATTTCCTACTTAGTCCTTTATGCTACGGTTACATAAAAAACGCGCGCGTCTTGCGGCAGAAAAGATAATGGGAAATGAGGAGAGAAAAAGACGCCGGCGTCTTGCCGCTTTTTTTGAGTGGTTACATAAACTGCGTCTTCCGCCAGCGTCAAGACGCCGGCGTCTTGACGCTTTTTTCGAGTGGTTACATAAACTGCGTCTTCCGCCGGCGTCTTGACGCCGGCGTCTTGCCGCTTTTTTCTAGTGGTTACATAAACTGCGTCTTCCGCCGGCGTCTTGACGCCGGCGTCTCTTTTTTTAATTCAAACATGTTTGAATTTTTTGCGGCAACTTTTAGCGTCTTGATCATTTCTCGGCCAATTCTAATCCGATTTTCAAAATTTAAAAAGATTCTGAAAATTCAATTCATTCTCTATCGATCAATATAAATTTTATATTTTTAAACTGACTTTTTATAGGTTAAAATTAATTTTGAAAAAGGTATACTTTTTGCAAAAAAATATCTTTTTTTTCGATATTTTTGAGATTTTTGAGATAATTTTATTTTAGTATGATAAATATTTAAAAAAATTTTAATTGGATTTAGTGGTTACATAAAATCGCGCGCGTCTTGCGGAAGACGCTCGGCGTCAAGACGCTGGCGGAAGACGCTGTTTTGTGGTTACATAAAACTAGCGTTTTGACGCTTTGCGTCTTCCCGCTTAGCGGCAGACGCTGATTTTATGTAACCACGAAACTGCGTCTTCCGCCGGCGTCTTGACGCCGAGCGTCTTCCGCCGGCGTCTTGCGTTTTTTATGTAACCGTAGCATTAATTACGGATCAGGTTTTGCTCCTCCATTAGGTGATGGCCTAGTAAAAGTTCTTTCTCGTAAGGATGTATGTAAATAAAGCCAGTCGGTCAAGAAATTTGGCAATACTGTAGAATTCGGTCTCGTTGAAAAATTAATTTAAAAATACTGCAAAAACAGATCATACATGTCGGTACTAGAGGTCGGCAAAATCGCATTTCCGGGATCCCGAGTCGGGATTTTGGATTCGTCCCACGGCGGGCCAAACGGGACATTGGGGGTCGAAAAATAGCGTGTTATTTTTAAGAGAGACGAATACATTCTTTTTTGACTTTATAGCGGTCGTTTCAGTGCCAATAATTAATACCGTTTGAGTGCTGATTTCACCGAAGAGTTTGAGTGTCAACGAGGAGAACTCTCTCTCATTAGTTAAATCATTATATCTTTTCACCCTCCCACCCAATTTTTTTCAAATTTGGCATTTTTGTAGGCATAAAATAGAGGATATAGTGTAGTTCACCGGAGGTAAAAGTTCGGGACGAGACATATGTCATTCGATTCGTCTCGGCGAGCTGAGTCGAACGGTACCACTCCCAATTTCAGGAAATGATTCTGGACCGAGTTATAGGTCCAGAAAAATCGAAAACCCAAAGGGGGGAGTAAGCACTTTTTTGGGGTGAAAAATTCGAATATGCAAATTATTCCTCATTCGAAAGAGCTCGTCGAGCTGAGTCGAATGACACCAAAATCAACGAAATCTGACTTGATTGGACCGAGATATAGACTCCTAAATATCGAAGATCCAAAGGGGCGATTTTTGGAATAAAAAATTTTTTATACAAATAATACTCATTCGAAAGAGCTCGACGAGCTGAGTCAAATGACACCAAAATCACCGTGATTGAACAAGATTAGACAGTTATGATACAAAAAAACCTAAACCTATGGAGCGTCGGCGAGGCGCTTGTGCAAAACCCCGCGCTTCGCGCGGGGTTTTGCGGCACGCGCCTCGCGGGGAGTCTACGGGCGCTGGGTCTGGGCTCGTAACATAAACCTATTCCTATCTCCCTTGCTCTTGACGTATTTGGGGCCTCCGTAGCAGCAAAAATCTCCATAGATCCCATAGGTAAGGAGCTAAAATAAAAGATCATAACTTTGTCCAATCAAGTCAGATTTCGTTGATTTTGGTGTCATTCGACTCAGCTCGACGAGCTCTTTCGAATGAGGTATAATTTGCATATTCGAATTTTTCACCCCAAAAAAGTGCTTACTCCCCCCTTTGGTTTTTCGATATTTCGGGACCTATAACTCGGTCCAGAATCATTTCCTGAAATTGGGAGTGGTATCGTTCGACTCAGCTCGCCGAGATGAATCGAATGACATATGTCTCGTCCCGAACTTTTACCTCCGGTGAACTACACTACAGCCAAAATAGATAACAAATTCTGAAAATTTTGAGAAGCCAATATAGATTTTTGACGAAGTTATGGATATTGAAAATTGGTAAAATTCGTCCTATTTTAAGCCATAACTTTCTCCAAAGTTGTCCTTTTCCGCAAATTTTTGTTTTATACGAATCAGGGATGAAAAACGAACAAAAACTATGTAGATTTTGCGCATGTTATCTTGACTTACTATTTAGGTTGACACACCGGTTAACCTACTACCTATAACTAATGAACCCCTGGCCAAAATTTCTTCAAAATTTTCTGAATTGTAGTTCTACAATTAATATACAATCTTGCTAAATTTGAGCAGAAAACATGCATTTTTGGAGAAGTTATGAATTTTTGAAAATCGGTAAATATCCATAAACTTTTGGCCATAACTCAGCCTAAGTTGGTTTTACAAACTCAAATTTGACAAGATTCGACGTAACTCATCGAGCTGCATCGAATGGTATTGAAATCGAATTGAAATGACATTTTTTGTTCAGTTTTTCCATTAAAAATTATCAAAGTAATTGTGCACAGAAGTTAACGAAATCTGCATTAAAATTTAAAAAATTACATTTATTAGAAAGAAGAGAATGGAAACTTTAAAACTAGTCTGACAGAATTCGAATCGGATCTGTAATTTTCGAGATATTGGAGTTCGAAACCGGTAACCTAAAGTAGAGAGCAATGATAAAAACGAGAGAGTAAATAAATGAAAGAGAGGAAAAACGAGAGAGTGTGACGAGACTGTTAGATTTCCTGTGATGTCCCATTTGGCCCGCCGTGTCGTTCCCCTTGGATTCGTCCCCTTGAACAAAAACTTACGATTCGTCCTACTAGTTAATAATTGGCAAAAAGAGCTCTAATAAACATAGGATTTGAATCCCGACGCCGCTTAATCTAATTTTTTATAATATTCATCCAAAAAAAATTTTCGAAAGAGATTGTCGAAAAACTTTATAGCAACTTTAGGTCGCATAAATCTAACAAATGGTTTTCTTGGAAATGATGCTGAACTTGTTAAGGAATACATTTACAAAGTTGGAAAAGGTGCATATCTTCATAAATATGCTGGCCTTTGGACTCTTGGTTTAGATTTGTTACCGACCTCAGCACAACGTTCTTTACATTTATTTGTTTATAAAGGTTGCGTTTGTTCAATGGATTCTATGGTAAATTTGTGATTACACCTTCAGTGTTCCCCTCAAAAGCTAAAGAATATTACAAAATTTCTTTAAGCACGCTGTTACGCTTGGTTTTTGGAAGAGAAACGTGGGGGAGCTAGGGCCCGGACATTTGTGCGAGGAGCAGAGATGTTTCGAAACTGGAAAATCTTCGAAAATTTTAAATCAAAAAAAATTTTAAAAAGTAGAAATTATTTTCCCAAATTTTTGGTGAGATTGCTAGCGCTGTAATCCTTTAACTGCAGGCACTCAAAGCTAGGTTATGTTGGCGGATCCTGGGAAATCCAAGGATACCTTGATCCGTATCATCGAGCCGACACAGAGATTTCGGATATCCGAAACCGAAATTTTTATTATTGTAGTTAATATTGTCTGATGTGAAGAAGTTCTCCGTAATAATTCTCTGGAAGGCGGTTGTTAGGATTAAGTGGGAATTAAAGAATTAATCTTCCGAATTTCCAAGATTTTGCTCCCAATACACCCAAATCTCACTATAATCGGCCCAAATCTCGCTTAATCCCTTGATATCCATCTCATTCCTCTTATCACTCGATATCCCCTTAATCTACACGAATCCCCGAAATAATATTATCCATTGATTTTTAACCCGGAGCCAACATGGATCGTGTGCATATCATGGAATTTCGGCGGATTAAGAGGGATATAGACGGATTAACGAAAATAACTGAGATTTGGATGATGATCTAACGCATTACTGCTTATCTACTATGTCCGATATCAAGTTTTCTTTGTCTTCTTTTCCTTATCACCTCTAACCATCGTTGGCGCTAGTTTCTGTTGACATTTCTCTGGCGACAATGACAGTAAAAGTCATTTAGTGGAATAATCATCTATTCATCCATATTCAATCTAATTCAACTCCCAACAGCTGTGTGGTTCATACCGTCATGCCGCACCGAGATATCATTCATTCAGCGATAAATTGCCCTATACCTTTCTTACCTCCTAAATCGGAAATATCAGAAAATAAAGATGAATCAGTGGATATCAAAGGATTTGAAGGGATATCAGAGGATTTGGAGGCAAATACCTGAACCAAATCAGATATTTGACGCAATTTGACATGTTACTCGATATCTCCTCCAAATTTCAAGCCATCGAAATCTTCCCAAACTATCTATACTCTCTTAATCATTGATATCAGCCTTAATCCTAGATATCCCTAATATTCTCGCCTCTTTGTAATCATCGTTTTACCAAACTAAAAATTCCGCCAGCAGGCTGGTGTCACACTATTTACAAATGATATGAAAATTTGAGCATTTTGATGAGTAAAAATGTATTTTTCTTCCGCTTCCGCATTCCGCAGAATTCCACCTTTTTTGGCCCTTCCGCTTCCGCCTTCCGTCCGCCACTTTTTATTTTATTTCCATTTCTTCCGCTTTTTAAAATCCAAAATTCTCCAGCCCTGATAAGTACCCAATCTGCATTAGTAACATTGTTCGGTATTTGGTACGTGCCCAAATTCACTGCCCAACTTTCCGCTCACTCACCAGGTAGCCTCTCCACAATTGTTCAATATCCAATTTTTCACTGCCAATGTCCGAGAGCCGTTTCTTAATATGTAAGTGTGTCTCTATGGATGAAAAGGTTTTTATTGTTTCACACTATCATTTGAGTATGATAAGGATAAAAATATTTAGATCAAAACACCAAGAACATCAAACTCATTAGAGTCAACATCAGCTAGAGAATTAGAACCAAACTATAGAAATTGTTCTATAAGATATACAAATAATACTTTTTACAAATTGAACACCATAATGTCTAGAGAAAGAATAATTCGTATTATATTATGGATGAATAACTTTGGAAATAAAGGCAAACTCGAATTCTATAGTTCTATTGATATTTTTCTAAAAATCGAATTTGTTGGCCGAGAAATAAAAATTTTTCCTTATATGGTACGTTAAATGTTTTTTTCTAAACTAACATTACAAACTAGTGTCTGCACAGTTCGGTACTACCGATAGTACCGTTCAGTACTTTTAGGTACTACTGGTATTGGTACTTTGCTGATAAGATTTTTGGAAATTTCGGGGCGCAACCCAAAACGTCTCCCTGAATAAAAACTCACAAAAAGGCCCACCCCAAACTGCCCATCACCAAAACGGCCCTCTGAAGAAAAATCCCTAAAAAGGCCCATCTCAAATGTGCAACAAACTAAAAATGCGGGTAATCTAATTTGGATACAAGGTATTTTTGGAAAATATTAAGAACTGAGTAAAAAAGAGATCTTACTGTCAATAAAAAATTAAATCAAAATCTCTATGAAACCCATAAAATTTAACCAAAAATATTTCAAAGGTAAATGTCCGGTTGGTGTCCTACATGTCCGCAAAGAGAATGCGCATTTTTCTTTCCTTTTCTTGCATTTTTTCTGCAAGGAGTGGCGCCCATTTTTCCTTGTGTATGGTAGCCTTTTGGCATGTCGAAGGAAGGAGAGAAAATAATAAAAATTAATTACTAATAGAGTACTTAATTTAATACTAATAAAATTATTATAACTAATAATGTTAGATTGATTTACAAACAGAATTAATTCACTTTAGGTTTAGATCAGTCAGGATATCAACACCAAACAGTAAATCATCAACAATTCTTTATGAATCCAGTCAACGGTGCAAATACACAGGGGAATGAAGCATTCTGGAACAGATTAAGATTTCGAATGGATTAAGATTCCCCCAGATATTTAAGAAATCTATTTGAGAATGTTGTCCCAAATTTTTCATCTCTGATCATTTATAAAATAAAATATTCATTTGTACTCTATAAGTAATTAATTTTTATTATTTTCTATGTAATCTAACAATCTAACATTATTAGTTATAATAATTTTATTAGTATTAAATTAAGTACTCTATTAGTAATTAATTTTTATTATTTTCTCTCCTTCCTTCGACATGCCAAAAGGCTACCATACACAAGGAAAAATGGGCGCCACTCCTTGCAGAAAAAATGCAAGAAAAGGAAAGAAAAATGCGCATTCTCTTTGCGGACATGTAGGACACCAACCGGACATTTACCTATTTCAAAAATAACTCTTAGCAAACAAATTTAAAATCGGGGGATTTGTGAAATTTTTGTATTTGGATGGATTAAGCGAATATAGGTGGTTTGGGAGGATATAGGCTTTTATACGGATCTAGCTCTTGGGGTGCATATTTATCATTTAAATACAGATTAACTCCTTTATGAACTAAGAAATAGGTAATTTTTTTTAATTTTTATTTTATTTCGTTTATTTATTTTATTTCGTTTATTTCGCAAGGCAAAAACGCAATGCAGAAAATCAAATTTAAAAAATCGGCAATTCAGGAGAATTGGGGTTTCTTCGAATAAGAAGTTAAAAAATAAGAAAAAGAGTTTTTCTAGGTTAAAAAAATACGCTAATTACGAATCTGAACTCGGATTTTGAAAAAGTCGAATCCCGAACCCGAATTCGGAATTTGACTCCGGACATTGTTGGACATTGTACAAAATGGTCAGTCCTTCATATGTTGGTAGAACTCATCGAGATGCATCGAATGACACCAAAATCGATGAAATCCGACGTGGCTGGACCGAGATACAGACGCCGGAATATTAAAAAATCATAGGGGTGATTTTTTGGAGTAAAAAAAGTTTATACACATGATGCCTCATTCGAAAGAGCTCGTCGAGCTGAGTCGAATGACACCAAAATTACAGTGATTCATCAAGTTTTGACAAAGTTATGACATAAGTCGCCGACTCCTACAGTACTACCATAGGTATACTTTATGTAATAACTTTGTCGAAACAGGTCCGATCGCGTTGATTTTGGTGTCATTCGATGCAGCTCGACGAGCTCTTTCGAACGAGCTATCATTTGCTTATTCGAAATCCGGGTTCAGGGTCCGAAATTCGGTTCGGGTTCGGGATTCGACTTTTTCAAAATCCGAGTTCAGATTCGTAATCAGCATATTTTTTACCCTAGAAAAATCCTTTTTCTTATTTTTAAACTTTTTTTCGAAGAAACCCCAATTCTCCTGGATTGCCAAAAAATCAAATTTAAATTTGAGTAAATACTGAACGAAACTGCAACAATATTATAAATTGAAAATACATATAATTTCCTAAAAATAATAAAATATGTACATAATTGTTATTTATGTATATATTCCTATTTAGTCTGATGTAAATCTAGAAAACCCAGTGATTAAAGAAGTTGGAATAAATTTGTTTGAAGTTGAAGCGCAAATAGATTTGACTATACGAATATGTGAAAATTATGTTTGGCTATCATTTTACATTGATCCTTCAAGAAAATTGTTTCAAAAGTTTTGGCCAAAAAATTGGTGGGAAAAAAATTATTTTAAAAAATCTGAACTCAAATTGTTAATTGATGGCAATTTTATCATGGCCTCTCCTTTATATAATAATGTGCTTTTGGACATGGATGTACGTAATGCCGAACTTAATTGATTATTATATTATATCCCATAATTATTGAAAAAACTTTTTCTTATTAAATCTTTTATTTCTAAAATATAAAATAGAATGTCCTCTTTCAGAAAACATTGAAAATATTTCGTTTAATAAATCTTTACTTTTCAAAAACCTCTTTACCGTATGCATACCCAAAATAGAGGCGGAAAAAAGTATTGCACCAACATGTATAACTTGTTGTTTGTTTGACCATAAATTCTACAAAAATTTCTGTGAACATTTCCATTGATATTGAGTAGAAAAGAAAAAAGAACAACGTCTGAAACTTATTTCTTCATCGAGATCTCAAGTCACAAAAAGCAACGGGAAATGGGTTTACAGTACTTTAAAAAATTATTTAACTCTCCAGAGCTTATATAGAATTTTTCTTTTAGGCTCATTCGAAAGCCCTTGAAATTTGCTACAAAATACCTGCTGGCCTCATATGTGTAAAAAAGTTTGTTAGGAAGATAAGGAGCATAGAATTAAAAAAATTAAGAATAGGCATTTTATGGGGTAGTTTAAGTGATTCTGAAGACATTATGAATTCATTCCATCTTATCTCCTAAATAAATTCTTTTACACATATGAGGCCAAGAGGTATTTTGTAGTAAATTTCAAGGGCTTTCAATTGAGCCTAAAAGAAAAATTTTATATAAGCCCTGGGGAGCTAAAATATTTTTTAAAGTACTGTAAGCCCATTTTCCGTTGATTTTTGAGGTTCGAGATCTCGATGAAGAATGAAGTTTTAGACGTTGTTCTTTTTTCTTTTCTACTCAATATCAATGGAAATGTTCACAGAAATTTTTGTAGAATTTATGGTCAAACAAACAACAAGTTATACATGTTGGTGCAATACTTTTTTCCGCCTCTATTTTGGGTATGCATACGGTAAAGAGGTTTTTGAAAAGTAAAGATTTATTAAACGAAATATTTTCAATGTTTTCTGAAAGAGGACATTCTATTTTATATTTTAGAAATAAAAGATTTGCCAAGAAAAAGTTTTTTAAGAAATTATGGGGTTTTAAATAAAAAATCACTGCTTGGTGCAATACTTTTTTCCGGCACTTAACAAGTTTGAAAATATTTAAATGAATTCTTTTGTGATAATTAGAGGGCGGATTTTGACTCTATATGACAGAAAGGACGGCGTCCAATTTTTTCAATATTCCTAAATATATTTATTTTTCTTACATGACTCAGACATACAAAACACGGACTGACTCGTACAGACAAAAACGGACTGACTCGGACAGATAAAACACGGACGGGCACGGTCAGTAAAAGCATGGATACCTACGGGTAGTTAATCCTTTCGCGTTGGTTGCCGTAAGGCATTAATCAAAAATAGTGAGAAAAATATAAGAAAAATGAATATTTTTAGGAATATGGAAAAAATTGGATGCCGCCCTTCCTTTCATATAGAGCCGGAAAATGAGTTTGTTTTTCGATTGTTTTTCGTTGTTTCGACTAATACTAAATTAATCAGCTTACAAATTAGGGTCACGATAAAATGTTTGATATACATGAAATGCCATATTCAGTCAAGATTAATGAGTGTACAAGCAATCATAGTTTTTTTCGTTTTCGTTTTAAATTATATCATGGAGCAAAAAATTTTATTATAAAATTATTGAATAGTATGGAAGAAGAAAATTCTTATTGTAATTATTTAAAATATATTTATTTTTCAATTTAATAATATTTAAAGTTGGAACAATCGTTTATAGCCTTATGGTTGATGTTAATTTAAAAAATATAGCAATTAAAACAAAAAACGTAAGTAAATATAGACTGCAAAAATGGGCTTATTTTTTTAGCACTTCAATATTAGGCGGCTGTAGTATAGTATACCGGTGGAAAGGTTTCGATATAAGACCCATAACATTCGATTCATCTCGGCGAGCTGAGTCGAACGGTACCACTCTTTTTTTCCGGAGATGCCTGTGGGCCGAGATATAGGTACCCGAAAATCGAAAAACATGGGGGGGGGGGGAGTAAGCACAATTTTGGGGTGAAAAATTCGATTTTTCGTGTGATAGCTCATTCGAAAGAGCTCATCGAGCTGAGTCGAATGACACCAAAATCAACGAAATCTGATTTGATTAGACCGAGATACAGACCTCTGAAAATTGAAGAACTACAAGGGCGAATTTTGGATAAAAAATTCGAATATACAAATGATAGCTCATTCGAAAGAGCTCCTCGAGCTGAGTCGAATGACACCAAAATCAGCAAAATCAGACTTGATTTGAGAAAGATGACTGTTTGTTTTAGCTCCTTACCTATTCCATCCGATGAGTGGTTGCTGCTGCGGAGGAAACCGGGCAAGCCCACTTCATCGATAATATGAATAGGATTAAGTTACGAGCCCAGACCCAGCGCCCGTAGACTCCTCGCGAGGCGCGTGCCGCAAAACCCCGCGCGAAGCGCGGGGTTTTGCACAAGCGCCTCGCCGACGCTCCAGAGGTTTATGTTGACCATTTTGAACCTCTTTATCTAGGCTCAAAATCAAGATCTCGAGCTCATTTTGGTGTCATTCGACTCAGCTCGAGGAGCTCTTTCGAATGAGCTATCACTTGAAATATCGAATTTTTCACCCCAAAATTGTGCTTACTCCCCCCCCCATGGTTTTTCGATTTTCGGGTACCTATATCTCGGCCCACAGGCATCTCCGGAAAAAAAGAGTGGTACCGTTCGACTCAGCTCGCCGAGACGAATCGAATGGTATGGGTCTTATATCGAAACCTTTCCACCGGTATACTATACTATATCCTATTAGGCGTTTATTAAGGAATAATACCTAAAATATAGTTAAATTTAAGTGTACTACATGCAGTAAAACAATTTTTGCTAGAGAAGGTTGTGGCTGTAAAAACTTTACTTCAGATATATTTGCAAATGGAAAATTATTTGAAGTTTCTTTAAATATTACTGGCGATATAAACAAATCAAAATTTTATCTATCTGTTAATGGTAGATGTTTAAAAAATTTTACAGTAACAACTAATTCTCGTATTTGGGAAATTAATAAATTATTGGTAAGTTCTAAATTTACAAAAATCATTTTAATATAAAGGTTAGGATTGACGTTTCAAATAAATTAGGTCAGGTCACAAAGTTAATTTTAAGAAACTAAAAACTATAGTGGATTTTGCAGTGGATTTTGCAGACAAAAATTTTGAGAATTATAAGGCAAAATATCTCATAGATGTGTATTTATTTATATTAACGCTAATAAAAAGTTATTAATAGTTAGATGGCGATATTCAGCTTTTAGAACATGATTATATTCCTAATGAACAACCATATTTGATTCATAGAAAAAAGATAAATGAATTGAAAAGATATGGAACAATCGTTTGTTTTGAGGCTTTGGCACCAACTGCTAAAGAAATGAACAATAGCATATATAATTTTAATCTACAATTAATTCACGACCCTCAAATTGCAAATACTTTTGGTAAAATTATTAATAAACTACCTATCTTAAATAAATACATACTATGTTAAATAATTATGATTTCCGGCTCAGGATATACGGATTCGAAAAAACCTGATAAAAATTTTTGGTTCAGATATTGAACGAGATCCGGGGATCTCCCAATATCCGCCAACCTTATGAATAATGAGCGGTATATAATGTACCGTATTTTTCCAAATAAAGCCCCATTCTCAATTAGAGCCCCATTCTCTAATACAGCCCCAGTCTGGAGGATGGTTGAAAAATAGAGCCCCATTCCTTATTAGAGCCCCACTCCCTAATAAAGCCCCAGTCTGGAGGATAGTTGAAAAATACAGCCCCATGGGGCTGTATTTGGAAAAATACGGTATAGTATTTACTTTAACTCAAATTACAGTATTCTCATTTAAATGTAGTTCTGTTTAATATTGTTCTGTTTAATATTTCTTATTTACTAAGATGTTGACATTGTGATGGAAATAAATTTTATCTTTAATCTTCTTGGGCATAGTAATATGGGAACTGAACATCTTAATGATATTCTTTCGAAATTAAAAATAAGCTCTAAAAGAAAAACTGTTGAAAAGAATCAAAATATAAAATACTACGCAAATCATATTGGACCTGGTATGCCTATAGTTGTGTTAATTAAAGCTAGTGAGAATTATAACTACACAATTAATATTAATGGGGGCGATGATATATACTATACGTCTATATTTCCTTCTTGGGCAATAAATCGTGTTGAGGTATGTGTGTTTTTTGAAAGTTTTATCAAACTAAATATTTTTTGGCATCCTTATAAAGCAACATAGTTTGGTCAGAAATGATAAAAACATTCGATCCATCAATTATTTTTTAGCTCGACTAGGTTTCCGCAAATGACTTTTTCTGATAACGGTACCGGTAGTACCGAAAAATATCGGTCCAGTACTTTGCTAGTACTGAACTGTGCCGAACACTAACCCTCACCTCATTCGGGAACTGGGTTCGGATATTATTAACAATTAAAGGGGGTAAAACATGCAAATGCATATTTTGTATGCGGATATGCTATGAGCTGAAACGCTCAAAAGTGGTGTTTTTACGTTGGTAGTATGTACATTAGGGACTAGTGATGTTCGGGTATCCCGACACCCGACTCGGGAAATTTCCCGAGTTTTTGGCCTCCCGATCCCGACTCCCGATGCCAATTCCCGACTAAGTCGGGAAATTTTTACACCCCTAAGAATTGCTTTTTCTCATAAAATTTTATTTTTGAAAGGAAAAAATAAAGAAAAAAAATATAAAAAAAGAAAGGAAAAATAAAATATTTAAATTTTTTCCCATATAACTATTGTTGAGACGTGGTTGAGTGGTTAAGTTGAGTGACTTCAGTTGTTTTGTTAAGACTGGGTTCGAATCCAGGGCTGGTAAATCTTTTTAAATAATTTTTCCACCCAAAAATAAATGGTTTTAACATTGATTTTGATTTTAAAATTTTAAAGTTATTTTTTTCAATACTATAAACGTCAAAAAATTCCAGAAATATTAAGTTAGTCATGAATTTTCAAAAATTTTCGCCTGCGGCGCAGAAAATGAAAAATATCTGACTTCTTAGCAGTGATGGGCAAAGTTCCAGTTCCAGTTTCGGAACTAATTAGTTTTAGTTCCAGTTCCAGAACTAGAACTACGGAACTAGTAAATGCTGGAACTAGCTTTGGAACTAGTTCTGGAACTAGTTCTTGGGGGTATATATGCTAGTTCTTGGGGGTATATTTTTGACAAGATTCCCTCCAGGGCTGTGCGCCAAAATTTTCGCGTGGCGCGCCAAACGCCAATTTTTTTAATTTTAAATACACGCCAAACGCCAAAAATCGGCCAGCCAAAACGCCAAAATTTTTAGAGTCTATAAAGACTTAAAAACCACTGTTCATCTTATTTTAGCGCCGCAGGCGAAATTTTTTGAATTTTCAAGATTCCCAGAAGCCAGAATTCATCCTTTTTTACCGCCGGAACAAAATTTTTGAAGATTTAGGAGGCAAAGAAGCCGAAATTCATCCTTTAAAAAATTTAAAAAAATAAGAAATTCATAGAACTCCTTGAGATTAAGGTGGATATGAAGGGATAAAGGTTGTAATGAGTATAACAGAGGTCATGAAGAGAGTAAACGATTGACGGGACTAAAGTTTTTTTTCTATACCATCCTACGACCTTAGAAATTCTCAAAAATAAAGGACGAAGTCTGGTTCTTAGCCTTCGACTTAAGAAAATTTTCGCCTGCGGCGCGGACAAAGGATTTTAGATTGTTAAGAGTGATCATAACATCGATGGCGTATCCAGGAGGTTAGATGTCTGGCTTCCTGACTTTCCAAAATTCTCAAAATTTTCGCCTGCATAGCAAAAAATTGGTATTTTTGTCGCCGAAGGCGGAAAAATTTTTTGTTGTAAATTCCCGACTCCCGATCCCGACTCCCGAGGTCATTTCCCGACCCGACTCCCGTTTCCCGATTCCCGAGTTTTTTCTTCTCCCGAACATCACTATTAGGGACCCGGTTTCTATAGCATATTTTTGCATATTTTTCCACTCATTAATAATTAATAAAAAAAATTTCTAGATAACGGGCTTAGAAAATAAAGTTTTATTTGACGACTATTCTGAAAAATGTGAAAGGCTAACATCCAAGCTCATCGAATTTAAATTGGATAACAAAACCCGAAAAGTAGAAAAACGTTTAAATAGTACAAGCGAAGTCTTAATTAGAGGAAATATACCAAACCCTTTTAATAAAACTATCAACGTAAATTTTCTTCATGCAGCCCTTGAATGGAACTATACATGTTTGATTTTATATTTTAAGCTTTATTACCGGAAGTACTTTATGATATGAAAAAAATACTTTATATATTATATATATATACCGGAAATACTTTATAAATACTTTATGTATATACAAGTTAAACAGATAATGTTAGATGGAATTAAAATAATACTCAGATTTATAGTTGTCGGTTTTATCTAATTTTTTGGTTAACTTGAGCCGAACTATTTGGTTAAGATAAACAAAAACTAAGGGGTTTCAGTTCCCCAATCGTATTTATTAAAAATAAAAATTCGAACCCTTCAGAAAGTCCTTAATTTCGTATTTTATTTAGTAGGCAACACAATCTTTCAATTGAATATTACAAATAATTCAATATGCGTAGATTCATATACGGTAGATTAAATTTTTGATTAATTCGAATTCATAATATTTAGAATGGGCGTTGGATAAAATTGGAAAAGAAACATACTTATATATACTCTGATCATCAAGAATTGATGGATGGAAAAAGGATAGAATTAACTTTAACTTTTCCGACCTCCTTGAAGCTTTTGTACATTTTAGAAACAAAAGACGATGTTATTGAAGGAGAGGTTGAGTTGGATATACCTGTAACGTTAACACAATATATTCAAGTAAGAATATAGTTTCTAAAATGTCTGAGACTGAAAATTTCCCAAGACTTAGTCGAAAAGGACCGATAAATTTTAGGAAAATTTTTTGAGCTTCAGGATTAGACAAAGAGTCTTCTACCTCCTTTTAGTACATAATTAAAGCAAATTTAAATATTTTCAGGTGAAGAACCTAGAAAAGGATGTTGAGGCTGAATTAATATCTATAAATTAAAATATTAAAATTTATTTAAAATTTAATTCCGAATTTAACAATATTTTTTGTATTTTTATATATTCCGTTTATATGTCATTACTAGAGACCGGATTTTTATGCAAATGCATATTTTTTTTGCATGGTTGTCATGATGTATAATGCACAAAAAACACTGTTTCCGCATGTTTTGAAAAAACTAGAGGGGGTTTCTATTTGCATATAATGCATATTTTTGCATATTCCGGACTTTGCTGCATAAATGCATATTTTACTGCATATTTTGAGGCTTTTGGGGAAAATAACTCGAAAATTGCCCAAAATCCTGCCAAAAATTGAAAATTTAGTAAAAATTTAGGAAAAAATTTGTAAAAAATACAAATTTTGTAAAAAAAATTTTTTTTGTTCTTGGGCAAGACCCAAAAATGTATCACTCCAAAATGTCCCACCACCAAAACGTCTCATCCCAAAATGTCCAATAGATTAAAAATACTCAATTTGTGGGACTATACATTTAAAATGAGAGTAATCTTAATAAAAATAGGTGTTTTAATGTTTTTGATTCAAAAAAATTAAAAATTCTAGGTAAAAATTGTATTTTTGCTGCATAATTTCGTGAATATTTTGGTTTATTTGCATAATTTTGTGCATATTTTGTCAATTTTTTATGCATATTATAGTGCATATTTTGGATTTTTTAATGCATAAATATCCGGTCTCTAGCCATTACACTTAATAAAAAAATTTTTTTGTATTAAATTTTGTTAATAAATAAGCTTTTGTTTATTACGAAAATTTATTAATTAATTATCTCGATGAATAGTAAATAGTAACATTTATTCGCCATTAAAAGTTAGCACAAGAAAAAATGGAATCTAGCTCCTTGGGTTTAATTTTCAAATTTTTGATAATTTTGAGAATTTCGGAGCTCAAAAAGCCAAATTTCGTTGAAATTTTTTAAATTTTTCATTAAAAATTTTTGATAATACTGGAAGTTTAAAATCGTTCTCACGAAACTAAAAACGTAAATTAATTAAGAAATAAATCTCAAGCTTATTTTTCATTATTTTTTTTCAGCCCCATCCTTGTGCTTCATTGGATACAATGCCGCCAAGCGGAACACAAACTTGGGACACAAAACAAAACTTTATAAATCTGTAGTAAAAATAAGCATTATTTTATTTGACCTCAGTTTTATTATGTTTTTAATTAGATCGATGTTAAAAATTTTTTTGTTTAGTTATTAAGCTTAATGTTTATAATTAGGGCTCGGATTTATATTTAAATAAATCACTGAAGCGGCCATGCCCGCGAACTGACCACTGTCTCTCCATTTTTTTATTACATCTATCACCTGGCATTTCTGTCGTTGTATATACCTCAATTGAGTCCCCGTTAAAAATTCCCGGTAGGAATTTTTATTTTCTTAGATTTTTTTATTGTTTTTTTTTTATTTTTTTGTTTTTCTTTTGGGGTTTGCAACTAATTTTGTTAATTAGTTGACCGACCATCCACTCAAGTCCATCCGAGCACTGAATTTTCTCAATGAGGACGAGAGGGAGGACGAGAATCTTGTGTAGGTAAAAGTTTAATTTTTATTTTTTAATTTTAGATTTTATATTTCAGGTTGGTCTAACTTTGCTCCTCACGTGTCGGACTTAATCCCACGGCTGCAACGATGGGAAATTTGAAAAGGTTTGGAATTTTTATTTTGTTTTTCGTTTTTATTTTTAAAATTTTTTAGTTGATTTTCATCAGTTTCTGACTGGCGATTTTCAAGTTCACAGTTTCTGAAGGAACGAAGGTGGTGAACTTAGGAGAACAAAAAACGAAAGAAAGGCCCTTCTTTGGCACAATAATTGAAGCTAGACTTTGGTTTTTTTTAATTTTTTTGATAAAATTTTTAAAAAATATTTTTTTATTTTTTTTTCACATTTTGATTTTCTCCCGTATCCAGGTAAATTCTGCCGGAGTCCGGAAATTAGGAAGGAGTTTTTACGTTCGTAATTTAGATAGTTTCCCCTACCCTCCATAGCAGCACAAAAAGTTTTTCCAGCGAAGATTCTGTTGGTCAAAATTTGTTCAGAATCATTCAATCAACTTGATTTTGGTCTTATTCTTATTCAACTCATCTCGTCGATCCCTTTCGAATGAGCTATTTTTTGTTTATTCGAATGTTTCGCAACAAAAATTCCCCATGGAATTCCACCAAAAAATCCACCATTTCGAGCCCCATATCTCGGCGAGAACTTGTTCAACAATGTTGATTTTGGTGTCATTCGACTCACTACTTTCGAATGAGCTGTCATTCAAAAAATCTCTCGATATCCCTCCTAATCCCCAAACCCACAATATCCATCTTAATCTCTCCGAATTTGTTGATATCTGCCTTAATTCAACCGATATCCCCGCTTAAATCTACTTATATCCCTTGATATTCACCAATATCCATCTTGATACCTCGATGTCGGTTACAAGTCCCCTGATATTAACATTAATCCCTCCAAATCCCCAAATATCCCTCTTAATCTTTTTTAATATAATTAAATCTAGGGGACTCAATTGAGGTATATACAACGGGGACTCAATCGTGCGGACTCAATCGTGGGGACTCAATTGTGCCGGGACTCAATCGTGGGGACTCAATCGTGCGGACTCAATCGTGGGGACTCAATCGTGCGGACTCAATTGAGGTGTACCGATATACAACGGGGACTCAATCGTGCGGACTCAATCGTGGGGACTCAATTGTGCCGGGACTCAATCGTGGGGACTCAATCGTGCGGACTCAATCGTGGGGACTCAATCGTGCGGACTCAGTTGAACTGCTCCGTTTCTTCTATTAGAACTCAATAGTCAGACACCGGACAGTCAAGGCTTTTTCATGACCAAGGTCGTTTTTGTGCCTTATTTCAATATAAATCCGAGCCCTATTTATAATACATACTTTAAAAATATTTATATTTTATTTCTTTTAATATTCAGCTACTAATTTAATTAATTTAAAAAATATTAATAATCGAATCAACAGTGATTAAATTTATTTTTCTTTTTCTTTAATTATTCCTCCTTTTCTTCTTTTAATAATCTTTTATTTTCATCTCCATCATCTTTTCCTTTAATTCTTCCTTCATTACATCATCCAACTCATTTTTCTCTTCATTTTTTAGCTCTTCCTTCGCAATATCGTCAACCTTGTTTTTCTTTCTCGATTCTTCCAGTTCCTCATTCCACAACATTTCAGCCTCATTCATGTTCAGCTTTCCTTCCTCCTCCTTTTTATTTTCTACCTTAAATATCTTTCTCTTTTTCCTCTCTTCATAAAGTTGATTATCAACAATAAATCTCTTTACTATCCCAGCTGCCTTGTAAATAACTTAAAAAAATATTTTTATTTAAATTTAAAAATTATTTTCCCTACCATTAGAAGCCTGATTAATTCATTCTAAAATTTCATCTACCTCCTTCTGACTACCCGAATAATACTTTAAAAGAAAACTCTCTGAAGAATTTAAAGTATCTTTTTCATCCTTTACAATAATATCAAGGTGTTTTAATTCTTCTACACTTTCAACATCAAAAATGGAATATAAAACGTGTTGAATTTCTACCGAACAATGTTCAGATACCCAATCTCTATAAAAGTTCATTTGCTCTTCTGCAAGACATAATGCCATTAAAAATTCGTTTATCCGGTCACATTCATCAAGCACTATCTTTAGTTTGGCTGCTTCTTTTAGATCAGTTATAATCTGTAATTTACAATATTTTAATTGTTACACTTTTCTACTAATTTATCTACACTTTTGTGTTTGTATTAGAAAATAAATACGAATGAGTAAAATGATACAAATTGACATTCCTTAAAATCATTGTAACTTTCTAACGGTTTCAAAACTTTAGGAGCATATTAGCTCTATGTATGTTGTCACATTCAAGTTTAATCTGGTATTGGCTTTAGCTGGAGTTCCTCTATTCTATTCACATTCATTTTATTAAAAACCTCACACCAAATGATCAACAATTTTTTGAGTTTGTTTAATCATACTAGAGTTGCGCCCCGACCCCGTTCCCCGACACAACCGCCTCCGGGCCTTCTGGGCCCAACCCTAAATCATACATAGAACCTTCTACAATTAGAACACGATTGATACTTGTCATTTTTTTCCATTCCATGGACTACAGAAACATTTATTTCCACAATAACCTCTAAAACCTGAAAATTTCTATCACAAACTTCTTTATCTTCGAGTTTTTCATCAATATTTAAATTTCCATTTTTAATCATATTTGCCACCATTTTCAAATTATTTTCTCTTTTAATCATTTCCCCCATCTCTCTATTTTCAAAAATTTCTTTATTTTTCTTCAATTCATCAAAAGGCAAAATTAGCATTTTTTGAACACGTCTACGTTTAGTTTTCCCCTTTAACTGTCTTTCAACCAAAAAATTTATTTTATTTTCTAAATTATTTCGATTTTTAATTAATTCTTTTTTCGATACAAAATCTTGTTTTTCTTCTACCAATCCTTCACATTTTTTGTATTCTTCATCAGATTTTTTGGCACAGAAAATTTTATTGTTTCTGCAATGTTCACATTTTATTTTATTTTTCGGGACATTATTAAATGCTAATTTATTATTTAACGAGCGGTAAGGGGCCGCTGCGCGGCCCCTTACCGCTCTTTATAAGTTTTCAAAGTTGTAATTTATTTGCTGCAAAGTGCGTGAAAAGAACAAACGATTTTATTGCTCTGTTTAGAGCTTATCTTATGTTTAAAAGGGGTTCGCGTGTAAATAATGTATTTTGAGAACCTAGGGGTTTTGAGGGGAGGAGGTTTCACTAATTTGGATATAGTATAGTATACCGGTGGAAAGGATTCGATATAAGACCCATACCATTCTTTTCGTCTCAGCGTGCAAAGACGAACGACTTTTTTCCGGTGATGCCTGTGGACCGAGATATAGGTCTCCGAAAATCGGAAAACCATAGTGGGGATAAGCACAATTTTGGGGTGAAAAATTCGTTTTTTTGAATGATAGCTCATTCGTAAGAGATCCTCGAGCTGTATCGAATGACACCAAAATCAGCTCGAGATCTTAATTCTGAGCCAAGATAAAGAGGCTCAAAATGGTCAACGTGGTTCTACTTGACTTTATGAGTCCAATCGAACTTTATGAGTCCAATCGAAGTTTATGAGTCCAATCGAACTTTATGAGTCCAAACAAAACTTTATGAGTCCATAGGAATTTTATGAGTCCAATCACATTTTATTAGATTTTATTAAATAATACATTTATTAAATAATACATTAAAAATGAATAGGGTTATGTTGTTAGACGTATGGAGCATAGGCGAGGCGCTTGTGCAAAACCCCGCGCTTCGCGCGGGGTTTTGCGGCACGCGCCTCGCGGGAGTCAACGGTCGCTGGGTTCTGGGTCGGCAACATAAACCTATCCCTTTTTCATCACCAGCTTTGATCTGACGACCTACCCTCGTAGAGCACAAAAATCTGATTGGACTCATAAGTTGTGATTGGAATCATAAACTGTAGTAGAGCCACAATTTTTACTTAGAATAATAAGACATGTCGGATTTATAAACTTTTGTTTGGACTCATAAATTTTGATTGGACTCATAAAGTTCGATTGGACTCATAAACTTCGTTTGGACTCATAAAGTTCGATTGGACTCATAAAGTCAAGTAGAACCGTCAACGTGTACTTATGGGCGTCGGCGAGGCGCTTGTGCAAAACCCCGCGCTTCGCGCAGGGTTTTGCGGCACGCGCCTCGCAGGGAGTCTACGGTCGCTGGGTTCTGGGCTCGTAACTTAATCCTATTTCTTTTTACCTATTCTCAGCTTTGAATGCCGACCTACCCTCAGTAGCGGCACAAAAACTTTTATTAAAGGAATGTTAAGTTGTTCATAATTTTGTTCAGAATCATCTTATCGTGCTGATTTTGATGTCATTTAACTCAACCCGTCGAGCTCTTTTAAATGAGCTATCATTTGTACTATTGAATTTTTTTATCCAAAATTCGCCTCTCTAGTTGTTTGGATTTGTGGATTTTATTGTCTAATTTTATTTTATCCATCCCTTTTTTCTTTGATCAAGACATTTAATATGCTTGCTGTCTTGGTTGTTTTTTCTGCCTTGATAGTTTTACTCTGCCTTTATAGTTTAATAAGATCAAGAAGGCTTTATGGCTATGTTAGGAAGAATCCCCTGATATCCTTCGTTATCTTTTGTTTTCTCTATAAGTCCTATTATTCACTCCAAATCCCTAAATATCCACGATATCAATATGCCCGGAAATTTTATAACACAAAAACGATATGGCACTTGTTGTTATTCTGTGATTCTTGGTTGAAAAGGTTGCAAGAAAATGATAGACATTTGATTCGCCTGTGTTTTGCATTTTTCCCGTTTCCCTCCAAAACAACAGATATTTTTCTTAACTCTTAAATTAGGATAAAAGACGATTTGTAGGGATCAAAAACGTTTGCATGGGGTTGAACGGATATCAAAAATTAAGAAGCATATATCCAAATTTGACCAAATATTTGATGTAATTTGTTTCTGTACAAACTCAAAAACTACTTTCCTTACTTCGTAATTTAATATTTTAGAAAAGCAGCTGGGCTATTGCTATTTCTCTTTTTTGCTAGCGAAAAGGTTTTTCGGCGGCTGGGAGTGACATTTGGTTTCTACCTTGTACCCCCAATATCTTGATCTTCCTCTTAGTTGCTTGAATCCCTTGTGATCCCTTTTAATCCCCGAATACGTTGTTAGCCCTTATTATCCACGAATTCCTTGATCTTTCTGTTTATACATAGAAATCTCTCCGTTACACCCTATATTAATGCCGTTCTGTTTATTCCTTCGGAACTCTTGTGTTCCCTATTAACCTACAACACCCTTGTTCTATCTGATTATATACAAATCTCTTGCTATCTCTATTTTGCCAAGAAATCCCCTGTTGTTTTTGCTAATCCTCTTTTATCTTGTTTCCATTTTGAGTTTTTCCTTTTACTTGCTCTCACTTCTCCCTTTTTCCCCTCAAAATCCCCTCCTAATTTTGTTTTTCGCAAAAACAGATTTATGTGAATGCCTTAATATCTGATGATTTCTGTAGATACCTTTTTTAAACAAAATCGAATCTTTAATAGAATTGGCAATAACATTATTCTAAACTAAATACGGTAGAAATATGGTAAACAATTAAAATCAGAACAAAATTAAAAGGTAAAAACAAATTAAAACAAACAAACATCAGAAAAAACGAACCTAAACAGAACAAAAGCAGACAATAAAACGAAAATTTCTGCGCGTTCATAAAAATTTAATTAATCATTTTCTTGAGATTAAGGAGATTCAAAAGCTATCTGTAAATCCAAAATCTGTTAGTTTGTAAAATTTTTGTTTTTTTCTTTTCAAAAAATTTGTATTTCTTAAAATATAGTTTTTTTGAAAATAGAAAAAACACAAAACCGGTCCGTTTTTGTTCAAGAACTTAACTTTTGTTCTAATTCCTAACAAATTTAAATTATCACAAAACCATAAAAATGCGGAGAGGTCAAACTTTCGGTGTTTACTGATAAAACTATTTAACATGGTTTAATAAAGATAAATAGTTTGTAAAAAATGAATTATTAAAAAATAACTATAACTGTTTAACAACCGCCGCTTACTACTCAAGTCGCCAGCTATTTATCTTTTTTCTCCCCTTAAATCCACTGTATTTGGGTCTGGAAATTGTGCTAACTTAAAAGGTGCTGTATTAAAGTTTCATAGTTGCGATATAATGGCTGCGTTTTATTTACAACAATAAGTGTGTGCGATTATATGGCACACGGCCGGTAATGCTGCGATTAAATGGCGGACGGCTGGTTGTTTATTGTTTACAGTTAAATTTAAAGCAAAAATTAGAGAAAAACAACTTTCTTTGTGAAAAAGTGCTAAGAGAACATTTACGCGGCTGTGTTAGAGAATTTTATTCTCTTTATTTTTCTCTTTTATTTTTAAAGTCTTTTGTTTATTTTTCTCTAAGTTAACATTAAAAAATTTTCGCTTTAATAAAAATTCACTTTTTAAGAATGAAAATTTGTAAACAAAAAGTATTAACTTAGTATAGTTAATAATTTTGGTTGATTATTTGCCAATTTATTTTTTAAATTAATTGGGGAATGGGTGTAGGAAATAGCTGAGGGAGCTTTCATTAAAGCTGATAATGTTGAATTATTAATTAATAAAATTAAAATAATAATTCCAATTAAAAAAATATTTATTAATTTAATATTACAACACATTATTAATTTTACCCTGAAAATTGTAAAATAAAAAAAGAGGATCCTCTTAAATATTTTTAATTATACTAAATAATGTTAACATACCCCTAAATTTGACTTAAGATACGTTTCAAAAGTTTATTCGGCCATGGGGTTAGATGAGTTCAGCCCAGAGCATAAGCCCCATAAATGGAACTTAAACAAGATATAAACTTTTCGATAAGGTGTACTCGAGATTCTGGTCTGTGAAGGTCTCTAGCTAGTGTCGAGATCGAGACTCGAACTCGAGGGCTCGAAAGGTACAAAGTTCCCCAAGTATACTCGTTTTGGATGGCTCGCCGAGCTGAGTCTAAATATGCAGGTCTCGAGATTGAGACTCGATCCTTATTCTTTTAGCAGTGGGGTTTAACTGTCTTTATGTATAATAATTAATAAATAGGCAATTCAAAAAATTAATTTAAATTATTATTCAGGCTCGTTTTATAGTAAATTTTAAAAGTTAATTATACTTATGTAAATTTTACTATTAATATTTTTCACTGTGTCGGAAGACTCTTGTATAGATTTGCCGAGAATTTAATTGTTTTTCAATGAAATATTTTTTATTTCGTTGATAATTTGTTTTGCATCAATTTTTTAAATATTTAGAAAAATAAAAGTGCATTTTTAAAATACCGTATTTATTCTAATAAAATGGCCCCTCCATTAGAATGGCCCTCTAATAGAATGGCCCTTTTAACTAATAAGTATATGCCTGAATACATTTCTTTATTTTCCTATTATGTATTAAATATTACTCTTTACTAAGGATAATCATAATATTTTCGAGCAAATCTGGAGTCATAAAAAAGAGATTAAGAGGGATATTAGGGGATTTGAGAGGATTAGGAGAGATATCAAGAAATTACAACGATTTAATGAAGAGAATTAATAGATATTTATGAATTTGACGATATAAGGAAGTTGGATATAAGGTTGTCGGATCCGGTTCGGATATTGGATCCGGATATCCGAAGATTTCCAACTATCCGACAACCTTAGTTGGATACATTTATTTTATCAGGGGACTTGCAGGGACATAGGATTTTGAGGAATAATGATGGATTGATTGAGATTTGGGATAAATTCTGGATATTTCAGGACCATTGAAGACATAGGAAAATTTTGGAATTTTTGGTAGTTTAGAATTTTAATTACTAATCAATATCCCTCCAAATCTCTCCCAATTCCCATATATTACGTCCAAATTCCGAGATCCCACGAACTTTTATGAGCAAACTATATCGGAAATTTTGATTGTCTGGCACCAAAGTAAATAAAAAGTTGCCTTTTTGCCCAGCAGGCAAAAGATTTTAATGTTTTATAGTGTTACGAAAAGAAAGATTCACTAACCAAAGTCGAAAATATAGAATTTTACACGAAAAATCGATTAAATTTCGAAGTCAAAAAATATTCGATCGAACATTTGATTCATCCTATCTCTGATTTTTACCTATGAAAAATAGAATGGCCACCACCATTAGAATGGCCCCTCCAATAGAATGGCCCCTTTTTGGGGGTATCGAAAAATAGAGTGGCGGCCACTCTATTAGAATAAATACGGTATATTAAAAAAATAATTTTAAGAGAAATTAAATGGTTATTTATTTAATAAATAAATTAAATGAATTTTGAAATTGAAATATTTAAATTTTACTTGAATAAATAATTTAGTTAAAAAATCCCTCTGAACCTTCTAAAACTTTAAAAAATATATACCTAATTTGCTAGAAGATTCACAAGATCGACAGACACACAATTATTTATAAAGAATATTTTTAATTAAAATGTTTAAATTATCATTTATTCCTCTACATTTGGAAAAAGATAAAATATTGTGATTGAAGTGATTGAAATATAATTATACAATAAAATAAAATAATAATAAAATTATTAATTATTATAAAATGCAATTCAGCTTTATATGTTTAATTAGCTTTCATTTTATATATTTTATTTATATAATGGAACTATTTGGATATTAAAAACATTTTGGCCTCACCTTTGCTGGGGGAGGCGAATTACTTATTTGAAGTAAAAGTTTTAAAAAATTAAAATTTAATTATTTAATTTCAATTAAACTTTATTAAATATATTTAATAGAATTGAAAGATTTGATTTTATGGCAAGATTCAACTTTAAAATTTATAAAGCAATTTTTGAATTTAAAAAAGTTTTGGTTATTTCAAAGTGAACAAAATTCTTTTTTTTTATGAAAAATCAGCGTTTATACTACCACTAATCTCATTATCACTAACTAATAATAACATGCTAACTTTATAAATTTTTGCTTGTTTGACCAAAAAACCGTTTTCAAAACACCTTAAAGATTTGTTAATTTAATTCTCTGCGCTTAAGAGGGGCATTTAATTCATTAAATTCTAAAGGCATCAAGCATTAATCATTAGCAAAGTCAGTCTCGAGAAAGGCAATCAATGTCTTTCTCGCAATCAAGTTTCTTAGTCAGCAGCATGATAGCAACTCGCGCTTTTCCGTTAGCAATTTTAAATTTTTTGCCTCTCTCGCTCTCTCTATAAAAAAGAATTTGCAAGCAATTGCTAGCAAATTGGCTAGCAAATTACCATTGTTAGCATTGCTAGCAAGTGATTGCTAGCTATAGCACTCAATAATACGCTTGCTTAACCTCCCTAATAAAATGAGGGGTCTCTCGATTCTGCCCTCATAGTTAAAAAAATTTTTTTTCAATTCCTTACAAGCCCGCTATGTTTTTAAATGTCTTTACAGTGTTTTTTATATTATTTGTTGCAACAATTAAAGCAACCGACTCGGATGTTTCGGATGTTTCTTCTGAAAAAACCTTAGTTGAAATCGTAAACCGTGATGGTATAAAAGTACAAGCAAAATTATCAAGAAATCAAGCACGTGCTGTTCTTGCTAAGAAAAAAGCTTTGGATAGAGCAGAAAATTACCAAGAAGAATTTCCAAAAGCTGAGGTAGGAAATACCCATCAATTAAACAGGGTATTTACATAAGTGCATTAGAATCTCAAGTACTGAAGTTTATGATTATTCTCCGTAAATCAACAATCATAATTGAAAATACCCAACCCTCACTAGTTAACCCAATCTTATTCGATGTAGTTAGGTAATTTATTACTACACAGCTCCACAAAACCAATATACTTATATAATTTTTTCATGATTTTAAATAATACCTATTCATTTTATTGGTAATGAATGGAGCTATAAAATGCACCTGAATGGGCATTTCATGGGAAAATTAAAGAAGATTAACGGCTTACTTATCTCGATGGAATATTTTCTTAAAAATTATTTTCTGCTATCTTCACGGGATTCTGAATGAGCCCAAAATAAAAATTCAAAACAATCCTTAAGTGTTCGAAAACATTAAAAAATAACCTTACTCCCTAATGTTAGGGGACTTGGATAGCTTATAAAAATTATTAAATATTTATTATAGAAAGATGGCTACAATTCTGAAGATAGTGTTACTTCACCACTTGGCAAAAGAAACTCTAAGAGAAAGAGTAACGGAGGAGGCACTTCATCTAAAAAGGCAAATAACAAAGGTAATAAGAAGTGCCGTGTTTTAGACAAATTTTCTATTTTTTCATCTTTTTTTTCAAATTTTATCATAAAACGTAATTTTCGACTTAAGATGAGTAAAAAAACTAATGACTTTTTTGGTATATTATTTTTCCGTAAATTATTTTTCTCCGTTATGGATACAAGTGTTCGAAAAATTCCCAAAAAATTCTATCTTAGTATTTTTACCATGATTCCGACTTCATGGTAAAAAGGGGATCGGGGTTTGTCGGGGTGGAGGCTTCAGGGTTCGGGTCGGGGTTTTTGCCAAAAAATTGTCGGAGTAGGGGGTTATATAATTCTTTTAGATTCGATCCTTAGGGTTTTCATTTTATTTTTAGGGTACTCGTTGTTTGTTTCAATTGTTCTTGTCTATACTCCAATATAATACTCCAAAAACTTTTCCCACAAAACTTTTCTATTTAGGCAGAAATCAGCAAGTTTGATAGATGCCATTTCAACGTATTTTCGAACCGATGTAGTGAAAGATAAGAATTTGATGAAATGCATCGGAGGATTTTTTTACATTTCGAGTTTATATTAAAATTGTGAAATTTAACACTCGATTTTAGTTTATTAGATAAATTTTAAAATTATATTTTTTATTCGGAAAAATATTTTCAGACTAGTTTTATCAGATATTAAAAGGATTATTGCAGGGCTCTCATCGACAAAATACCAATCAAGAGTACAAAAATCTCGATTTTAAAGTACATAGGGACAAAATTTCCAAATTTAAAGGACACTCAAAATTAAATTACAAAATATTTATTCGCCCTCAAATCTTTTATACTATTTCTCTGCTAAATGAATTTTTCTAATAATCTCTTGTTTCCACTGAGCATTTTGTGCATTTCATACACGCCATGTCAAAATTCGCTGTCACAAGAAGTAAAGCCCTGACAGTCTTAACCTCAAGCAAGCTACTTTCTTACGTCCATTTTCAACGCCGCAGGCGAAAATTTTGGGAAATTTCGGGGTTCTTAAGACAGATTTTTTCCATTTTTAGCGCCGCAGACGAAAATTTTTTAAATTTGGCACCCAAGAAGCCAAATTTCTTCCTTTTTCAGCGCCGAAGGCGAAAATTTTGAGAATTTTGGAGTTTTTTAAGCCAGATTTCTTCCTTTTTCAGCGCCGCAGGCGAAAATTTTTTGAAATTTAGACCCAAGAAGCTAGATTTCTTCCTTTTTCAGCGCCGCAGGCGAAAATTTTGAGAATTTCTAAGGCCGTAGGCCAAAAAAATTCACTTTTTTGCCCAATCCTTCCCTAATTTCATTTTCAATCCAAAATGTTGATTTTAAAGTACATACTTTCAATAAAGTACAAATTCAATTTTGTAAGTACGGAGGTCGATTTTAAAGTACTGTACTTTCAAATAAAGTACGAATGAGAGCCCTGGATTATTGTCTTAATTATATTGAAATTGATCAGTGCGTGTTATTAACCAGGTATGGTTAGAAAAAACTAAAATATTTTTTAACTCAAATGGTCATTACCTCCATTTAGGTCCCAAATAATTCTACAAATCGAATAAATAAAGTTGAGAAAATATTAAAAAATGAAGTATTACATAAGAAAATGGTTCTGACAAGATGTTTTTTGACCTTAGCCTCCAGAGTTTATAGGAGTCGGGGTTTTATTATTAATTTTTAGACTAAATCGGGATGGTTATTAAAAGAATAACAAATTTTGATATTAAATTTCTTTGTTTTTCTAAGTAGGTTCCTTAAAGTCTATCGTTTTTTGGACATATCCCACTGGGCTTGGGACCATTCCTTACCCTATCCTTCGAAATTTCTGAAAGTTACAGCCAATTTTTAAAATTTCAGAAAACGATTATAACTTTCTAAAATTTCGAGGACGAAGGTAAAGAACAGTCCCAGACCCAGTGGTTCTGAACATGAATTAATTGAAATTTTGGAATACATTAAGAAACTTTAACTGAACCCAACCCCCTTTTGAAACACAAAGAAAAATTGAAATTTGGTAATACAGTACACAATTGGCCGGCCAAATTGAATTTTTCCTGAAATGTAAATGCTTTTTTGAATGATAATAGTATATCTTTATCAGTTGGCTGTTTATTGGTGGCTGTTTAAGACATTTAAGGCTAGAATTTCTTCACAATATTTTTTATTATTTTCCTAATTTTTCCACTTTATAATCTTTAAATTAGGTTTAAATCTAATTTTTAGAGTTTGTTTGTTTTAACAATGTTTTACAAAAAAGGTTTTTACAAACAAGCACGAATGGACCTAATCTACAAATTAATTCTAAGAATAATAAATATTCTTCAACTTTATTAAATACAAATGTTAATTTATTAACAAAATATAATTTTTAATTATAATTAAAATATATTTTTCCATCATCGTAGGGTTGTCGGTTGATACCGAACCGAATCAATTTCGGTTAACCGATGAATCTGGTGAAACCATCAACCCTAATCATACGTATGAAAATAATAATAATTTAAAATTTTATTTAATAATAATTTACACGAATTAAACTCTTTTGCAATTTACTCTCTAAAAGATTTAAAATTTTTTACTACTAAATATTATTGCAAATATTGAGGTTTCTTTAAAGCTGACAATGATCAGTAACGGTAAATATAGAAGATAATAAAAATCCTATAAAACTTATTAAACAATTCTTATATTCCTTTATAAATATTTTTTCTTCTCTAATTTAATTTTTAAAGATTTATAGTCTGTTAAAATTCGATTTTAAATCAATTTCGCATTTTTTAATAGAGAGGCTGTAAGAAGAGGGAATGGCAATTAGTCAATAGAAGTCTGCCACATCTCCTTGGGATAGACATGCGCGCCTGCTTCACCTGTAAAATTTATTTATGTTTATTTTAAAATAATCCGCAAATTCTCATTTTAAGTTTTAATCACTAGGTTTTTAATCATAATTTTGCAAAATAATATGGTTTATTTGTAAAAAACGTCTTCGGGTGAAAAGATATTAAAATATCCGATTTATAATTCTAAAATGAAAATTAAATAATAGGCAAAATTAATATACAGTTTTTTAAATTGACTAATGCGGACAACTAAATATGGGAGGTGAATTTGTCTTTCAATTTGCTAGCCTCTCAGTTAGCTATCCTTTCTTCATTAGCTACCCTCTCTTCACTACTTAATAATTTTTATTTAGAAAGAAAGCTAATAATTTATTTTATATAATTAATATTTAAAATTTTGAATTAAAAAATTTAATTTTTAATTTTCAATTTTAAAATTACTTTTAAATTATTTAGAAAACATTGAAAATATTCTTAAAATGAATTCCTTAAAAATGCTTGTCATTTTTGGTTTTGTTTTCCTTTATCTTGCTGAAATTCAAGTAGGAATTCAAGCTATGAAGAAAAATGAAGGTAGTATAGACTTCTATTATTCTAAATAATTTTTTCCTCAAATCCTTTTAACCCCAGTAGTCTATTAAAATTTGATATTCCAGCACTGGATCTCGTAGAATCGTGTAAAGTATTTAGTAACCAGAATTATTAATCTAAAACTTTTATTATTTTAAGCATTCTTTTATTATTATTTAAATTAAAAATTTAGATGAACATAAAATACAAGACGCGCAACCATCCAATTAATTACCCAAGTTTAATTACCCAAGTTTAAGTTAAAAGTTAAAAACTTATGGAAATCGATAATTCAAATTCATCTAACATGTCAACACCGCTAACTATTAATGGTATTAACAACAAAAAACTGAAATTACACCAATTATCTAAAAAATTGACTAATTTCTCTGAGCAATTTTCAAAAGATATGCCACCATGGGCGGCAGCAATGCTAGAAATTTGTAATTCAGTTATGGAATTATGTAAGGATATTCTTACAAGTGAACAAGAACAACAACAATCCGAAACAAATCCTAAATCCTTATTTGGAGACCCTTTCTCTGCTAGCAACAAACATCAAAATTCCTCTTTTAATGATCAATCCTATTTTGCTAACATAATAAACAACGCTATTCTTGATGCTGACGAAATTAAATCTAAATCTAAAAGAGTGGTTATTGAACGAGCTCCAGACAACACAGACATCATTAATATAGCTAAAAAAATTGCGGCTGATTGTGGAGTGTCAGAAGATTTGTTGGAAAACGAAATTCATCGTCATCCACGTGAGTCTAAAGATGTTATAAATAAAAAACCAAGAATTGTTAAAATTCCATTCACCAACAAAAAATCTAGGGATAACTTTTTATACAATTTTCGTAAATGTCTCAAGAAAAATCCAACTTTTCCTCAGTTCATAACTGCAAGACGTGATATGACTCGTAATGAATTAAATATATTGTATAATTTGCGAAAGCAAGCATTTACTATGAATCAGGCCGAGAACATGTTTAAGTACATAGTTGTCGACCTGTCAATAATTACACTCAAAAATCCACAACCGCTCAGGGCAACCAAAAATAAATAGGGACACGCAGGCAAACCACAGACTAAAATAAATACTGGAAATTTTCAATCATATAAATGTTTACTTTTCAATTCTAGATCCCTAGCTAATAAAATACCGGATTTAAATCAATTAATCGAAAATTCTAATTCACACATTATATTAATTAATGAAACATGGCTCAAAACAGAAAATACAATAAACTCAGAACTATCATATAGGGGTAATTTTGAGATTATATTAGCTAATAGAATAGAAAAAAGAGGTGGCGGATCGGCAATCCTAATAAAAAATAATATACCGTTTAAAATAATCTTTAACGGCTCTAAATTCCAATCAGAAATTGTACATATAAAATTGTTACTTAAAAAAGAAATTAACATTATAAACATCTACCGACCACCAAATAGTTCAATTCTTAATACAAAAAAATTATTTAAATTCCTTTTAAATCAAACTGATCAAAAAACAATATTATGCGGAGATTTTAATATTAGACACATAAATTGGGATTCTAAGGAATTAACCGATAACTATGACAAGATCGCGAATATATTTTTAGAGTTTATAGGTCAAACCCAATTAAATCAACTTGTTACTGAACCGACTAGGGAAAATTCAATCCTAGACCTTATACTCACACCTACTACCAATTTAGTAAGAAATGTTAATGTTAGGGAGAATTTTTCAACTTCCGATCACAAAATGATAGAGTTTGAGTTATATGATCAGATCAAAGTAATTAAAAAACCAAAAATTTATGTCAGAGATTTAAGTAAATCCAATTTTAATAATTTGGCTCAAGTTATATTCCAAAATAATTTAGATCTAGGTATATTAACAAAGTTCACTGTGGAAGATAAATATAATTTTCTGACAAAAGAATTACTGTATCTTTATAACAAATATATACCGATAAGAACTTTGAATAAGATAATAAGGAAAACATACCCCAAACGGATTAATGAACTACACAAAGAAAAACTTAGATTATTCAGAGTACTTAAAGAAAGAAAACATGATCAAAACTTAAGCCTTGAGTATAAAATCGTTTCAAGAAACCTGAAAAAACAACTAAAAATTCACCATAACACTAAGGAAGAAAAAATAATTAATAAAGGTGGAAATTCGATACATAAGTTTATTAGAAACAGACTTACCCAAGATAATAACATACCCTGTCTAATTGATAAGGAAAATAAATTTTACTTCAGTAATGAAGAAAAATGTAATATTTTGGGCAAAGAATTTCAAAAAAACTTCCAAAATAAAAATATTAACATATCAAATTGTAACAGAAATATAAGTTCAAAAACAAAATTTTCAGACATAGAGTTAAATACTAACATTGTGTGGGACGTCCTTAGATCACTTCCTGGCCGCAATTCAACTTCTCCGGATAATATTCCCTATATACTACTAAAATATTGCGCCGACCCACTTGCAAAATTAGTCACAGATATCTTTAGATGTATTATTGATAATGGACAAATTCCATCAATTTGGAAATCCTCGCTTATTATACCATTATATAAAAAGGGAGAAAAATCAGATCCAAAAAATTATCGTCCAATATCGCTAACATGCACATTATGTAGAATTTTTGAAAGAATTATTGCACAACAATTAACAAAATTCTTAGAAGATAATAAGTTCTTTAATAAAAATCAATTTGGATTTCTTAAATCAAGATCCACAACCACACAGTTGTTATCTACCATGGATGATTTTTATAACGCAATACAAGATGGATATAACATAGATATTATTTATATCGACTTTGCTAAGGCTTTTGACACTGTACCAATAAATATTCTTTTAGATAAATTAGAAAAGGCAGGCATAACCGGAAAAGTTTATGCATTTCTTAAAAACTTCATAACAGATAGGACTTTTAAGATTAAGATTGGTAACCAACTATCTCACAATTATGAAACATTTTCGGGCGTACCTCAAGGAAGTGTCTTAGGACCACTTTTATTCCTTATTTTTATAAATGATCTTCCTAATGAAATCCCTGAATATGTTGGAGTAAAACTATACGCAGACGATGTAAAACTATATATAGCTCATAAAAACGGCATAGAAAGAGAACAACTCAATAATGTTTTAAGAATACTTGAAAAATGGACAGAATTAAATGGTTTAGAAATATCCCCTAGCAAATGCTTTGCTTTATATCTAGGTAAAAATAACATGAAAAGAGAATATACCATACATGGATTAAAAGTACAAGAAACAGAATGTATTCGTGATCTTGGAATATTAATTGATTCAAAAATATCATTTAACAATCATATAAATATGATCATAAAAAACGCATATTTAAAAAGCTCCCAAATAATAAGAATCATTAAATCTAGAAATTTAAATCTCCTCGTTAATATATATAAGACATATATAAGACCCCAACTAGAATACGCAACTGAAGTATGGAATCCACAGATGAAATATCAAATAGAGAAAATTGAAAAAATCCAAAAACTATTCACTAAAAATATTTACAAAAAATGTGGTTTAATCAAGGTCCCATATGAAGAAAGATTAAATACTTGTAAACTCGAAAAGTTATTAGATAGAAGAAAGGTTGCCGATCTGTCCACCGCCTTTAAAATTATAAAAGGTTTTACATCCCTTAATTCACAAAAATATTTTAATTTATCAAATAGATCCTTTCGCAGGCCTCTACTTCTTAGGACAAAAAAATATACAAATAAAACAAAAAATAATTTCTTTCACAGAGTGGTAAATAACTGGAATAAACTTCCAACAGAGCCATTTAAAATAAATGATCCGAAAAAATTTAGAAGTCTCATTAAACAGTATTCTATAAAATACTAAGGACATTAAACCCTAGCGTGCGTGGTTTTCGAGTGTTTGTTTACTATTTATATATATATATTTTTTTTTCATGTTTTTTTTGTTGTTGCTTTACATGTTGCTTCACATATTTTTTACTTTGTATATATTTTTTTTACGCACCACTTTAATGTATTTTAAAATACCTGTGGTTTGCTGATAAATAAATAAATAAATAAATAAATAAATTCATTCCCTAAATTTGAAGACAGTCATCAACCAAGTAAAGAGAAAAAGACATCGAACGAGCCATCGCTCGCTCCTCTACCGTCAGAGCGCCCAAAATACCCTCACCGTAATATATTTACATTAAAGAAATATATTTTTAAATAAATAAAAATTTAGATAGCAACCAGGGAAGCAAGACCAAACATTGAAAATTAAGGTTTGAAAATATACTAAAATTGATAAAATATAAAGTTATTCTCAATGTAATATTTTTAAAAGTATTTTTTTAAATTTCAATTGAATTTTAAGAAATTTAGGGTTCAAAATTTGAAAAAAAAAACAACCAAATGATCGATGAGTAACTAGATGAGTATATACGTTTTACTAAACTTTTAAATTTGATGGATCAAAAAAAAATCAAAAAATACATTTTAGTATTTCAAGTATATTTTTTAAATCGAAATTTATTTTAACATTCTGTTTATATTCCACTTATTTTGATAAAAGTTAAAAAAACCAGTTGAAATTATTTTTAATAGAATATTGTATTACGCAGATAGGAAATTATTGTGATTCTGGTCATATTAAAGAATTGACGGCTCCTCTATATTCCAGATATTTCAAAAGTTATGTAGACTTCCAGGGAACGGCTTCCAAGTACGATAGAGAAATTTCTGTTTTACTTGTCGGTTGACAAGATACAACAGAAACAACGGCGAATTATGCTATGATTTTTGTATTTATCCTTAAAGAAAAATACGTTTCTTTTCCATTCTTTCCATACTGGATGGGAAAAAAGTTCAATTGAATCCAATTCCCGAATGTTTTCCTTGCTTAAAAAGGAGAAATAATGCCAAGATTTTTCCTTCCCTCAAATTCACTTAATTTTTCCTTTAATAAGTTCGTTCATATGAGAGACCCGCCAGAGCTGTACAGGAGCCGGAGCCGTCATTTGAATATGCTAAAGGAAAATTTAAGTGAAGTTGAGGGAAGGAAAAATTTTTGACTTTATTTCTCCTTTTTTTGGAAAATAACTTGGGACAAAATCTAAAATTACTTAAAAATAGGTAAAACTTAAAAAGTAGGTTAAAATAGGTGACAAAAGTCCTAAAATATGTTGTAAAAAATCGGCATAACGGGGAAAACAGGCAAAAATGCCGTATAATTTTTATTTTCCAGTTTACAAATTTCCTCGGCAAAGAACAATGATAAAACCACATGACCAAATTTTACCATCATTTTTTTAATCTTAAACCAAAATTCTAAATTGAAATTTATAAAACAATGGATAAGAAAAAATACATACATTTTATTTAACTCTCTTTTTAATCCTCTTTAACATTTAAACAACTATAAAAAAATGGAGGCAACTTTTGTTCCTTATTTAATTCCTGTATTGTTTCGTCACTTGGAAATTGTTTTTTTATTAATTCCTGTAAATTATATATTAATACATATTAATTAAAAATTTTTAATTGAAATTAATATTTTTAGAGTAAAATTTATAGTAGTTAAACTGGATGTTTTTCGAATTTACTATTAACTTTAAGACTTAAAATTCATTCTTGAACTTTCCCAAGCATAATATTTTTATAACATCTAATAAATTTAAGTACAGGGACAGTATTCCGATCTTTCTATTCCGGTCTTTACAACTGCTCTATCAAACGAGCAGTTGTCTCTTTTATATATCCTAAAAGCTAGCTGGATCTCCTTTACACCAATTAAAATATTTTATTTTTGACAGTTGTATAGTAAAGCAGCTGGGCTATAGCTATTTCTCTCCTTTAGAAAATTTAGAAGGTTAATCGGGGCTGGGAGCGAACCAGCCTCTTCAGTAGACCCGACTGACGTGTTAGCCATTACACCACACCGCCTACTGCACAGCCTTAGGAATTAAATAGCTATATGCTTTACAGTATGTCTTGCTTTAAAATACTCCGAATTTTAAATAAATTTGATTTTTCTGCATCAAAGTGTGTCTAAAATTGAGATAGTAAACAGACTAAATATCTTCAATTTTTATTTAAAAATTTATTATTATACTTCAAATATATTCATATCCCTTCCTGCCCGTGTAGTAAACAAAATAGCATTAAATAAAAACATTAAATCAGAATATCTTTTAACTCCTTCCAAATCTCCTTTATTTAATTGTAAATATTTTAATAATATTTTTGAATAAAATTCTGCCCAAGTTTTCATTTGAATTTTACCTTGTGAAGATATATTTGGAATATCTAAATATTTAAATAATTAAATATAGTGTATTTATTAATTACCCCAAATACAAATAAAAATAGATCGTAAAATTACAAATTCATTTTGATTTACATTTAATTGCTTTAATGTTTGCATTAAGCTACTACTAAACGTCTTTCTTTTAAGATGTTCAAATCTTAAAATAAATTTGATTTTAATAATATTGTTAATAATTATTAAATTTTTTATAATAAAAATTTTTCTTATGATAAACACTTGGCCATCTCACTCCCCAGATATGAAGGCTATGGATTATCAGTTTGGTCATTATTAGAGCAGAGACTTTCACGGATATGATTTACCTCAACAGAGACACTTAAGAGGGATTAAAACTGGCATGGAACTCAATTACTGTCGATGAGTGCGCGACCATAGTGGGCAAGTTCAGTAAGCGTTTGGACGGTTTTATCTTGGCGGTGGGAGGATATTTTGAACATTTGTTATAATTTTTCTTTTCTTCACATACATATTCATGATCACCTTTTCATAGATTTTATAAAATTTAAGAAAATCTTTTGAAATAAAATTTTTGCTTAATAAAAATACGGGAACTTTTGCTGCACCCTGTATTTTACTAATAATATTTAATATAATTTTTAATAAATTTATTTATTAAATTAAAATATATTAAATTATTTAAATAAATAAATTGGGTATTATTTTAATTTAATGAAAAAAACAAACGTTTTTAAAATAATTGAAGTATTATTTCCATCTCTCATTTTAATTTTATTAATTTTATTATTTAAGAATAAAATTGGTGTTGAATTATTTGGAAATGTTAATGTTTCTGCATTTTGCAAATTTGAATAATAATTAGAATCTAATATTCGAATCATTTGAGAAGCAGTTGAAAGTAAATATTTCTGTAAAAATACACCTTATGTATGGGGTTGAAACAAACAGTCATAAACTAGGGCTCCCATTTAAATGTATAAAACCAAAAAATAGTGACATAAAACATGGATATAAAATCTTGAAATATGGATATAAATATGGAGATAAACATTAAATATGGATATAAAATCCTGAAATACGGATCAAAAAATAGATAAGGATATTTTAAAATCAGTATTTTATGTAGTTCATGCATATTATAGCTCATTTAGACGAACTCGCCAAGCCCGGGGTTAATCCAGTTACCGTAAATATCCTAATATAAGGCCTGGGCTTATATTTTTCAATACCCCCATCGGTGGTTTGATCAGAATATTGGGGGAAAAATTTTCTAAAATAGAAATTCCGAGGCAACCCTACTACCAGCTTGATGTTCTTAATGAAGTAAGCTAAGAGTTATCTAAGAGAATTATCTAAGAAAGGTTAATTTATCTAAGAGAGGTTAGATAGAAATGTAATTTTTTAATTCAAAGAAATAAAAATATTCTTTATGAAATTTAAATTTTAAAGTAAATAAGTAAGTACCTTATCAGAAATACTTAATTCTTCATAAAAAGGCATAGTACGTATTAATTCAATTGATAAATATAAATTCCTTTAAATGATGAATTTGGATATTTGAATATAAAAATAACAAACATAAAATAATAGCTGGGTCTTTGTTTATTTATATTTCGTCCTTCCTTTAAATCCTCGATTTCAGTTGAATCTACTGAAGGAGGTGGGCCGGGCTATAATAAAATTGTTAGTTTTAGTTAAGGACTTTGTTAACTGCAGAGCTTGATATACATACATAACTTTATTACACATTTTCATAAATAAAATGAAGGATTGCATCTGGGATTCTATACATAAGTTCAAGCTATGTAGGTTATATGGATAGTCCAGGTCGCATTTTAAAAAGCGGAAGTCTAGACAGCCCATCCGTCTAAATTTGTTATTTAAAGATGAATAGTGGATCTACTAGAGATTTGGACGGTTAAACGGAAAATATAAATTTCAAATATATGTAGATCCAATTCACGTAAATCGTGAATATCTGCGATATGCCTGATATATGTATGTATATGTGTAAAATAATATTTTCAATTTAAATTACCTCAAATTTTTCATACAAATTTAATAAATTTGTATAAGATTCATCTAAAAAATCCTCCAATTTTCTTTTAAACAACAATTCAATAGAGATTCCATGACGCGAATTTCTAATATAATTTTTTTTGTTTTCAACATTAATTAATTCAGATAATATTTTTGATATTTCAGAATTTTTGTTTATTATTGGCTGAGATAATTTCTAAGAAAATAGATTAATTAACACAAATAAAAAATAAGTAAAAATTCAAAAATTTAAAAATAAATTGTTTTATTATTTAATTTTAATTCATATACACACCCCTTAGTTTTTAAGTGAAAAACATATTTAAGCTTAAAGTATCATAATTTTAAATATTTTTACAAATTTCTTTTGTTTACGAAATTCTTCGTTTCTTTTGTATTTTCAATTGGCATCGCTAGATATGCTTACCAAAATTTATATAGATTTCCTCAACGGCCCCTAGTGCCAAAGCTTAAGGGGTGCTTATAATTATCTGACAGTCATTTTTAGGATACATGAGTTATATTACCACTGCCCATAAATAATTTATATTTGATTGTTTTTTTCTTCTGAATATGAATTAGAAATTCGTAAAAATATATAAAATTATGATACTTTAAGCTTACATACATATACCTATATGTTTTTTACTTAAAAACTTGATTTTTGGCTGATTTTTTATTTTAAAATATATTTTTAAAACAAAATTTCCATGTCTTCTTACAACCTTACTAAATATTTTTAATATTAAATAATTTTTATAAATTATAATTAATTAGATATTACCGTAATATTATTCTTCAAGTCATTCAGTTTATTATTTTGAGAAATTTGACAACTATTATTTTCTTTTTTTAATTTTCTATATAAAGCTAATTGTTGTATTAGTAATTTATCCATGCCAACATTTAAACATTTGGATAATCGACAAGCACGACATTTAATTCCTTTTATTTTTAATTAATAAAGCCCGGATTTATAGGCAAATGCTATTTTTCTGCAAGCTTGGCATAATGTAATACGTTCAAAAAACGTTTTTAGCTTGGTTCATAGATTCTAGCATGAGACTTTAATTATGCCTATTTTCTAATTTTTGATACTATTTTTTGCCTTTTTAGCGAATTTTTTTCTAAATTTTGCCTAAAAATCAGAGCAAAATCTAAAAAACTCAGTCCCAGCTTTAAAAGATCAGTGCCAAGTCCCATTTTTAATTTTAGTATTTCACTCAATTTTATGATAATTTGGATTGCGTAAATTTGCGTGTTTTTTGACCTGCGAATTGCGGTAGCGAAAAATCTTTTTAAATTGCGCCCGGTCCTGTTTAGGGCTTATTATCAAATGATTACTTATGGTATTCTTCATACTTTGCTAAAATAATTTTTTGATTTAAGTTTAAGAAAGGGTTAATTATTCAAGCATATACGGTATATAATTTATTTTTGAAAACAAAATTTCTAACCATTTTCAACCATACATTTCGAATTTTTTAAACAAGTATATGTTCTATTTTCAACAATTGAACGTCGAAAAAAGTTTTTACATCCTTAAAATAAATAAAATTTTTAAAATTTCCACCCAACCATAGCAACTGGGAACATTATAATGATAAAAAGATGCGTTCTTCTCGCAAACGGCACATTTATTTGGTTTACTAAATTTATTTGGAATATTTAAATTTAATGATGCCATTTAATTAATAAAATAATTTTTTATTAAAGTTCCGTTTTCCGAGCTGTTTCTTGAAATAAAAAGTAATTGAAATAAATTTATTAACCAACTTTTCTCATATATAAAAATTTTAATTAATTTTCACATTACATTTTTCTGATAATGTAATAACTTTTAGAGAAAACTTCATAATACATAAATCAGAATAATAAATTTACAATAAAATTAAAATATTTTATCACTTTTTAATATTTTTTCTTCGCAATAAACCTGTTCTATATACATATTTATAACAGAAATAAAATGATTAATGTTCAATTTTTATTTAACAAAATTCTTTGAAAAGTAATTTTTATAAGAATTGGGGGGGGGGGGGGTTTACTTAAAGTAATTAAAGAATTAATTTAAAATTCTTTAAAAATTGATTAATTTTCTCCTGAATAAAGATTTAATTTTAAAACTATTAGAGGAATTTTGTGAAAGATCACGATACTTGAATTGTAAATATAATTTTCGAAATAATTTTAATACATATACCTATTTTAATTAATTGATTAAAAAATTGACGAAGAATTTCATCTGTTTTTTTTAAATTTTATAAACTTAACCCTTTCGATAATTTTTATATTTAAGAAAATCTTCTTACTTTTGTGGCATTCTATTGGTAATGTTCTTGTTAATAATGTACATAGGTATATCTAGCTCTGCAGTTAACAAAGTCCTTAACTAAAACTAACAATTTTATTATAGCCCGGCCCACCTCCTTCAGTAGATTCAACTGAAATCGAGGATTTAAAGGAAGGACGAAATCTAAATAAACATAAACCCAGCTATTTTTTATGTTTGTTAATTTTATATTCAAATATTCAATGCTACTTGTAATAAAATATTCAATAGTTACTTAAATTACTTACTTTTTTATTATATTAGCAACCCCGTTATGGCCACGCGACCTTTTGGGTGTTCCATATTTGAAGGAAAAAATGATTAGCATTAAAAAAAGAGGAACTCAAACAGGAGTGGGGGACAGGATATGAACAAAGACCAAAATTTTTATCGTAAAATAATCGATGGAAAATTTTTTTTGAAAAATACGAAAAAAGCCCAAATCCGGTCCGGAATCCAGGTAAATTCAGACGGACTCCGGAAATTATTTTTACCGGTATAATTAAAGTGTAAGGATCGAACTATTTAAATATACCTATGTATGTCAGGGATGTCACGGGTTGAGAAAAATGTCGGGTCGGGTTTCGGGTCGGGTTTTCAAAATTTTCTTCGGATCGGGTTTCGGGTTGGGCAAAAAGTCGGGTCGGGTTTCGGATCGGGTTTTCGGAATTTTTTTCGGATCGGGTTTCGGGTCGGAGAAAAGTCCGGGTTTCGGGTATCGGGTCGGGTCAGTAAAAACCTATATTGAAAAATTTTATTCATCAATATTAAAACTAATAAAAAAAATCATAAAGTGGCAAATTATGATGTAAAAAAAGCAATTTTTCCAAATTCTCTCCTGTCATCCTGTTTCTCAATTCAGTTAATGTAATTCCTGCTGTTGAAAACAATCTTTCTGATTCTTGTGACCCAACAGGTGTAGAACTGAATTTCCTGAAAAGTCGTTAAATAGATCTTTATCCATTTAAAAAACCTAAATAAACCCGTCAATCGCTTCCATTTTTCTGAATTAGTTTTCCAAAAAATAAATGGATCAACGATGCTTCTTGGCTCGTTTAAATAAGTATTAACTTCTTGCTTAATGAGTTCACCTTCATCTGGGTCTTGAAAAATTGGTTCTATATTATCGTTTGAATTTTCCTAATATTGATTTATTTAATTTTATAAAGTAAAAAATTGAAACCTGCACAAACTCCTCTAATAAATTTATGACAGGATTTGAGTTTTGCGTTGAACAAGATACTTCGACCTCTTGTTCCAAAAAATTAAAGTTATTCTCACAAGTTGGGTTCAATTCATCAAATATCCATCTCTTATAAATATCTCGCATTTCTCTATCAAAAATAGCATTTTATAATTCGGGTCCAAAATTGTAGGTATTATCAATTTCCTTAAATTTTTGATAAATTTTTAGTAAAATGAATAAACTTTTTCAACTCCCAGCCTGACATTCTACTCTCAAGACCATCTGCTACTCGACTCGAAAAAGCCGTAGAAAAACTTTTCAATTTTTTTAAAAGGCTGCGATAAATGGGTACAATTGATGAAATTGTTGTTCTTCTTTTTTTCAATTCTTTTGTAATAAAAAAAATTGGCTTAAGCTGGTTCACCATTGTTTCAATAAGTTCCCAATCAACATCTTAATTTGTTTTCAATAATTATTAACCTTCAAATATTTATTAACCTGAAAAAGCTGCCAATTCTTTTCCTCCTCCTTTGTAGTTACTTATAAATAAATCAATTGCTCGCTTATTTTCCACAAATCTTTCGCACATTTGAAACAAGGAGTTCCATCTTAATTTAAAAATTAAATCTTAGTTTTAAAATCTTAATCAACTACCTAACATCAGTAGATTTAATCAATATATGCTCAGGTAAATCTAATTCTTTCTGCAAATTTTGAAAATATTCTCTTTGAATTGTTGATTTTCTGATTTTGCGAATTATTTTTTTCATTCTCTCTACTAAAAAATTAAAATCCGCATATATTTTTATCCCATCAGAGACTGCCTAATATAATGACCAGTTACAGATAAGAGTGAAAGTGTTGCCTGAGTTGAAGTCCAAATATCTGTTGTGATTGATATAAAATTTTGAGCATTTATATTCTTTTTTACACGCTCAAATAATCCATTATAAGCTTCGTCTACTTCTTTTACGTAGAAATTTCTTGTTCTTAAATTTAAAAAAATACAATAAATGACATAAAACATACTTAATTGCATAATTTGGTGCTAAAAATTTCAAAAGACGTTGAAATCCTAATTTTTCACATGTACGAAATGGCATAATATCAACTGAAATCATCTCGGCTATAATTCTATCGAGCTTTTTTGTTTTTGGACCATTAGTACTCCATTGATCTGAATTCGAAATAATTTTGAAATTATAGAAAATTATACTAAAAGACCACTACAGTTTGATCCCCTGAAATTTTTCTTTTCTTTTCCGACGGTTCCAAAGTAGATGAATTTAAAGAAGCAAACTCTGTTATTTTTGGAATAGAAGAAATTGCATCTATTTTCTTCTTTTTTAATGCATCTACTGCATTCTTTCGATTTTTTTCTTGTTCTTTGTGTTTATTCTCCAGATGCCTAATCAAATTTCCTGTTGATTTTGTTGAATCTTGTTTGAAAATTGAGGTGCAAAATTTGCAACGAATAACGCCCGAATTGGGTCGATGAAAATAAAACCAAATAGAATCAGAACTCTGACATTTATAAATTTAATGCACTAAAAATTTATTGACTATAACAATACTTTATTGGTTATTTTTACATATATTTAATATGATTTAAGAAATAATTTATTAACATTATGCCAATTTAGCCTGAATTTAAAATTAATTGACTAAAAACTCGGGTCGGGTTTCGGGTCGGGTTTTGAAAAATAAAAATTCTCGGGTCGGGTTTCGGGTCGGGTTTTAAAAAATTTCTCGGATCGGGTTTCGGGTATCGGGTCGAAAAAAAGGCCGGGTTTCGGGTTTCGGGTTTCGGGTATCGGGTTTCGGGTAACCCGTGACATCCCTGATGTATGTATATGAGAAATGGGGCAAAATAGATAAAAAAGTTAAATGAATAGAGTGCGTCTATAGCAGAGGTGTTTCGAAACAAAAAAAGTTTCGAAAATCGGAAATCGAAAATCGAAAGAAATCCAAAAATATCGAAATCGAAAATCGAAAATATTTTTCAAAATCTTCGAAATCGAAAATCGAAAGAAAAATAACCTCGAAAAACGAAAATCGAAAAACGAAAATCGAAAAAAATTTTTAATAAAAGTAAATTGAAAAATAAATTTTTGTTATGTTGGAACTTTTGCTTGAACTCTAAGGAATTGGGGAAAACTAATGACTAGAATCGGAGATCCATGGAGATCATGGATATCCAAGCCCAAAATTTTGCATATTCGAATATACGGCTCCGGCTCCGACCTATTCAAATCTTGGTCCTATGCCGGTGAATTTCTGAGCCGTTTTGTCTCCAAATTAAGAGGGATTAAGAAAGAGATCTAATCCTCCATCATTAAGAGAGATAATGGAGGATTTGAGTAAAATCCCCTGAATATAGTAAAGCAGAGCTAGGCCGCTTTGCTCATAAGGTGGGACCACCTTAATTCAAGCAAATCCTCCAATATACTCCAATATACCGAAGCCAAAGAATAATATTGTTAAGAGATCACGGATTCCTTCATTTTGCGCCGCAAATCTTTCTTTTTCTGCGCCGCAGGCGAAAATTTTTAAAATTTATGAAGGCCGATAAGCCAAAAATAATCAACTTTGGCGCCAAAAATTCAAATTTTTTCAAAAATTCGGAAATCGAAAATCGAAAGGAAAAAAACCTCGAAAATCGAAAAACGAAAATCGAAATTTCGAAACAGCTCTGGTCTATAGTGTTTCGGTATAAGGGGTTGACCTATTTATTTTGTCTCGTTTATTTTATTTGCCTGCATTCACTTATTGAGTTGTAACTTTTTTCTGGCACCTTAGCCGTCTGAAAATCAATTAAGAACCTTATTTAAAACAGCTCTACCTCTACTAAAAAGGAAAAAAACGGCTAGAATAAAAATATTTTTTTATTCATTTTGAGTGATTTTTTAATTTAAAAATAGTATGTCCTTTCTTGTAGTAGACATTTTTTCATTAAAATAATTTTTTATCAACCTTTATCTTTAATATATTGTCTTAAAAATTTGCCCTTTATGAATCATACAGTGTGTAAAGTAGTTAGTAAGTGGTTTTTTAATCTAAAAATATTGCAAAAAATTTTTTTCTGTAGGCGTAGATAAACTTTTGCACCTTAGTGTATGTATAACTACACTTTGAAGAATATCACGTGTGGATACCACCCAAAAATCTATACATGATTTAATTATGCAATTATCCCTATTACTGATTTAATCTTATTATAATTATTGAAATTTAGACGCTTAATCACATTCCTTATTTTAGTTGGAAATTCTACAAATTTCAAAAGATAAAAAGTATGTTTATTGGCAAGGATTATTCTCTTAAATCTTCACTCGGATTTTCATTTGCGTCAATGCAGTAAAAAACTTGATGAATTGGTAAAGAAGGTATAACTAGTTTTAGTTTTAATATAAAATTATTTAAAACCTGAGTTACCTTTTGATGATTAGAAATCCCCAATTTTGCACCTCCGACCTGGGACGGGAGAATTTCGTTTATTAGTAATTTCGTTTATTCTTAAGCACTAAAAAGGTGTAATTTAAATTTGATAAAAATTTGTTTCCAATTCCTGGTCAAAAAGAATTTTCTAGGAACATTGACCTTATTCTTGAGTCTTGGGGTAAAATCCCTGTTACTCTCAAATCATGGATTGTAATGCAGGTTCGGTATTCTAGGAAAATGAGTAAAAAATTATTTAAATATAATTTTTATTTTTATTCTAGGTTTTGTGTTTATTTTTGGCCTTGATTTTCATTTTTGACATTGGGCTTTTACCGTCGTCCACAAGGCTTGTTTCGCCTCTAATAATTATCCATAACAACTTGTCGAGTTAAGTTGAAAATATAACCGTGTCTGCAACTCTACCTAAAAACATGGAATTCCGACCTGGGAAAATCTGAAAATCATTAAACTTAGAAAATATTTTGGCCCGTATTTATTTATAATAATGTAATAAATTTATTTATAATTAATAGTGTTAGCATTTTTAGGCAGAAAAAAGTTAAAAATAAGAAAAAACAGGCAAAAAATCAGATATTTCTAGGAAGAAACAGGCATCTGCCTAAAAATCCTAAACCAAATAATTATTCATTTTTATATTTATTTAATACTTGTTTTAACATTTTCATAACATAATTAAAATTGTTTCTTTAAATGTTTATATAATAAGTATGTACATATCAAATATAAGAGAATTTAATATTAGAATCTGCCAAAAAATTTAGCTTTGAATTAGGTTTGTTCATTATTGTGTAATTTATAGCCCTTTATATACTAAACTTGTCCGCGAAAACCTGTTTAACTAGAAAATTTGTTATAATCAATCCATCTACAAATAGCGGATAAATTTAATTTGTGTAAAAAATTTTCTCCAAGTAAATTGCCGCCACTGAATTTAATAAATTTCACAAAATATTGTTGTTTTTTAATTTTGATTTTAAGTTTATTTTTAACTTTATTCTACAATTTGTATGATAAATATCAATTTGAAATTTATACGTTTAAATTGGCAATAACGGTTTTCAAGAATAAAATTTATAAAATTATAAGTAAGATTAAAAAGATTATTAAACTGAAAAAAATGATTATTAAACAGCTCATGGCATATCCGCATGCAAATATTAGGTGATTTCCGCATGCAATATTTGGTGATGCAAATATTAGGTGACCTATTTATAAATTATATTAGGTGATAAATGTAGAAGTTGCCGTTTTGATAAATGTTTAATTGAAGGAATGGATCCTTTGCTGATTAAAATTGATAAGATGAATAGCCGAAATGAATTTATTAAAATGTTAGAAAAACGTCGAAATAAATTACAACAAACAAACATTAAAAATTATTACCAAGGTGATCGAAAAACTTTTTGAGTTGAAAATAACAAAAATTTCAATGAATATAAACAGTCAACAAGTAAGCAAGATGTTTGTATAAGCAGTGGATTATACTTCAATAACACAACAATTGGTGCGGTGCAAGAAAATTCTAGATTCTTGATGCTCCAAAATTATTAAAATTTTCGCCTGCGGCGCTCGGAAGAGAAGTTTTTTGGCTCAAGATTCCTCAAAAATTGTAAAAATTTTCGCCTGCGGCGCAAAATGATAGGGATAAAATAGAGAATGGATATCATTCAATCACCCAAGTCCCCCAACTTTATAATATTACTGTTGATACCTCTTAAATCCACCCAAATTTCCCTTTAAACCTCGATATCTTCTTAATCCCTCGATAATCTACGAATACCCCAACATCCCTCGTAATTCACTAAATTCCACGGTTATCCCTCTTAACCCTTTGATATCTCTCGATATCTCCTTAATCCACCCAAATCCTCTGAAATAATATATTTCATTGATTTTCTACCCGGATAACCCCAAAATTCTTTAAATTTCGGATAAATTCTTTGAATTCCGCATAAATTTTTCGAAATTATAGGTGTTTGTGCTGATGTTGACTGTGATCGTGTCAAATTAACAAAAAATAAACGAAAAATTTGGGCTTTTGTCCAGCTCATGCGTCCCATGAAGAGTCCCATAAAAATGTATGCGTCCCCTAAAAATTTATGCGTCCCAAAAATAATTTATGCGTCTCATGAAATGAATTGAAAAAATATTCAAAAATTAAAAAATGCAAAGTTATTAGTAGGGTTGCGCAAGGTCGAGGTTTTTCGAAAAAACAGAGACCGAGGATCAACGATATTGAAAAAGTGAGGTTCGAGGTCGAGGGACAAATTTGAGGCGGGGTCCGAGGTCGAGGTTCGAGGATGACAGATGTTTTTAAAAAATTTTAATCTTTTGAAAATTTAATTAAATTTGCTAAATTCAGTCAGATATTTGCTAAATCATCCCAAATTAATAATTTATATCTTATTCAGATCCAGGATCGAGACCGAGGCTCCGAGACCGAGAACCAGTCTAAGCGAGACCGAGATTGGAAGATGGGATTTTTTCAATTAATTTCATTGGACGCATAAACTTTTATGTGACTCGTAAATTATTTTTGGGACTCATATATTTTTATGGGACTCAGAAATTCTCATGGGACGCATAAATTTTCATGGGACGCATGAACTGGACAAGAGCCAAAATTTGACCTATAGGACCTAAAAATTGTCTTGAGTATTGTTAATTTTTGGTCTTGAGTCTTGGGGTTCAAGTCTTGGTCTTGGGGTGTAGTCTTGGTCTTGAGTCTTGAAAAATTTTTGGTCTCGAACGTCTCTACTATATTCGATATGATACCATTCGATTACACTCATCACACTGAGTCGAGATAAAAACTCGTAATATACAGGCTTTTGAAAATTGAAGAACTACGGGGACTATTTTTGGGATAAAAAGTTTACAAAAATGATAGCTCATTCGAAAGAGCTCAATGAGTTGAGTCGAATGACACTAAATTAAACATGATCTTTTATTTATTTTTTCCTTTATTTATATTGATAAGCTTTTAATTCTTTTTATTTACAGGTTACTAGATTTTGTGTTATAATAAACGTTTGATATTGAAAATTAACGCCCATGCCCTTGTAGAAGCACACTCAATGAAACTATTGATTCAATGATATTTTAATATTTTTAATCAATTAAATTATTTTTATTATTTTATGATTATCCGCTTCCATGGATTTCAATTATAAGTGTGATTGTTCCGGAAATAAAATTAACTTCAAATAAAATTTAAGAATATTTTTTGTGTAGCATTGAAAATTTTAATATTCGTATTTTTATTCTAACTTCAAATTTGACTTGGTCCTCAAAGACATGTTATTTAAATGTGGGAGGGTATTGTTGAGGAAGGTTGTTGTTGGATCTTTAAACGTGTAGATTTGGTTTAACTAAATTGAAGGACCAGTTCCGGACTTTTACAAGAAAACGAAAAAGAAGCAAAAAAACTCTCGCGGAAGTCCATCGTATGAATTTTTAAAAATCCCCTCTCAAATCCAGGCAATGAATATTATTTCCTTGTTTAATTTAAAAAAGCCTAGTTAATCAACTTTAATAGTATACTGAAAATTTATTAATGCATATGTATATACATATATGTATGTACTAAATAAAATATGTATTTTTAAAATATTAACTAATATTTTTTTTAAATTTACATAAAATTGTAGTTTATAGCAGAGGTGGGTCTTCAGAAGTGTCGGAAATCGGAAGAGCCGGAAATCGGAACTGGCTCAAAAGTCGGAACTCAAAAATCGGAAATCAAACTTTTTTTCGGAAATCGGAAATAGAAAGGAAAAAACTCCGGAAATCGGAAGTCTGAAATCAGAAAAAATTTTATTTTCAAAACTGAACTGATATATAAAATTGTAAAGTGGCAAATTATGATACATATAAAGAAGTTCAATACGAAATCAAGAACCGGAGATATTATCAATGGGTTAAAAAGGACATCGAGAGATTAAGGGAACATGGAGTAATTAAGGAGGATATCGGAGGAATTAAGAGGACATCGAAGGATCGATTAGAATATCGGGGGATTGGATTTGAGGGATTGGAATTTTGGATTTGAGAAGTTATAGAGGGAGGAAAATTTGAAGGCTTTAAAAGAGATATTGTGTGATTTGAGTGGTTAAAAAGGATATCAGGGAATTTGAGATTAAAAGCGATATTTGTGTATTAGGAGGGATATCGAGCGATTAATAGAATCGAAGTATTTAATTTTTTCCATTTCTAGTGCCGCAGGCGAAAATTTGGAGAATTTTGGAAGGCTGTAGCCAGATTTCACCCTCTAATCTTGATTTTGAGCCCGGATAAACAGGTTCAAAATAGTCAACGTAAAACTATGGAGCGTCGGCATGGCGCTTGTGCAAAACCCCATGATTTTCGCGGGGTTTTGCGGCACGCGCCTCGCGGGGAGTCGACGGTCTGCTGGACTCTGGGCTCGTAACATAATCCTATTTCTAACTCTATGATGTGGGAATCCTCTCGCACCAGCATAACCTCCACAGATACATATGTAAGGAGCTAAAACAAACGATCATAACTTTGTCCAACTTGTTAAATCACGGTGATTTGACTGATTTGACATTCGATTTGACATTTGACTCAGCTCGACAAGCTCTTTCGAATGACATATAGTTTGCCCATATTGGTGACCATTTTTAAACCGTGGCGCGACACATGAGGATATGACTTTTGAGGACCCGACACTTGAGAACCGACTTTTGAGGACGCGACCTTTGAGGATGCGACTCTTGAGGACGCGACTTTTGAGGATGCGACCTTTGGGGATGCGACTTTTGATGATCAGACATTTGAGGATACTCTAATGTCAAAAAAAAATTAAAAAATAAATAACGTTAATTTTATGTTTAAAAAATTTAAATTTTATAATTTTACGGCTTGCTCAAGCAAATGATTCTGGTTATCTGGCCTTACAAAACTTGACATTTCTCACCTGGCCTTCTGATCTGGCCCCATAGCCTACCAAATATTTCGAAATTTGCGCTGAAAAAGGAAGAAATTTGGCAGGCTGTTATTCCAAAATTCTAAATCCTCCTTAAAGCCCCGGTACACTGCATATCCTTCTTTTGATCCTATATCCTTCCAGACATCGAGGTATTCTTCCGATATCCATTCGAATCCGCTGGTATCCTTATTCGGGCGTGATATCGAAAGATCAATAGGTTAACCTTCTTTGATAACACTTAAATCCCCCTTGATCAATTCAGACCACTTTTATCACCCGATATCAAACCTCTTATATCAACAAATTCACTTATATGTAAACCACCGATAATCCTTAATAACTTATAAACAACGAAAAAATTTTTGGTTCGGTCCCATTTATCCGAAAATTTTCGGTTCGGTTCTCCGGTTCGGTTTCGAATATCCGAAGAATTTCTGGGAACCGACAACCCTATTCAATTCATCAAAATTTTCAACAAACTTGCAAAATTTCAACTACTTCGAAAACTGAAATGATTATATTTAATAATGATCACTTTTTGCTCGTTAGGCCTTGAGCATCAGTATTTCAAGTATATTTTTCAAATCAAATCTATTTTAACATTCTGTTTATATTCCACTCATTTTGAAAAAAGTTTAAAAAATTCAGTGAAATTATTTTCAACAGAATTATTGGATTACGCAGATTGGGAATTAAATTATTATAATTCAGGTCATATTGAAGAATTGACGGCTCCTCTGTATTTCAAACATTCCAATAGTTATATGTAAGTAAACTGTAGACTTTCAGGGAACGGCTTCCAAGTACGACATTCGAGAAGCTTTATCTCGAAAAAAACTTTGAGAAAAAAATTTCAACTTAGCCAAATCGTTAAACAAAGTCTTATCTTTGTTTTAAAATCAAATTTATTGATTTTTAATAGGTTTAAAAAAAGTTACATATGGTTTTATAAGTAAATTTAGAAAATGAAAAATAAAGGAAAAAATTGTTTTGAAAAAATTTATTTTAATTTAAAATGACATTAAATGTTAATTAGAAAAGATATTATTAGGATTTTCTTATTATATAATTAATTTTCACTGAAAGGATTCGAACCTCTTGCAATTTTCGCTGTCACTAACCAACTAAACCATATTCCCGCACTGAAAGGCTGGTTGCACCCTCTGCCTGTTTTATGTTGCTCTGTATAACAATATTGGATAACATTCTTTAATTTATAATAATTAAAATTTAGTTAATTTAAAAAGCGGCACAAGAACAAATCTATAAAATTCGTTCTTATAGTCATTTCTATTTTTGCATTTTGTCAACTCGTGATGCTCTAGTGTCTTTTAAACAATAATCGAAATATGTATGTAGATTTTTATTTTTGATTTTTTTGGCCTATGTATATACTACATAACTTAAATTATTTCCTTCTAATTTTTCCTTTATTTATTTCACTTTGATTAACATTTATGAAATGACCTTCTTTCCTTCGAATAGGAAAATTTAATGTTTCTGGAAGGGAAAAATAAAAAAATGAACTTAAAAATATGATGCCAAACCTTGCATTTTTGGGATGTTTACATAAATTAAGGAAAAATGTCTACTTTAAATGAAAAAAAGTCATTCGAAACTTTTAACTTTAAATTGAAAAAAATCCTTATTTACAAACAACTTTAAATCTCAACAAAAATGCAAGAAGAACGAAAAGTACTTTATGGATATGCCACCCTTTACTTTGAGTCTCATTTTCACTTACGATATAGGTATGCATAAGTAGAATGGTCAGACTTTCAGTACTCCGCTGTTTCTCTCTACCTCCCTGTGCCATATTCAGTTGAGAGACATCAATAAAGAAAAGATTACTTCTTCTATCATTTATTCATTTGTTTATTTATAATATGTAGAGATGTGTAACAAATTTTTTTTTAAATATGGCAATGGGCATTACACAACTGGTCTTTTTAGACCCGTAGTCCGGCATTGTCGTGTACTTGGCTCGGGGATGAATATATCCCCGACACTTGCGGCTCGCCTCTAGTATGACACTTGCGGTCCGACACTTTCGGCTATTAAATTTTCGGCGCAGACATTTGCGGCTATTAACATGAGGCCCAGACACTTGCGGCCCAGACTATTGCGGTTTTGCCATTTGAGGCTCCCCCCTATTGTTACATTTGCGGCCCCGACATTTGCGGTCATGATTAAATAATTAAGTAAATCAAAATGAAAAATCCTAATTTATCGTTCAATTGATATCAGTTAATTAATATCAAGTAATATCTAATCCCACTTATATGAAGACAGTCGAATAAATTAAACATATCTCTCTAGATTTTTCTTCTAATACCAAGTTCGAGACTACGATTAGTTTATTAATTAAAAAAACGGATTGTTTGGGGTGTAATAAAGTTCCGGTTTGCCCGGAACCGATTTGTAAACCGGAGTCGGAACTGGAACCGGACCAAAAAAACACCGGAACTTTCCGGAACCGGAACTTTTAGTGAAACTCTAGCACTAGATATATTCTCATTATTTCTATTCTCCTTGCATCATAATCCGGAACAGAGATGCACGAAAATTTTTCGTTTCGTTTCGTTTTCGTAGATTTTCGTGGATTTTTGATGATTTTCGTTTTGTTTCGTGTTTCGTTTAAAAATAATTTTTTTCGTTTCTTTCGTTTCGTATTTCACTAAAAAATTATTTTCGTTTCGTTTTCGTTTCGTAAACTCAATTTTTGGACGAAAATAACGAAAAAATATTCGATATTTTTAGACAAATTTTTTACTATTTTGGCGTATTTTTAAGTCAAAAATTGAAAATTTTTCTTCCGGGAACTGGAAATTCAAAAAATTTTGCCTGCGGCGCTGAAAATTGGTTGGATGGAATTTCAAGGCTTTATTAAGGTATTTAGGATATAGTTGGATCTCATCAAGTGACTGGTCTCCCATGTATTACATACATCGGTTCAGTCCTATTGGTTTAATGAGATTATGAAGGATAAAGGGGAAGTCGAGGCTTTTGAGGGGAATAGTAGAATGTGAGCTTGATATTGGTAGACCAAGAAGGATTGAAGGGGATATAGTGGATCAGATTATATTACAGGATCTAGAAGGACTTAGATAGATTATGAGGGATATTGATGGATTTGGAGGTCCATTGGGAATATCAAGTAATTTAGGGGAATATAAGGGGATTTGAAGGAATATCTGTGATTTGGAGCAATTAAGGGGGATTGGACAGATATGGGGATGTTAGGATATTTGAAGGGATATCAGGCAGGATTTGGGGCCCTGACTCCGGAAAAATCCGGCCAGATCCGGTCCTGCGGCGGGCTCAAATTGACAGTATAAAAAGAAAAGTAATCTGAGACTCAAATATTGGTGGGGGTGGGATTTTAATAAAGTAATGATTTGAAAGATATTGCGAGATAATGGGACACCTAAATAAATTAGGCATTTTTGTAACTAAATTAGGCATTGGAGGGGAAATAGTTAATAAATTAGGCATTTTTATAATTTTGATTTTTTTTCGTTTCGTTTCGTTTCGTTTTGTGAAAATTGAGATTTTTTTCGTTTCTTTCGTTTCGTAAAAATGAAATTTATTTTTTTCGTTTCGTTTTCGTTTCGTACATTGGCGAATTTATTTTTTCGTTTTCGTTTCGTTGAGAGCGAAATACTATTTTCGTGCATCTCTGATCCGGAAAATCCGGATTTTTTAAAGCCGGATCCGGCCCGGATTTTCAAAAAAAATTTTTTTCCATGAAAATTCCACAAAATATATTTAAATTAGTGTGAAATTGAGTAAATAGTTTTCAACGGATTAAGTGGGATAATGGCGGATTAAGCTAAATATTGAGAGGGTTAGAATATAAGATGGTATTGAGATTTGTTTTTTTTCCACCATTTCGAGGGTAATATAATTATAGTATTTTTTATATCGGACCCGGACCGTGACCTGACCGGGTTTTATCAAAATACCAGGATTCCGGACCAACGGATCCGGAAAATACGAACCTGATCCGGGTTTAAACTTGAATCTAGATATTATTTTTAATTCATATAACTTCACGAATTTTATACTACCTTAATTATATTTTATTTATTTAATTTTTATATCATGGCCGCAAATGCCTTCTAACTATTGAATATTATTAGAATATTATTTTAAGGGAAATAAAACGTCAATTTAATTTTTTGATTCTTGTTATAATAAATTATTGTAAAAGTTCATACCGTATTTCTTCAAATAGAGCCCTCCCTCAATTAGAGACCCATACCCTAATACGGCCTCTGTTAGGAGGATTGTTGAAAAATACAGCCCCTTGGGGCTGTATTAGAGAAAATACGGCGGTATCTGCTATTAGAACATAAAATGAATTTAAGGAAAATACTCTTTAATTGTTTAATAAATCTGCTGATTTTCAAATTTATATACAGGCAAATAATAAACACAAGAATGACTAAACCAAGCAAATAATATTATTTTTGACAGTCAAAACATATTTTGCTTTTTTAGTGATCGAAATTAAATTTTTAACTTTCAAAATTTTTTGATGCTCAAAGTACATACCTCTTTTTTGTTTATACTTGTATAAGTAAAAAGTTTATTTTTTGTCAATTTTTAGGAAAGAAAGGAAGTGAAAAGTAAATGAATGGAAAATGAAAAGGGGGCGTGGCTTTTTAATGGTAGGTGGCAATAATGGTGTTTTTTTAATTTATTTAAATCCAACTCGTTCGTTTATTCATCCTCATTTATTTTATTTGTTCATTTTTGTTTATATTTTTTAAATGTTCTCTCAATAATTAAAATTTTGTCTATTTTTTTATAATTTTACAAACGTTTTTTTTATTAATTTAATTTTGATATAAAAGAATTAAGGTTTGATTGTGATAATGACTGATCTCTAATACTTTTCAAATTTACCTCATTATTTTCTTTGAAATATAACTTTTTGCAATTTTATGTATATAATTAATCAAATTTTCTACTCACATTCTAAAGCTTTTATTCCTATAATTAAATGTTGCTGAAAGTTTCAAGGGCCCTATGACTAGTTTGACTTGCTTTTATTGGACTTGCTCATTTTATATTTGATTCTTTTATGCTAAAATTGGCGAAGAAACTAGAATATTCTAAAAATTTGCTCTAAATGGACTGATCCGGTTTATAGATGAGCTCATGCCTGGTTTTCTTGTTTTAGACCCAGAAAATCCGGAAAACTTTATTGATATAGAATATATCCCTTTCTAAGGATGCTGTCCAAATTTTTTGAATGTTTGAAATATTCCTTAGTAAAGGCTTGCTTGACCTCTTAGAAGTTTACTAAAAAACGAAGGAAAAATTAAATGAAGGGGAAAGTAAAGGGGCGTGGCCGACGTAATAATGCATTTTTTAAATTTATTTAAACCCAACCTTTTCATTTATGCGGCCTTATTTGTTTCATTTTCCCCAAACCATTTTTGTTAATATTTGTCAATTCTTCTTTCCAAAATTAATAATTCCTTTATTTTTTTAAATATTTTTTCCATCCTCGTTATTTAAATTTATTTTTGTAATAAAACAAATTATATAGATATGTATGACCATACTTTTAAAAAGTCAATGTTTAATTGAGATAAACCCTAATCTCTAACGCCCAGCTCCTTAATTAATATGTATTGTTGACTAATGGTTATTAACCGGTACCTCCGGTTTTCGATTAATCCAAATTCTATAAACCCGGTTTTGAGTTTAGCTTAGGAAAAATTAAATGAAAAACTAAATGAAGGGGAAACTTTGTTGATAACTTATATTGATAACTTATTCTTTATATTATTTTTCTCTTTTTTTACATTTTCATTTGGGAAAATTTTTTGGGGAAATTTTCTAAAAACCTAGTCATTTTTATGAATTTCCGGTTTTCGATTTTTTTATTTTGTAAAAACAGGTTAATTTTTAGCAAAAAATTTTAAAATTTTTGGAACCGGTCGTGAACAACCTAATTAATATTATTAAAGTATACTAAAGAAAATTTTTCCATGCCTTCCTTATTTTTTACTTTCCATATACCATTAAATTTTCAATCAGATTTTTTCCATAAAATTTTTTTCTCAATTTTCTTATATTTTCTATAATTATATGTTGCTGTAAGACAAATGTTTAATTTAAGGCATAAAAAAATAAAGTTAAAATAATATTCTTCTCTTTTTTACATTTTCATTGAGAATTAGGGGATTGCATAAATAAGGTTTTTACCTACTTTTTACATATTTTCTACATTTTTCATTAGAAAAAAGGAAGAAAATCCGAATCCATCAAATCCGAATCCATTGTTCTCCTGTTTTAAGCTCAGAAAATCAGGAAAACTTTAATGATAATGAACATCCCAATTTTAACAGTTCAAACTCTAGTTCCCTAAATATATTTCCTTCTAATTTTTCTTTTACTTATTTTCTTTTACTTATTATATTTTGGAAGGAAAATAAATGAAAAAATAGGCCTAAATTTTTTCTTGTGTATTAAAAATTTTATCGTTAACATAATTTTTTGTCAACCTTCACCTTTACCCCATATAGTCTTACGGTAATAGCTCGTTTTATTTGCCTTTCACAATATGGTGCTTTAATTTTTAAAGTTATTTAAATCCCACTTCTTTATTTAGCGGCCTTATTTGTTTCACTTACTCCCAACCATTTTTGTTCATACTTGTAAACTCTTCCAAAATTAAAAATTTGTAAATAAAACAAACTACTATATGTGACCATAGTTTTAAAAAGTCAATGTTTAATTGAGATAAACCCTAATCTCTAACGCCCAGCTCCTTAAATATGTGTTATTAACTACTGGTTATTAACCGACACCTCTTGTTTTCGATTAATCCAAATTCTATAAACCCAGTTTCCGGTTTTGAGTTTTAGTTGAATACCGTTTTATTTTGGGGGAATTTTTTTAAAAAATTACTCATTTTTATGAATTTCCTGTTTTTGTTTTTTTATATTTTGTAAAAGGTTCAATTTTTGGCAAAAAATATCAAAATTTTCGGTTTTAAACACGGCCGTGAACTTAATAATTTTAAATAATTTATTAAAACTTAATATTATTAAAATATACTAAAGCAAATCTTTCAATTTCTCCTTATGTTTTACTTCCATATACCATCAAATTTTTAATCAGATTTTTCCGTCAAATTTCTTACTCAATTTTTTATATACATATTCTCTATAATTATATGTTGCTGTAAGACAAATGTTTAATTTAAGGCATAAAATAAAGTTTAAAATAATATTCTTCTCTTTTTTACATTTTCATTGAGAATTGGGGATTGAATAAATAAGGTTACTTTCGATTTGAAAATACATATAAAGGTCAATTTCAAATCCCATTTAACCCCCCTCCAATTAAAAAGCCCCCCCTCCCCCACATTCTCTTTCTCATTTAAAGCATATGTAACTCTGAATTATTTGTAGACAATTTTTCTTTATTTTATGTAAATCATCAAAAATAAATAAAAAGTTTTGCACTACATTTTTAAGGTCATTTTTCCATTTCCTCCTTCCAGACAAATCCTTATTATTCTAAAAATTTTTCTATTCAAAACGAGACGTTATATTATCAATCAAAATAATAAAAAAACAAATTAAAAGGAAGTGTTGATTAGTAGCTCTTTTTTCAGTTAGTTCTGGTTATGTAAATCAGGGTTTGCCCTATTTTTGAACTTTTTGCACTACTTTTTACATATTTTATACATTTTTTATTAGAATAATGAAGAAATCTGGCTTCTTGGACTTAAGAAATTTCAAAATTTTCGTATAAAAGGAAAAACATAAGAAAATATTCAAATCCGAATCCCTTGTTCTCCTGTTTTAAACCCAGAAAATCAGGAAAACTTTATTAATAAAGAATATATCCTGCTTCTAAGGATGCTGTCCAAGAAGGGCCCGAACTCCATTTCTAACTCTAGTTCCCTAATTATATGTGTTTCCTTCAAATTTCTCTTTTACTTATTTCATTTTTATTTTCATTTGAAGGAATCTCATTCTTTTAATATGATTTTAGCATGAAAAATGAAAAATTCAGAGCATGAGTTCTAAAACATATTTTTTTTTAGTTTCAAACCCTATACCATCAATCAAGATCTAAAACTCAAGCACTCATATGCTGAACTATACCTTGCGCCTAAATTTTTTTCATGTAAATTAAAAATTTATCGTTAAAACATATTGGCAACTTATTGCTTAATTAATCAAAAAATCTTAGATTAAATTTCCAAATTTTTTGAATGTTTGAAATATTCCTTAGTAAAGGCTTGCTTGACCTCTTAGAAGTTTACTAAAAAACGAAGGAAAAATTAAATGAAGGGGAAAGTAAAGGGGCGTGGCCGACGTAATAATGCATTTTTTAAATTTATTTAAACCCAACCTTTTCATTTATGCGGCCTTATTTGTTTCATTTTCCCCAAACCATTTTTGTTAATATTTGTCAATTCTTCTTTCCAAAATTAATAATTCCTTTATTTTTTTTAAATATTTTTTCCATCCTCGTTATTTAAATTTATTTTTGTAATAAAACAAACTATTTACTATGTATGGCCATAGTTTTAAAAAGTAAATTTTTGGAATGGGATAAACCCTAATCTTTAACGCCCAGCTACTTAATTAATTAATATGTGTTGTTCACTCCAGGTTATTATCCGGTACCTTCGGTTTTCGATTAATCCAAATTTTAAAATCCGGTTTTTGGATATAAGTTTGGGTTAAATTTGAGGGAATTTAAGAAATTTTGGGTGAATTTTTTTAAAAAATTAGTTATTTTTGAAGTTTTCTATTTTTATTTTTTAATAACGGTTTAATTTTTGGCAAAAAATATTAAAATTTTCGGAACCGGTCGTGAACAACCCTATTAAGAGTATTAAAGTATACTAAAGAAAATCTTTCTATGTCTTCCTTACGTTTTACTTTCCATATACAGTTAAATTTTCAATCTGATTTTCTCCTTCAAATTTCTTACTCAAATTTTCTTCCAAAATTAAAACTTCCTTTTTTTTAAAAAATTTTTTCCATCATCGCTATTTAAATTTATTTTTGTAAATAAAACAGACTACTGTATATGACCATAGTTTTAAAAAGTCATTGTTTGATTTAGGATAAACCCTAATCTCTAACGCCCAGCTCCTTAAATATGTGTTGTTCACTACTGGTTATTAACCGACACCTCTTGTTTTCGATTAGTGCATATTTTAAAGCCTGGTTTCCGGTTTTGAGTTTTAGTTGAATACCGTTTTATTTTGGGGGAATTATTATATTTTCTATAATTTTTGTTGCTGTAAGACAAATGTTTAATTTAGGTCGGCAAAAAATTAAGTTTAAAATAATATTCTTCTCTTTTTTTACATTTTTTTGAGAATTAGGGGATTGAATAAATAATCCTTTGTTCTCCTGTTTTAATCCCAGAAAATCAGGAAAACTGTATTGATAATGAACAATCCAATTCCAAGTATTTTATCCAGTATTCTATCCAGGCTTGCTTGTTTAAGTAAGCAGAAATAAAATAATAAGGAATACATATATCAAGAGAAATTTCATTGATAGAAACCAATTTTACATTAATACTTATGTAGCTAACCACTCAAACACACATTTCTATAACAAATTCAAATATTATTTTGATATTTCATTCACTTTTCTTTCGAAAATACTAACGACGAAATATTTAAGAGGAAATTTTCTGAATTTTTTCATTAAATTAACCTAAAAAATGGCATTTTATGGGATGTTTAACCTGAAAAACGCTGTATTTTTCAGTCGGTGAAAGGGGGTTTCACGTTTTTCGGGTGGGTTTGGGTCGGGGATAATTTGATAAATATGCAACTCTAAAATAAATTTTTTAAAAATGTTTTAAAATTTGATCTCAAATATATATTATGTATTAGGTATGGCTCGCGTCAATTATTTTTAATTTTTCCGTTTTCGCTTGTTTGGAATTATTTTATATTTGTTTATGGAATAAATGTATTAAAGATTTTTCTCTACAAAATCTTTAAAATTTTATTAAAAAATTTAATTTTTATTCTTTAATAGCAAATATTGGCAATATTATTTTTATAAATATTATTATACAGCAATGAATTTTAACAAAATTACAACAATTCAAATACACAAAAATACTAAAGTGACCTTTTATAGGTCGAAACGATCAAAACTTGTTGTTGCAGTGGCTGATGGGCCTGGGCCCCTTGTGAAGTCCACAATCTCTATTGGTAATTTATGAATATTGGGCTATCAAATTATAGGGTAGTTTGATTATCAAATCAAACTTAAATATCCTGTTATAATTTCAGTTTATGACAGAGCCCCTGAAAATTAAAAAAATATAGAGAGGCAAAGCTGATATTAGGGGTAAAAAATTGAATACAAATGATAGCTCATTCGATAGCACCTTAGCATCTGTGTTATATACCTAAATTTTTCCAAAGCACTAATTGCAATTTAATAGTTTAGTAACATGAAAAGCAATAAGAATTTTTATGGTGTAAGAGTTGTGCCGTATTTTCCCTATTTGAATGACCAGACTTCATATCTCTATTATCTTTAAAAGGGTTTTCTATTTGAGGGAGCCATCCAACCTGAGAATTATTCGCTAATTGGCATGAGCCTTTCATAATAACATTGTTTCAAATTTTCTATTTTTTGCGCTGATTTGAGGTATACATTGATATACCGTAAAACTTCTAATAGAAGCACACCTTCCAATAGAAGCACACCCCCTAATATAGGCACACCCTACGAGAGGATTGAAAAATAAAAGCACACTCTCTAATAGAAGCACACTCTCCAATAGAAGCCTTATTATACAGACTGAAAAGGCATGTATCAATTTTATTGTTTACACTTACGTCAAATTTAGTAATTAATTTTTATAAATGCCCGGCAAAATCATCAAAAACCAGATTTTGATTTCACACACATGTCGGACCGGGTCCGGCCGAATTTTTAGGATTAATCCGATCCGGAAAAATACGGAGATCGCGAAAACCCCCGATTTGGAACACGAACTACGTGAAAATCAAGCCGACCCGGTCCGACGCCTGTATTAATCTTTATATTTTTAATCTTATTTAAAATGGGTTCTTTTTCTGGTTCTGAAATTAATATTATAGACGTGTGTACAAGCAACTCGAATTGAATCTACTCCTTGGCATCAAAATTTTCGGCTATCCTTCTTTCCTTCGATCAATCGTGCTTATTCAAGCTATCCGATATCTTATTATTATCTATCCGATATCTTATTCATCCTATCCCTTATTTCCTTAAAATTCTCTAAATCTCTACAAAATATCCCATATGTCCCTTAATCCTTTGATTTATTCACTGACAGATTTCATACCAACGTAGGATATATACCATCCTACTATTTGTCCTATTTTCATTAATCTTTATGAAAATAACGAAAATGGAATTGAAAGGGTAATTCAATTGAAATTTAATTTTTGTTTTGTATTATGTGGGGTAAAAATTCTCTTTAAAAATTGAACGAAAAATAAAAGCACACTCTCTGATTGAACCACACTCCCTAATATAAGCGCACCCTACGAGAGGATCGAAAAATAGAAGCACATGTGCTTCTATTAGAAGTTTTACAGTATTCTGAGACCTCAAAAAGTTAGACCAAGACCCAAGACAAGAAACTATTTAGTCACTTAAGACCATGAGTCCAAGTATTTGTTTGTTGACAAAATTGTACTTTGACTTCAAGAATTATTTATCGTTGTTTCAAAAAATTACTTTTAGTCTGCCATTTAATATATACTGTCAAACCATATCGAAAATATCAAAAATATACCGTATAACCTGTATTAATTGCCCTCCCTCAAATAATTGAGGGAGGGCAACCTCTGTTAATTACTCCCTCTAGCGATAGGTCGAAACACTAATTACCCTCCCTCGAATAATTACCCCTTATTTTTCCTACACCGATTTAAAAAATTCCTCGATTTAGGCCTTAATCCTTCTATCTCCATCCAATTACATACTTCTATCTCCACCTTAGAAACTAATTGGTTTTATAGGCTTTGCTTCATAATTATACTAAATTCAAAATTTTTCGATTTTTTTACGCTATGGGTCCGAAATTTTGGGAAAAATTTTTGGACCGAAATTTTTCCAAAAACCTTTTTTTGAAAATATTTAAATTTTTTTGAAAAATGTGTGCTTTTTAACTATAGATGATTTACTTTGGATTTTAAAGTTTCCGAATCAGGAAAAATCTACAAAAATTCCATTAAAAAATACTAAAAACTAGGCTTGTATTTATAACTATGAAGCAGATCCTATATCTCAAGACGAGACACGTATTGTATCACTCAGTGTATAGGAATTATATAGGAATATATTAAAGGAATACAGGCAGATTATGCATATTGCCCTCCCTCAAAATTACCCCGGCCTCTATTAATTACTCCCTCCAACGGAAGGTCGAAACAATAATTACCCAAGGTAGTTATTACAGGATATACGGTATAGAAATACCTAACTCTTAATTTTTAAGTGGAAATAGGATTTAAAAATTTTTTAAAAGAACATGGCAAAATTACGGGCGATTCTCGTTTCCTGTTAATTATTATCAAGCACCATATATTTAGTTGCTTGCTGACTTATTACTCCCTAGCTGACTAGCCGAAAAAGAGCGCTAAGCTTTTTCTATACCACTACATGTCGGATTGGTTTTGCTTTTAAATCTTATAGGTATAAAACACAACTCAGACTATAAAGAGGGCCATTTAATTTGAGGGGCAATCAAATAGATTGTATTTTCCGATCCTTTTCAAACTGTCGTTCTATTATAAGTGTCATTCTATTAGAGGGTCATACATTCAGGGAAATACGGTAACACTAGTCATTGATCTCGATATAAAAAATTTTATTTGAATATTAAGTTGCATTATTATTTTTTAAATAAAGGTTTTTATTTTGTGATATAAACTTAACTAGTTCTTTGATTTTAAAATTAAGACTTCTATTTTTTGCACCAATCAAAAGTTGGGTCCTCAAAAGTTTATAATAAATCTAAAAAATCATAAATTTAAGTAACCGAAACTGAGACAAACGAAGGATCATTGCACGCTTTGGAGCATTTGGTTTTTATGGGAAGCAAAAGATTTCCTCACAAGTGTTATTTGGATTTAATTTCTAACTTATGTATGTTGAAAATTGTTATAATATTACTGCCGTCCCCGTGGTTAATAATCTGGAACGGGGGGGGGGGGGGAGGGGGTTGTTGAGGTGGGATATTGTATAAGCTAGTGTTAATGTCTCTCAATAGAACGCATGTCAGAATGTATAGGGTGAGGGTACGGCAGTATAAAAATATATAAAATGTTAATTAAAACTATTTTTTAATCACAGGTTTCGGCGATAGTGTTAATGGCACCACACTTCAAGACCATACGCAGTATACGCTAACGACTGGTGGTTATATTGGGTTTTTGAAAGTTCTCCCAGTACTTCTTGATCATCTTCTCAACCCTCTTTTAAAAGTTATAACAATATTATTTAAAAATAACTTATTATTAAGAAATCTACATATATTACTGAGATTTATCACGTCGATGAAAATAATACTGACTCTGGCGTAATGTATTGTGAAATGCAAGATTCTGAGTTGCAAATGGATGCAATTACAAATAAAAAAATTAAAGAAATTCTTTACTCAAAAAATTCAAGTTATCTTGCAACTACAGGAGGCCTTTTGAAAGATATTCGTGAAAATTGTTCAATCGAGAAAATTAAAGCATTACACAAACAGTTCTATCATATTAATAATATGGTTTATACTTTTTTATTTAATCCGTTGGGTACTTTATGAATATCCTGCCCATCATCTCTATTTGTGTCTCAGATTAATTTTTTTTATTTTTCCTACTTTGGAATGGTCAAATTTCCTTCTTTATAAATGCTAAATTCTGCAGTTCGGCTGATTTTTTCGGTTTCCGTCTATGTTCTCATTCCTAATATTTGCCTTTTACCTGTAATATTTAAGGAAATAATGATTGATAATAAAAAAGGAAAATTAATCTGAGACTTGGAGGTGGGGTGGAAATTAATAAAGTACCATTCGTTGATAATTTTTTAGTTTATTACGGTTTCTGGCTTTATTGAACATGAGCAACTTCTTGCTGAAATTTCTCGTGTTGAGGAACAAAATATTTCTTCAATTCCTAGTGGCTTCATTCGTCCATCCCATTCGCAGACTCCAGCGATTACTATTAAGACTGAGGAGATTGATTGTCCGACAAATGATATATTTGGTTTGGTTTTAAAATTACTTGTCGTGTTTGGGTCTGACATTTTTTAAATTTTCAAAAATGAGATCTCATTCATAAAATTCTCATTTTTCACTGAATTCTCGATACTTTATGTTTTCATCCCCCCTATTGAGTTACAGAGTAAAAAATGGTCCGACTTCTTTCCTTCCTTAATTTCACTCAATTTACATTGGCATATTTTAATGAGAAACTAATAAAGGAGTGATTAGTCTATAACTTCGGTGAAATTTAAGATTTTGAAAAATATCTAGAATCAATAGATAGGTAATAAAAAATGCTACAAAAAATATATTACCACTCTATTCATCTGAGATAATTTTATACTGGACAGGTTTTTTATTTTATTTAATCAAGTGGTTGTGAATCTCTAGTTACCTGCTTCTAGTTACGTGCTCTACACTCTAGTTACCTGCCTAGTTATAGCACACTAGTTATAGCCCACCTTTGATTTTTAGAAGCTATGGTGTGTGAGAGCAATCTAGAGTTTAAAGTTTGGAAAATGCCGGACGAAACGAAATATTTTTCGGACGAAACGAAACAAAATCAAATCCACCGATATCTCTCCTAATTCCTTATACAACAATTGCTGCCGCCAAATCCCCTTATATTCCTCTACTCAAATTTTTTGTTGATCAACAACATTCATATCATTGGCTCAGTTGTGTTTTTTGAAATTGTCTCTTGCGGCCGCACAAAAACTCGGTTCCGGTCGGGTTTTGACTCTAGTTGAAACTTAAATAGCTAAAAATGTATTATTGATGAAATGTCATTTCATATGTTTTCAGCCATCCAAAAATATACTTTTATTATGTTTTCATTAGAATATGCCAAAGTAAATTGAGTGAAATTTAGGTTGGAAAGAAGTCTGACCATTTTGCACTCAGAGACTAAAAATAGGGGGGTATAAACATAAAGTACCAATTTTTCTTTAAAAACTAGGTTTAACATTATAAAAGCATTTAAAAATATTTTAACTAAATTTTTTATTGAAAATAAGCTACATTGGCTGGCCCAAAACACGATACTTCCTAATTTTAAACTATAAAAAAATTTAAATTTAAGGAATGGTTAAACTCTTATGGATTGGGCCCGCAGGTAGTAATTGGAGTAAGATAAGGGCCGTGCAATTCTTAATTGATTATATCACTGATGCCTTGGAATGGGATTTAATAAAAAATGAAGATCCTTATTGTAAATCATTGTCAATCTCCTTGAAAGAAAGGAAAGACTGCGAAATAATTGCTACTTTTGTTGGAGTGCCACAAAATAAGCTTAAACAATTGAAAAAAAGGTACATTAAATTTAAAAATTTAAATTATAAAGATATAAAGCTGGTAGAGCTTTCCAAGCCAAAAATTTTCTAAGACTGAACACCAAGATAAGTCTTAACAAAAGCTCAAGGGTTGATGAAGGTTCCTTATTCATAAATCTTTTCCTCTACAAATTTTCTTCTCTTGCGCGTTGCAAGCGAAATTTTCGTTATTTTTTGATAGCCAAGAGCCAAATTTTTGTTTTTTCAACGCTACATAACATTCGAATTTTTTGCAAGGAATTCAGATCTTTACATTTTTCAACGCTGCAGGCGAAAATTTTAAGAACTTGAGAATTCAAAGAAGCCAATTTTCCTCCTCTTTTAGAAATTTTTTGGAAGGCAAAGATGTCAGATTTATCATTTCTCAATTCACTCATTTTTTACATTAAAAAAGAGATTTTTAGAAAGCAAATATTAGTCTTCCTTTTTTTAGGAAGACTTAAGTCTTCCCTTTTTATCCATCTCAAGTCATCCTTTTCTTTTCCATTTCTGCCAACTCCTACTAACATTTGCTTTTCTCTTTTGTTTCACCTGTCTTTAGAGGTATATTTTTCAAAAGCTTAAAAAGGTTGAGACTAAGAACATACCTTCACCCCAAGGCAAAATCCAAAAAATATCAAGAAAGGTAAGACCAAGAGTCTTGGAAAGCTCTACCATTTGCACTTGTAATTCATTATCGAGAGAGTCCATCTGTATTCTGATTGTTTTGTAGTACGGTGGGCAAAAATTCACTTTTTTATTGTGAAAGTAATTTAGAGGATTTTGGAGGGTCGTACGACATAAACGATTGATTTCTGAGAGCTTTTACTACACTTATTAATTTGGTTAAAATAATATTACCGACTTCCAGGGCTTTAAGTTAACAGAAATTTTCAAGAAATATCATTTATAACAACAAATTTTTAAAGCTTAATTATAACATTTAAATAGATTTTTCGAAAAATTTGTTGTTGATCATTCAAAAAAAGAGGCCTTTGAAATGAAAAGAATTAGTTCAATGATTGATGATAAGATGAGAAATTTTCGTAATGAAATGGCAGATTGTCCACATTCATTCATTTCCAATGCAGTTATTGGACATCAGTTATATGGCTCTTTAGATGAAAATGACCAAGAAAATGATTTGAAGGAAAGACTTGATGAGGTGATCTTTTGTAAAATGATTATAAAATTTTATATGTACTTAGCAGGGCTGGGCGTAATTAAAAAATAAAATGCGGAATGCGAAACTTTTTCTAAAAAAATAAAAAGAGCAAAGCGGAATGCGAAACTTTTCGCGCCAAAAAATGTGAAAAATGCGAAATATGCGAAACGCGAAAATGCGAAATTAGATAAAAATTCTAGAAAAATTTTGGACATAATATAGTATACCTGAAGCAAAATTTTGATAAAAAACACTTACCATTCGATTTGTCTCGGCAAGCTGAGTCGAACGATACCACTCTCGGTACTATGCGTTTATATCCCCCCAAGTCCGCAAAAGTTGTCCGCACTTTTTTTTTCCATTCCTTTCTCCTATCCTAAGGATTAGAAATGGTCAAGCGTTAATATACCCGCATTCTCTTTTTCTTCTCCTCTCTTCTTCTTTTCTCATAAATAGGGTTGTTATTTTCGAGTCGGACCGCCGGTCGAGTCATTTTTTCGGGCCTCATTGTTATCGGTTCGGGCTGTACGTTTCTTTTTCGGGAGAAAAAGAAATTTTTTAAATTATTGTTTGATTTGGACGGATATTGTTATGTCTGAGGGTGTTTCGGGCCAAAGGCCCGACTCGATCCTTCGGTCCGAGTCGGTCTGTTTTAGCAACCCTACTCGTAAATATCAAAAATGGTCAAGTGACTCGACCGGCGGTCCAACTCGAAAATAACAACCCTATTTATGAGAAAAGAAGAAAGGAGAAGAAAAAGAGAATGCGGGTATATTAACGCTTGACCATTTCTAATCCTTATGATAGGAGAAAGGAATGGAAAAAAAGTGCGGACAACTTTTGCGGACTTGGGGGGATATAAACGCATAGTACCCCACTCTCTATTCACGGAACTGCCTGTCAACCGAGATATTTGTCCCCGAATATTGAAAACCCATAGGGGGAATTGCAGGTTCGAGGCATTGCAGGATCGGGGTCGTTATTCCAAATCCTGATCCCGATTTCGATCAATCATGCACCGTAGTCGCACCGGGATCGGGGTCGCTATTCCAAAATCCCGATCCCGATTTTAGGTCGGGATTCCGATACCGCTCAACTCTATTTAGGTGAAATTGCTCGTACTCTATTTCCATTTTTGCGCCGCAGGTGAAAATTTCGAGAATTTTGGAGTCCAAGGAGCAATAATTCTTCCAAGGATGATAGGTTTACTCGAAACCCAGTATGCTTTTCATCCATCTTCACCTTCTTTCATGGAACTTTAACCTTTTCCATCGAATTTTTCACATCTTAATCTCCTGATATGCTTCTTAATCTCAAATCCCTTTCCCTTTCTTTTAAAATCAAAATCAAAGTTAAAAACATTTATTTTTGGAAGGAAAAATTGTTTAAGATTTTTCCCATGTCTGGATTCGAACACAGCCCCAAAAAACAAAAGTGAGCGAAGTCAGTCAACATAACCACTCCACCATAGATCAACAAAAGTAATTTTGGGATAAATTATAAATATTTCTTCCCTTTTCCTTTAAAAAATTTAACGTCAAAATAACTAAAAAATAAAAAATACCAAATGAGAAGGCGAAACAAATTTCGCATTTGGACCTAAATGCGGAATGCGAAACTTCGCGTTGGAAAATGTGAAAAATGCGAAAATTAAAAATGCGAAATCGCTCAGCCCTGGTCTTAGAACATGTGGGTCACTCTCGAACATCTATGCTGATTTAATTAGACATTTTCCCGATTACTGATTTAATTCTATTACACATTATTTTAGTTGAAAATTCTTCAAATTTTAAAAGAAAAAAAAGACGTTTACTGGTTAGGTTTGTTCTGTGAGACATTCAATTCAACATGCATTTGCGTTATTGGCAATCCAAGTAGTAAAATGTTTGGTGAATTGTTAAAAGAGGTATAATTTGTTTTAATATAAATTGTTAAAAACTTGTAGCACCCCCAGCAAGAGTAAATTAGACCTTATTCTCGAGCCTTAGGGCAATAATGTTTTGAGTCCTGGGAAAATTTATCGAAATCATTACTTACCGTATATGCTCGAATAATTACCCTGGGTATTTATTGTTTTGACCTCTCGCTGGTTGGGGTAATTAATCGAGAGGATGGGCTAAATTTGGGGTATATCTCAATAAATCGAAGAGGAAATCCATATATTTTTTTTGATATTGATTCTTATAATGTTTTAATAATTAAAATTGAAAATGATTTATTCAATATTTTTGAAACTAAAGAAGGAAAGGGAAGGGTAATTATTAAAGAGGGTAATTATTCGAGCATTTACGGTAGGGAAATTATGACCTTGGACCTGGGAAATTTAAGAAAATACATATGTATTTTGAGATTATTTTAACAATTAAATAATTTTAAGGAAGAGGAAAGAAAAAGTGTGCGAAAGGATCAATTGGGCGAGGAGGGACTTTCTGCTAACGGAGAGATTTTGAGTCAATCAATCATAGAAAATGAGGTAATTCTATTATTGTTCTAAACATAATTTATGTTTACCTGAAAAAGAGCCGAAATAAAAATTATTAAAATTCAAAATAATTTTCAAACCAAGCTTGTTTGTTTATTCAGTTAAAATTATTTTATACAAAAACAATTTTTAATCTAGATTTCCGCTCTTTATCGGGACGAAGGGTCTTAACTTTTACTACGATTTTTGTGAATGAATAGTGATCTAAAATGTTAATTAAGATCAAAAACATTAATAGAATGCCCGAAGATCGAGAGTCAAAAAATAGCATTAAATTTATTTATTCCAGGAAAATAAACCAACATATGAAGTTATTAGACAATTTATACCTCAAGATCTCGGAAATTTCCGTCTCATTCCTGTTTGTTCTGATGTTCTTAAAGGCTGGCCGATTCATACAACTTGGCATGAAATAACGAGTGAATTCTATGAGGTAATTTTTACCTAATCTCCATATGTCTATTTCCAGTTGAGTACTATTGTCGTTAACCTCATGTCCCGTACTATGTTCTAAATCTAGGTATTTATCGGTTATACGCCCTCAACTGAGCGCCAGTCAAATTTAATTGGCGTTAACTTTCTGATGTTTGATCCGATTAAAAAAATCATCTTTCGAAAGCCCTTGATAAGCGGTACCTTTGTTCTACATAATAGATCATGTCTGATCAATCATTTTAAAAATTATAACACAACAAGTCCAGTTTATTTGTTGTTTTTCACATTTATCGGTTATAACTTTTCAACGAGTGATTAGATCGGATTCTCCAACTTGGTTTGGCTAGCACTCAGTTTGTGGGCGTATAACCAACAAGTACCTAAATTTATTTATGATAAAGGTTGTTAGCTCAGCCTGAGTCGATAATATACCAAAATCCGATAAATTTTGAGAAGTTATGGACTGCTAAATGAGATAAGCAATGGTTATTTTTTTTAAATTTAATCAAGAATTTAATTTCTTTTTGATTAATCAAAAATCAGTCTTTAAATTTAATCTCCAAGGAGCTATCATTTTTGTACCGATATATTTACAAATGATTTTGGTCTATCGAGAAGGGTAAACGACAATAATACGGTTTAAGAACTGAAAGAGTTATTTGATTTCATACCCAATTTTTTGATTTTTTTTAATATTTCAAAGGCACATATCTTGTTTGACACACAAAAAATTCCGGCTTCTCTTCGAAAATATCTTCATTTATGGTCCGAGGCTATTTTTATGTCATGTGCAACTATTGATAATGTCGACTTAACTGTTGAAGAAGTAGCAGACAAATCAAAATGTGATTTGTTTCATAAATCAATTTCATTCGGAATTTCTAATTATTACAAACGTTTTGTCACGCTTAAATTAAGCAGCGAAGAATATCACAAACTTGTCAAATGGACGAAAGTCTATCTTAAACAAATTAAATTTGATTCTGCCGACCTACTTATATGCTCACAAATTCTTATAAATGAAGCAGCTGAATATAATTTTGATGGGAATTCTTCAATGGATTTACTTACAAATTTTTTGACATATGATATGAGTTAGTAATTTTTGATTAATTTCAAATTTGCCCCCCCCCTATTTTTTGCTTCGTAAAAGTGAAAATTGAGGAAGGGGAAATTTGACCATTATTTACATTCTTAAGGAAGAAAGAATGGGGGGGGGGGTAATATTCAATTTCGTTCCCCCCTCTTTTTTCATTCTTCAAAGTATTAAAAAATGGTCAGTAATCCTAAGTTATAAAACTCGTCGAGATTTGTCGAATGACACTAAATCAAAAAAATCGGACTTGATTTGATTGAGATACAGACCCTGAAAATTGAACAACCATAGGGGTGATTTTTTGGAATAAAAAAATTTTTATCCAAATAATAGCTCATTCGAAAGAGTTTGTCGAGCTGAGTCAAATGACACTAACATTAACGCGATTAGACATGGTACAACAAGTTATGACATGAAGTAGACCTAACGGAGTCGGCGACTTGTCATAACTTTGTCAAATCTTGTCTAGTCACGTTTATTTTAGTGTCATTCGAATAGCTCGACGAGCTCTTTCGTTGAGCTATCATTTGGATTAATTTTCGTCCTTATGGTTTTTCACCCCTATGGTTGTTCTATTTTCAGGGGTCTGTATCTCGGTCAAATCAAGTCCGTTTTTTTGATTTTAGTGTCAGTTGACACAGCTCGACGAGTTCTATAAATTAAGATTGACTGACCATTTTTTAATACTTTGAGGATAAAAAAGGAGGGGGGAACGAAATTGAATATTACCTGGGGGGGGGGGGGGTTAAGTTTGAAATTACCAATTTTTGTTTAAAAATTACCTTTATAATTTTAGGTTCAAACGAATACATGATAAACAAATTTGCAAGCTTTGAATTTCACAAAGCCGTAGAAACCTCCCTTAAAGCAGACAAAATAGTTGTTACAAACCAATTAAACAAACTGCATAATTATATTTTACAATCATTAGTCAATCTACACTTAGTTGGAATTAAGAAAAATGTTCCACTTGATTCAATCCGTGGAGACGAATGGGAATTTTTGAAAAGTGAACTATTTCCCCAAACTCAACATCAAGTAATAATTTAAAATAGTTTTAAATTTGAGCCAATAATTTTAGAAGTGAAAGAGACCCAAAATTAATTCTTCCTTTTCCTGTTCCCTTTTGATTTATTGTCAATCATTTTATATTTTTTGAAATTTGGCGATTCCTTTACCTGTCAATGAAAATTAATTTGATAGAGAAAAATTAGAAATAAGTAATATAATAGAAATATGATATTTTTAACCACACCCATCGCGATTGAGATAAATAATGAAAGCTTTTGAAATTAAAATAAGATTTTTCTAAAGGCATGGCAGCATTGTAATTTAATAAGATTTTTGAAACAAAACATTTTTAAAGTTTTACCTAAATTTTGATATTCTTATTCACACACAAATGGCAAAAGTTCATCTACACTGCCTTTATATTTCTTTAAAGCAGTATATCTCGAGAAAAATTTGTTTAAATTACAAGGATTATTTTTATTAATATTAAGTGAAAAGTTCTCTTTCTAATAAGCTATAGTTTTAAAAATAACCTCTAGTGCTTATTAGAATTTTCCCAAACTGTTTCAATATTCCTCGGTGCAAAAGTTTAACTACATTTTACAAAAATTGAATTTTTAGAAAAATAACTGGCAGAAAAAATACAAAAAAATTCAGTGGATATTTCCATTTATATTGACTGAAAAATTAAAAAGAACTAAGTCTGTGATTACTTTCTTCATTGAAATCTCAAATTTCCAAAATCAACGGGAAATGGAGTTAACATACTTCAAAAATTATTTCAACCCCTTAGGGCTTATATAAAACATACTTTTAGGCTGATTTGAAAACCCATAAAATTTACTATAAAATACAATTTGTCTAATTTATGTAAAAAAATCTGTACAATAGTTAAGGTAACAAATTACTGTTAAATTATAAATGAATGAAAATGAGCATTTTATGAGGTATTTTGGGAGGTCTTGCCTAAAAATGATAAGCTACTAAATTCCTCGACCATTATCTCCATAAATTTTTTGTCTACACTTTATAATTTTGTTGTATTCTCGGATTTTAAAGTACTTTATGGTTTTATTGGAAAATTTAAGCCTGGGATATTTTATAGTAAATTTTATGGCTTTCAAATCATCCCAGAAGAAAGTTTTTATATAGCCCTAGGGAGTTAAAATGATTTTTGAAGTATGTTAACTCCATTTCCCGTTGATTTTGGAAATTTGAGATTTCAATGAAGAAAGTAATCACAGACTTAGTTCTTTTTAATTTTTCAGTCAATATAAATGGAAATATCCACTGAATTTTTTTGTATTTTTTCTGCCAGTTATTTTTCTAAAAATTCAATTTTTGTAAAATGTAGTTAAACTTTTGCACCGAGGAATATTGAAACAGTTTGGGAAAATTCTAATAAGCACTAGAGGTTATTTTTAAAACTATAGCTTATTAGAAAGAGAACTTTTCACTTAATATTAATAAAAATAATCCTTGTAATTTAAACAAATTTTTCTCGAGATATACTGTTTTAAGTTTTAGTCATGATCACCTTTTGCACCCTAATAATACCTGCTTACTTCTTTAGTACATATTGCAATTTTAGTCTAATTATTCCAGCCTTATTTGTAAACTTTATACATATATCAATTTTATTGATATTTAATGGAATCCCTTTTTTGATTTAAAATAAATGAGTAAAAAGGAAGGATTAATTTTGGGACTAGAGGGTAAAAAATTTAGAGGGTAAAAAAAACAAAGTAAAAATTTTTTGTTAATTGTACCAAGGGTATGCGTCTCATGAAAAGTTTAAGTAATTATTCACCTATGAAAATTTTGTTGTATTCTCAGATTTTAAAGTACTTTGTTGTTAGTATCGGGATGTACATATCTTGTATTTCCTGCATTAGAAAACTATAAATTTAAATTCATTTTACTAAAAATTCTTAGTGTGATGCTAATTATGGACAAAGTTGGCAATTAGGTGATGTTCAAATGGCATTTATTGGTGGAGCAGAAAATATCTTTCTTACCAAAAAGGCCAAATTTCGAGATGACTGGAATGGTGATACAACAATGGAAACCTTACTCCTCTCAAAATATCTTAGTCAAGCAGGAGGCCCATTATGGAATAATTTGCGTGGGAGAGGCCTTTGCTACACATCGACAATTAATGTCGTACCCGACCAAAAATCAATTATTATGAATTTAAATAAATGTTCAAATTTAGAACAAGCATTCAATCGTTTAAGTGAAGTTGTGGTTAGCTTTTTTATTTAAATTTCTGCACTTGTAAAGAATGTTGATATATTTCTTAACAGTGGGACTTTTTGAAGTACACCGAGAGATTCAACACTGGCTGAACTATAGACATGGGACCCGAGACCAAGATTCGATATATAGACTAATTAATTCGTCTCGACGAACTGGGTTCAAATATGTAAGAATCTTTTGCCGGGGACGAAAACTCGCAGAGATACAGGCCTCTAAGTATTGAAAAACCATAGAGGGGAGCAAGCTGGTTTTTCGGGTGAAAAATTTGAGTATGCAAATTATAGTCATTCGAGAGCTGCTATCGAGCTGATTCGAATGTCACCAAAATCAACAAAGTTTGACTTGATTTGATAAAGTTATGACAATTTGCTATAACCCATCATATAAGGTATCCGTGCATGTATCCGTGCATGTTCAGTCTATTCTCCGTATTAGCACAAAAAGACGTAACTTTCTAGCAAATCAAGCTGATTTTGGTGTCATTCGACTCATATTTACAAGCTCTTTCTAATGGAATATAATTTGTACATTTGAAATTTTGAACCTACCACAGATCACTGGTTTTTGACCATTCCAAGCCTTATATCTCAGCCCAAACTTGTTTAATTACAGAGATTTTATAGCATTCGACTCAGCTCGACGAGCTCTTTCAATATTCTAATTTGCATATTCACTTTTTCACCACAAAAATCTGCTTGGCCCCCTTATGGTTTTTCAATTTTCAGGTGCCTGTATTTTTTAGTTTTAGCCTACGGATGGAATTTTTGCGTATTCGAACTCAGCACGAGTCGTATCGATAGGTATATAGTAACTGCACACTTCATTGAGTAACTGTACATATCTTACTTTTTTCCTTTACATTTTTGAATATTTTATTGCTCATTTTGTAGCCTATTCATACTCTTTCAAGACCTATTATCTAGACTCTATTATAGAACCTTTTGCCATAATATTCAATGTTCAGCAAATTTCAACTCACCCAATGTCCAGGAATCTTTAGAAAATTCCGGTATGAAATTTTTTGGGAAAATTTTTTCGTTAACTTGTTTAGTTAAGTAGGAATGATTTTTGTCTAAAAAAGTAGCAGAACTCGATCAGTAAGCACACACCATAACGTGAACATGGTCAAATTTCAAGTACCTATATTATATTTATTCCATTTAAATTCTCTATAATATAATCTTTATTTGATTGCATTATCTCAAATTCGAATATAGCTATGAACTAGATAAACTGCAATTTGGGTCACCCTGTATATTTCAAATCAAGGTCTCGAGTCCCACGTATTATAGTGACCGCCGAAGTTTATGATAATAAATATGCGATTTTTATTAATTAATGCTTAAAGTAAAAATATAAATGAAGAAGAAGTTCAATGTCAACTTAGCAGTCCTTCCTTTCTTTACAATTGCAGATCCTGATAGTTAATACTAATTGTTTTTTCAAAATTTTTCCACTAAAATTTACTAAAATTATGTTGATAATTTTTCTTTAATTAAGCGTACTGTTCTTGAGGAAGAGTTTGATGAATGTTATTTTGAATCAGCTAAAAGAAGTTTAATTTTTGATCTCATTAAAGATCGAAGCTCTATAAAGTCAACAATTGATTATGCTATTCTAGCCTCTCTTCGCAAACTGAATAATGGATTTACTAAGTATTACTTGTATCTTTTTAAAAAATAATTTTAAAATCTAAGAGATATTTACACAAAAGTATGGTATGCAAATAAAAAGGATGTACGTATAAATGGCGCAACTCCTATCAAAAATCTCTTAGATGAACAAAATTCATTCACTGCACTTACAATATCCGCCAACAAAAGGCGTGAAGTCGAGGAATTCTTTCCTGAAATTAAAGAAGCAAGCACAGTTGATCTGAAATTATCCGAAGAATTAATGGAAGAGGATGAATAGAATTTTATAAATTCTTTAAACAAAATTTGTTTTCTTTGCTTTAATAAATTTCTTTTGATTTTTTGACAATGAAATATGTACATATAAGCTAAATTAAGTTGAAGCAATTCTAATGGAAAAATTAAATATGTACTAATGAAACTTTATTTTCGCAGTTAATGTTCATTGTTTCTTTAAGTAATGACTGAGTTTTGTATTAGCTGAGATTGGGAAAAGAAAAAAGGTGATAAATCTATTTAAGGCCAGGAAAGTTTCTAATTTGAAATAATAACAAATAAAGATAGTAAAATAGAAATTTAATTGTTAAAACAAAATTATAAGTTGTGTCTAGTGTTCATAAGCCGTACTAAAATTCCCACTCGTACCTTGGTACGAAATACGAGTACGATCAAAATAACATACTGGTACGAAGTATGAGTACGAAAACAAAAAAGTAGGTACGAGTTTAAAAGTAAAATTAAAAGAAAAATCGAAAGAAATCTTTTAATTTATTTCAATCGCCCTTGAATGAGCGTGTAAGAAGAGGGAAAAAATAAAATAATTACGGTAAAAGTATTTTCCGGAAAAAATAATTCTCCGTAAGTTTCAGAATTAAAGGAGGAAGCGAAATAAAGAAAAACATTTAGAACAAATTATTGTTAAAGAGGAAAAACCGGAAACAATAATTATTGAGGAACAAGAACAATTACCTAATGGGGGTACTAAAACTACAAAAATTGAAGAAACAAGCTTGCAACAAAATGGGGATGAATCTGATGAAGTATAAAAGTGTTGTTGAAACAGAAGCTTACGAAAGAAATAATGATGTTGGTTTGAAAATAATAACTTGGGTAGACCTCAATAAAATAAATTTACGGATAATACAACACTAAATTTGCAGAAACAACAACTCTTCCGGAATATTTTCAGGAAGGGAAAATATTTTGTGTTTTCTGCAAAATAACTATTGTCTTCAGAAAAAAATACGAAACATTGTTTTCTGGAAGTATTATAATTAGGGTTGCCGTTTTCGAATCGGACGACGTTCGAGTCATTTTTACGGGCCTCATTTTTATCGCGTCGGGCATCGAGTCTTTTTCAGGCCAACATCCGTTGCCCGGCTCGATCTTTCGGACCGGACCGGCAACCCTAATCATAATATTAAAGTAACAAAAATTATGAAAGTTCCTGAAGCATAATTACTTTCAAGAAAAAACCCTTAAAAATGTTTGACAATATTTAATTTATTATTAAGACGGTTCAACAGTAAGTGTGCAAAAAATAACAACTACAACAAATGAATTAACGACAGCAACCCCAACTGTTGTTATCAATGGAGAACATTATAATGATATAAACAACGATCAACAAAATGAGGTTGATGAACAAGAAAACAAAAATACTAAAAACAAAGAAAATAATAGTAATGGAATACTTGACAATCAACAGATGGATGTTTCTATGAGTGGATGATAAATAAATTTATTTTGATTTTTAAAGGAGAACATGCCTAAATTTAGGACAATATTTTATAAAAAAATATATTCAATCATTTTATGAAATACGAAAAAAATACAGTCGAAACTTGGTCCTCAGAATTGACTTTTGGACACAAAATTATTTTTATTAATTCAAAAATTAAAAAGTATATTAGGTAATTTAATACCCAATTACAAAATGGGATGGCTCCGGCAGCTAGCTCCGGAGCCGCTTCTGGAGCTGGCTCCGGCGGACCGGGATAAGGTTTTAAAAGCCCGGAGCCAACAAATGCCAAATATCCAGCATTTCTTAGGAACATAGTTTCTTCAAACACCGATTTTTGTCCACGATTTTCGACGATTTTTTTCCGGGAAATATGTATGTAAATTAGAGTTTTTACAGGCCTACAATATTAATTTTGTAAATACTTCATCAAAAAGATTTTCTTGTTTTCATTCCCTAGATTTAAATTGACGAGATATTTGAGAATAGCATGTCTCGACTGTATAGCATTTTCTACCATATACACATTTTTAGATAGAGGGACTGAGTTATTTCTATACATCTTAGGGTCTCTATCGAATGTTAACAAAAAATATATCAAATTCGCACTGAAAGTAAACGATGTTCCCTTGCTAGAAGAAATTTTTACTTCACAAATAAACGATGTATTGAAGATCCAGTCTCCTAAACATAATTTTTCATATATTTTTTCACACAAATTAGTAAATCAACATCAAAGACGTTTAGGCGTTTAAATGTGGTGAAGAATCGTTAGGCTGTTCAAGGAAATTTTTATGGTTGTTATTGAAAGATGAACAATTCGCCTAAATATCACCAAATTAGTCTTTATAATTTAAAGATTTAAAAGGGCCGTGGACTTGGCGATTTAAACCTCTACCTTACTCTATTATTAATTCTTATTATAAAATAATTTTATTTATTTTAAAAGAAGAAAAATTTTATTTTATTTAAAAAATATGTATATGGAAGTGTAAAAGTTAAAAGCTGGGAAAAACATAAAGCATTATATATTAAAATTATTAATGTAACAGATTGGCCGATAAGATCTCAATACCATCTCTTCTTCTTTCTCGTGCTTCTTCTCTCAAGTTCAATCTCTTCCGGCTTTTCTTCCATGTCCATGACAGGCACCTGTATTTCCTTGACGGGCAGAACCTTAATTAAATTATTTTTGGTACAATCCACAACACTCCCCATTTTTAGATTTTGATCTTTTCGGGTGATTCGTCTCAATATCTGCTTATTTTTCCATTCCCATAATTTTAGAATCCAATACACTATATTTATTATAACCATTATTCTTTCTAAGTATTCCCAATAATCTAATTTTATTAAAATTCCACTTATTGACCAGTTGTTAGTAGGTGGATTAATCCATGCTCCTTGTTGCTCTATCGGTCTATTGTCTATTCCCCTATGTCCTAAACTACTGTGCATCAATTGTAAAATGTCAAGCTGATTTTCTGATATATTGTTTAAACTATCTTTAACAAAAATATGAACCGCTAAATTTGGGACTCTGAATATCTTTTTATTTGCTATTTTTTCTTCAATTATGTCTTTTGACTTTATTTCAGCTATATCTCCACTCCACTGGTCTATTTTTAAAAATTTTTCGTCAATTTTGGTTGTAATATATCTAAATTTGTCACAAGGACCTCTGTCACTAAAACTTCTTATTATTAAATTCTGTGGGTCTATAAATCCTTTTATTACTCCATTTTTCATGCTAATATTCGCTGGTATATCTTTAAAACACGCGCCATCGACAGACGGTGTGATGGTATAATTGGTTGGTGTACATTCCCAGAATTCTATAATATTTTTGTCTACCCAGTTAGCCTCTAAATAATCATTATTATGCTTTTCTCTAATAAATTTGGTTGCTTCTAAATGTGATAGCCATGTAGTATATTGGTTGCTTTCTATTGTTTCGCAGAGTATGTTAATTATATTTTCTAGCGCTATCCGATTTTGTTTGTCCTGAAAAACTGCTTCAGCTTGTAATCTAGATAATAGTTCGCTTAATTTCACACCTGGGTCCCTATCTAAATATCTTTTCACTCTATTTTTATTTTTCTGGTCAATAATCTTTTTAAAATCGTATTCTCTAATAGCAAATCCTGTATTACTTATTCTTACTATCTTTTCTGCATTTTCTTCGAATATTAATGATCTTTGCATGTCTATTGAATACCAAATTCCGTTTGAATAATTTCCTGAAAAGTGCCCTATTTTCTGATATTTACACATTCTTTTATCGAAAATTTCACTAATATCATTGTTTTTCTCCCAATTTATTGCGGCTCCATCTTTTAGGTTACATTCTTCTTCCATGAATTCACAATGTTTCACTTCCTCTGTTGGTGAATCTATTGTAATTTTACCAGGTTGGCCTATTAGAAGGCTTTGAGTAATGAAACAGTTAACTACCATTGCTTTTTGCCATCCTATTTTCCACCAGGAATATTCTAGATTTAAACTATTACCCGTATGTAATTCTTTATCACTACCCTTTGTTATTTCCCCGTATTCACATTTTTTAAAGTTTATCCAATTTTTGCATTCTTCCGGCGTTATTTTTATTATTTTTTGTTCCAGTGCTTTTTGGTGTGAGTATCCTAGAAAATCTGTTCTATAGTCGACTGCTTGTTTTATTGCGACGCATTTCAATCCATAAAAACTGAACTCTATTGTATTTGGTTTAAAAATATCCATACTCCCACTTAACACATTCTTATTCAGAAGCTTAATAACTTGCTTACATTCTGAGTTATCTATTTTAAACTTTATTAAATTACTCTTTTTTAAGTGGTGACAGATCATAGGTCTTATTGCAATAGCACTGTTCATTAATGTGAGAATATTAATCAATATTATTAGTCCTAGAGTGGTCCCTAATTTATAAGTTTTTCCTTTATTTACCCAAGCTTTATTTTTCTTACATTTATTTTGGCTCTTTTCTTCCTTTGTCTTCTTTTCCTCTAAATCTTCCTCATTTTCTTTAAATAATTCCTTTTCAGCTTTCTCCAAATCAATATTCTCAATCTTTTCTTCATTTTCATCTTCCTTTAATATTTCCTCTTCTTTTTGCAAATCTAATTCACTTAATTTTTCGCAAATTTCTCTATTCCCTATTAATTCGTGAAACAATTCTCTATTAATACCCTATATTATTTTATTATTCGCTATTGTAAATTTTTCTTTAATATTTTCCCAATTTTCCTTTTTAACACTTCTTGCAGAATTCTGTTGAGTGTTAAATGGATTTTCTATTACAACCGGATATTTTTCTGTATTTTTATATTTCAGCCAATTTTCTTCTGTATTACTAATACTGTATTTATCAAAATCTATATCAACCATAAATTTAAAAAATCCTGCGAAAAGTCTTGCTGTTCCGTATTCTGTGTTTTCAAAGCTTTCTCCTATATTCTCGAATATTCTATTTCCCAAATCTACATGATTTATTTCGCTATAATTCCTTTCTTCTTCTATTATTTTCCATATATTTGGTACTGCTGGTTTACTCAAGCTTAATAAATAAAAGTCGACCATTATTAAGAGAGTATGCTGCAAATCTTCCATTTTTTGAATCGATTACATTATTTATTTCTGCCCATTTTTTAATATTCATCCATATATATTTTAATTTTGGCTCTATTTCTGTTAACATTCTTATGTGAAGACTATTTATTACCCCAGTTTCGTTCTCTATTGTTATTTGGATTGTTATTCTATTACTTTCTTTATCTATCTGCATTTCTAATAAAGGGATTTTTGCCTGTATTATTAAATTTTCTTTATGAACTTTATCTGCCCCATACTTTATTTTAAGCTCTTTTGCAATTTTCTTTAATAATATTCCTATATTCTTTATATCTGATTCATACACTGCGATGTCTATATCTGACTTTTGAGTACATAAATTACTAAGTGTACTCCCAAATAACTGTATCTTTATATCTATTCTTTCTTCCAAAAACTTTTTAATTTCATAGTATTCTTTTTCTAGTATAATTTGCCAATTTTCATCTGATATTTCCTTTGCGTTTTTCTCTATTAGTTTATTTAACATTATCTCTTTATCTATTATCCTTATTTCTTCTAAAAAATTTTCTGGCAGACAATATTTTTCTTTTATTTGATAATTTTTTTCCAAACCTTTTGATGTGTTGCTGGTACTTTGACTATATCTTTCCTCATCCAAACTTCCTTTACTTGAGCCTGCTCTATTATATTTTATTTCCCTATTTCTCCCTTCTTTATTATTTTCTTCTTTTTTCTCCCAAAAATTTTTATTCGATTCTTTACCTTCCTCCCAATAATTCTTCTTTGTATTTTTATTGACATATTCATAATCTCCTTTTTCATAATTTCTCCCTTTTGCTGGCACTCTATAAGTGAAAACTTCCTTTTCTCTATTACCCCATTTTTGACGCTTTTCGTTCCAATTAATATTGTTGAAATCTTCTCTATATCTTTTTGCATCCATCGACCTTTCCCTCTTTCGCGAAGGGCTTCTTCTTCTTTCTCCTCTCTCAAATTTTTGGTAGTCTTTATAAAAATTTTCTTGAATTTCTTCTTTTTCTTGGCAATTCCCCAACTCTCGCTCTATTTCCTGCTTCAAAATCAATACCTTTATGAGCCATCTCACTAATCATTTCCGGCCAATCTTCCTCTTTATCTTCAAGTGTTATAATTAGGGACAGCCAAAATATGCACGGAAAATCGCCAAATATGCGCATATATATGCACCGAAAAAGCCCAAAATATGCACTAAAATATGCAAAATTTGCTAAAATATGCACTGAAATATGCAACAAAAAATAGTTAAAATATGCTATAAAAATCAATATTTTAATTTAAAAACAATAATTTAGCCTGAATTTTACATTTTAATAGCACTCCTAAAAGATTTAATGGATTTAAAACTGTTGCAAGAATTTTTTGTGAAAAAATTTTTCCCAAAAAAATTTTCGCAAATATTTTTTCAAGAAATTTTTATAAAAAATATAAAAAATTTTATAAAAAAATTTTTGACCAAAAAATTTTAAAATTTTGGTCAATTTATAGCATAATTTTACAAAAAATGCCGAAATATGGACCAAAATATGCAAAATTAGCCAAAATATGGACAAATATGCAAATATGCACGAGAGGGCCGAAATATGCAAATATATGCATTAAGAACCGGGTCCTAAAGTGCTCGGACACATGTAAAAACACCATTTTTGGGCTTCCCACATCAAGGCATATCCGCATACAAAACATGCATTTGCATGTTTTGGCTGTCCCTAGTTATAATATTATCCCCGACTATATTCTGAAAATATCTTGAATTAGGATGTTTTAGAAACCAAAATACATCTATATTACTCAACACTGCTATTTGTTTTAATTTCTTCATTAGCTCTATTAATCCCTCTTCATAGTCTTTATTCAAAACAACTACTGTCTTTACTTCATTCTTTAATTGTATCTCATTTCCTATCAGGCTGCTTCTCCAAAAATTAGGTACATATACCGTTGCAGGAATTCTTTTCGCCACTAAAAAAGCCCTTAATTTTGTTGGAATATAATTAGTAATAAATAGAGTTGGATTGTGAATTTCTATTTTTTGTTGTTTATACATCTTAAAATTATTTAAATTTATTTAAATTTATTATTTAAATTTGTATGTTTATATTTTAACTTTATTACTTTATTGATACTTTATTAAATGTTTTATAATTCTATTTATATTTGTTTTATATATTATATTTCTGGTTTATATTTCTTTTATTATTATTTTTCTATATTTATATATATTTATTTATTTAATTATTTATTTTTATTCTATAATTTTATTCCTCTTCTTCAATTTCTAATGGATATATTATTTTTATTGGTCTTTCATATATCTTCTGGCCTATTTTTATTTTAACTGTTCTATCACTAATTATCTCCGTAATCAACCCTATCGGCCATAAAGATCTTGGACATTCTATATTTTCGTTTATTATTACAACTTGCCCTATTTTTGGAAATTTTCCTACCCCCTTTTTATTATTCTCATATTTTTCTCTTAGTGAAGTTAAGTATGTCTCTTTCCAATTCTTCCAAAAAATATGCGTTTTAAAAATTGATTTTTTATATGTGGCCAATAATCTATCTCTATTTTTCGTTGTAGGTGTAGGCACGAAAAATTCCTCATCTTTATTTACCTCTTCTATATCTTTCGTAGAAATTTGAACTTCATATGGTTTGTCGCTACTCGGGTTTATAATATCTATAGGTCTTAACGGTTCTAATATTTCTGATGACGATAAATATGTTAGTGGGCGTTCATTAATTATTCTTTCTATTTCTATTAATAGGGTTGCTAATTCTTCAAAAGTACATAAATTTTTTCCAACTACTCTTTTTAAATGAAACTTAATAGATTGAATTAATCTCTCAAAACTTCCTCCTCTTCAGGGACTAAGAGGGGTATTAAATTTCCACTCTATTTCCTTATTCATTGCAAAATTTTGGATTTGTTTATCATTAAATATATTTAGCCATAATTTCTTTTGTTCTAACTCTTCAGAGCAAATTTGTTGAATTACTTTATTGGCCAAGACAAATGTTTTACCATTATCTGATAATATTAATTTTGGTGTCCTCCTTCTTCTTATAAATCGTCTAAACGCTAAAAGAAATTTTTCAGACGTACAATCCGTCACTATTTCAATATGTATTCCTCTCGACAATAAACAAGTGAATATAGCTCCCCAAACTTTATTAAAATCTTTACTCTTTATTAAAATTGGTCCGAAATAATCTAATCCTACGTTCATGAATGCAGTGTCTCCTTTAACTCTAAAAATTGGTAAATCTGGTGCTTTTGGATAGTCAAATTTTTTACACGTAAATCTTGCACAAATGCCGCATTTTGTCTTCCGATTATGAAATATTACGTTCCTTATTAATTTTCTACACCTTGGATTTCATAATCGGAAGACAAAATGCGGCATTTGTGCAAGATTTACGTGTAAAAAATTTGACTATCCAAAAGCACCAGATTTACCAATTTTTAGAGTTAAAGGAGACACTGCATTCATGAACGTAGGATTAGATTATTTCGGACCAATTTTAATAAAGAGTAAAGATTTTAATAAAGTTTGGGGAGCTATATTCACTTGTTTATTGTCGAGAGGAATACATATTGAAATAGTGACGGATTGTACGTCTGAAAAATTTCTTTTAGCGTTTAGACGATTTATAAGAAGAAGGAGGACACCAAAATTAATATTATCAGATAATGGTAAAACATTTGTCTTGGCCAATAAAGTAATTCAACAAATTTGCTCTGAAGAGTTAGAACAAAAGAAATTATGGCTAAATATATTTAATGATAAACAAATCCAAAATTTTGCAATGAATAAGGAAATAGAGTGGAAATTTAATACCCCTCTTAGTCCCTGAAGAGGAGGAAGTTTTGAGAGATTAATTCAATCTATTAAGTTTCATTTAAAAAGAGTAGTTGGAAAAAATTTATGTACTTTTGAAGAATTAGCAACCCTATTAATAGAAATAGAAAGAATAATTAATGAACGCCCACTAACATATTTATCGTCATCAGAAATATTAGAACCGTTAAGACCTATAGATATTATAAACCCGAGTAGCGACAAACCATATGAAGTTCAAATTTCTACGAAAGATATAGAAGAGGTAAATAAAGATGAGGAATTTTTCGTGCCTACACCTACAACGAAAAATAGAGATAGATTATTGGCCACATATAAAAAATCAATTTTTAAAACGCATATTTTTTGGAAGAATTGGAAAGAGACATACTTAACTTCACTAAGAGAAAAATATGAGAATAATAAAAAGGGGGTAGGAAAATTTCCAAAAATAGGGCAAGTTGTAATAATAAACGAAAATATAGAATGTCCAAGATCTTTATGGCCGATAGGGTTGATTACGGAGATAATTAGTGATAGAACAGTTAAAATAAAAATAGGCCAGAAGATATATGAAAGACCAATAAAAATAATATATCCATTAGAAATTGAAGAAGAGGAATAAAATTATAGAATAAAAATAAATAATTAAATAAATAAATATATATAAATATAGAAAAATAATAATAAAAGAAATATAAACCAGAAATATAATATATAAAACAAATATAAATAGAATTATAAAACATTTAATAAAGTATCAATAAAGTAATAAAGTTAAAATATAAACATACAAATTTAAATAATAAATTTAAATAAATTTAAATAATTTTAAGATGTATAAACAACAAAAAATAGAAATTCACAATCCAACTCTATTTATTACTAATTATATTCCAACAAAATTAAGGGCTTTTTTAGTGGCGAAAAGAATTCCTGCAACGGTATATGTACCTAATTTTTGGAGAAGCAGCCTGATAGGAAATGAGATACAATTAAAGAATGAAGTAAAGACAGTAGTTGTTTTGAATAAAGACTATGAAGAGGGATTAATAGAGCTAATGAAGAAATTAAAACAAATAGCAGTGTTGAGTAATATAGATGTATTTTGGTTTCTAAAACATCCTAATTCAAGATATTTTCAGAATATAGTCGGGGATAATATTATAACTAGGGACAGCCAAAACATGCAAATGCATGTTTTGTATGCGGATATGCCTTGATGTGGGAAGCCCAAAAATGGTGTTTTTACATGTGTCCGAGCACTTTAGGACCCGGTTCTTAATGCATATATTTGCATATTTCGGCCCTCTCGTGCATATTTGCATATTTGTCCATATTTTGGCTAATTTTGCATATTTTGGTCCATATTTCGGCATTTTTTGTAAAATTATGCTATAAATTGACCAAAATTTTAAAATTTTTTGGTCAAAAATTTTTTTATAAAATTTTTTATATTTTTTATAAAAATTTCTTGAAAAAATATTTGCGAAAATTTTTTTGGGAAAAATTTTTTCACAAAAAATTCTTGCAACAGTTTTAAATCCATTAAATCTTTTAGGAGTGCTATTAAAATGTAAAATTCAGGCTAAATTATTGTTTTTAAATTAAAATATTGATTTTTATAGCATATTTTAACTATTTTTTGTTGCATATTTCAGTGCATATTTTAGCAAATTTTGCATATTTTAGTGCATATTTTGGGCTTTTTCGGTGCATATATATGCGCATATTTGGCGATTTTCCGTGCATATTTTGGCTGTCCCTAATTATAACACTTGAAGATAAAGAGGAAGATTGGCCGGAAATGATTAGTGAGATGGCTCATAAAGGTATTGATTTTGAAGCAGGAAATAGAGCGAGAGTTGGGGAATTGCCAAGAAAAAGAAGAAATTCAAGAAAATTTTTATAAAGACTACCAAAAATTTGAGAGAGGAGAAAGAAGAAGAAGCCCTTCGCGAAAGAGGGAAAGGTCGATGGATGCAAAAAGATATAGAGAAGATTTCAACAATATTAATTGGAACGAAAAGCGTCAAAAATGGGGTAATAGAGAAAAGGAAGTTTTCACTTATAGAGTGCCAGCAAAAGGGAGAAATTATGAAAAAGGAGATTATGAATATGTCAATAAAAATACAAAGAAGAATTATTGGGAGGAAGGTAAAGAATCGAATAAAAATTTTTGGGAGAAAAAAGAAGAAAATAATAAAGAAGGGAGAAATAGGGAAATAAAATATAATAGAGCAGGCTCAAGTAAAGGAAGTTTGGATGAGGAAAGATATAGTCAAAGTACCAGCAACACATCAAAAGGTTTGGAAAAAAATTATCAAATAAAAGAAAAATATTGTCTGCCAGAAAATTTTTTAGAAGAAATAAGGATAATAGATAAAGAGATAATGTTAAATAAACTAATAGAGAAAAACGCAAAGGAAATATCAGATGAAAATTGGCAAATTATACTAGAAAAAGAATACTATGAAATTAAAAAGTTTTTGGAAGAAAGAATAGATATAAAGATACAGTTATTTGGGAGTACACTTAGTAATTTATGTACTCAAAAGTCAGATATAGACATCGCAGTGTATGAATCAGATATAAAGAATATAGGAATATTATTAAAGAAAATTGCAAAAGAGCTTAAAATAAAGTATGGGGCAGATAAAGTTCATAAAGAAAATTTAATAATACAGGCAAAAATCCCTTTATTAGAAATGCAGATAGATAAAGAAAGTAATAGAATAACAATCCAAATAACAATAGAGAACGAAACTGGGGTAATAAATAGTCTTCACATAAGAATGTTAACAGAAATAGAGCCAAAATTAAAATATATATGGATGAATATTAAAAAATGGGCAGAAATAAATAATGTAATCGATTCAAAAAATGGAAGATTTGCAGCATACTCTCTTAATAATGGTCGACTTTTATTTATTAAGCTTGAGTAAACCAGCAGTACCAAATATATGGAAAATAATAGAAGAAGAAAGGAATTATAGCGAAATAAATCATGTAGATTTGGGAAATAGAATATTCGAGAATATAGGAGAAAGCTTTGAAAACACAGAATACGGAACAGCAAGACTTTTCGCAGGATTTTTTAAATTTATGGTTGATATAGATTTTGATAAATACAGTATTAGTAATACAGAAGAAAATTGGCTGAAATATAAAAATACAGAAAAATATCCGGTTGTAATAGAAAATCCATTTAACACTCAACAGAATTCTGCAAGAAGTGTTAAAAAGGAAAATTGGGAAAATATTAAAGAAAAATTTACAATAGCGAATAATAAAATAATATAGGGTATTAATAGAGAATTGTTTCACGAATTAATAGGGAATAGAGAAATTTGCGAAAAATTAAGTGAATTAGATTTGCAAAAAGAAGAGGAAATATTAAAGGAAGATGAAAATGAAGAAAAGATTGAGAATATTGATTTGGAGAAAGCTGAAAAGGAATTATTTAAAGAAAATGAGGAAGATTTAGAGGAAAAGAAGACAAAGGAAGAAAAGAGCCAAAATAAATGTAAGAAAAATAAAGCTTGGGTAAATAAAGGAAAAACTTATAAATTAGGGACCACTCTAGGACTAATAATATTGATTAATATTCTCACATTAATGAACAGTGCTATTGCAATAAGACCTATGATCTGTCACCACTTAAAAAAGAGTAATTTAATAAAGTTTAAAATAGATAACTCAGAATGTAAGCAAGTTATTAAGCTTCTGAATAAGAATGTGTTAAGTGGGAGTATGGATATTTTTAAACCAAATACAATAGAGTTCAGTTTTTATGGATTGAAATGCGTCGCAATAAAACAAGCAGTCGACTATAGAACAGATTTTCTAGGATACTCACACCAAAAAGCACCGGAACAAAAAATAATAAAAATAACGCCGGTCTTTCTAAAAATAACGCCGGTCTTTCTAAGTATTCCCAATAATCTAATTTTATTAAAATTCCACTTATTGACCAGTTGTTAGTAGGTGGATTAATCCATGCTCCTTGTTGCTCTATCGGTCTATTGTCTATTCCCCTATGTCCTAAACTACTGTGCATCAATTGTAAAATGTCAAGCTGATTTTCTGATATATTGTTTAAACTATCTTTAACAAAAATATGAACCGCTAAATTTGGGACTCTGAATATCTTTTTATTTGCTATTTTTTCTTCAATTATGTATTATCTAGATTACAAGCTGAAGCAGTTTTTCGGGACAAACAAAATCGGATAGCGCTAGAAAATATAATTAACATACTCTGCGAAACAATAGAAAGCAACCAATATACTACATGGCTATCACATTTAGAAGCAACCAAATTTATTAGAGAAAAGCATAATAATGATTATTTAGAGGCTAACTGGGTAGACAAAAATATTATAGAATTCTGGGAATGTACACCAACCAATTATACCATCACACCGTCTGTCGATGGCGCGTGTTTTAAAGATATACCAGCGAATATTAGCATGAAAAATGGAGTAATAAAAGGATTTATAGACCCACAGAATTTAATAATAAGAAGTTTTAGTGACAGAGGTCCTTGTGACAAATTTAGATATATTACAACCAAAATTGACGAAAAATTTTTAAAAATAGACCAGTGGAGTGGAGATATAGCTGAAATAAAGTCAAAAGACATAATTGAAGAAAAAATAGCAAATAAAAAGATATTCAGAGTCCCAAATTTAGCGGTTCATATTTTTGTTAAAGATAGTTTAAACAATATATCAGAAAATCAGCTTGACATTTTACAATTGATGCACAGTAGTTTAGGACATAGGGGAATAGACAATAGACCGATAGAGCAACAAGGAGCATGGATTAATCCACCTACTAACAACTGGTCAATAAGTGGAATTTTAATAAAATTAGATTATTGGGAATACTTAGAAAGACCGGCGTTATTTTTAGAAAGACCGGCGTTATTTTTATTATTTTTTGTTCCGGTGCTTTTTGGTGTGAGTATCCTAGAAAATCTGTTCTATAGTCGACTGCTTGTTTTATTGCGACGCATTTCAATCCATAAAAACTGAACTCTATTGTATTTGGTTTAAAAATATCCATACTCCCACTTAACACATTCTTATTCAGAAGCTTAATAACTTGCTTACATTCTGAGTTATCTATTTTAAACTTTATTAAATTACTCTTTTTTAAGTGGTGACAGATCATAGGTCTTATTGCAATAGCACTGTTCATTAATGTGAGAATATTAATCAATATTATTAGTCCTAGAGTGGTCCCTAATTTATAAGTTTTTCCTTTATTTACCCAAGCTTTATTTTTCTTACATTTATTTTGGCTCTTTTCTTCCTTTGTCTTCTTTTCCTCTAAATCTTCCTCATTTTCTTTAAATAATTCCTTTTCAGCTTTCTCCAAATCAATATTCTCAATCTTTTCTTCATTTTCATCTTCCTTTAATATTTCCTCTTCTTTTTGCAAATCTAATTCACTTAATTTTTCGCAAATTTCTCTATTCCCTATTAATTCGTGAAACAATTCTCTATTAATACCCTATATTATTTTATTATTCGCTATTGTAAATTTTTCTTTAATATTTTCCCAATTTTCCTTTTTAACACTTCTTGCAGAATTCTGTTGAGTGTTAAATGGATTTTCTATTACAACCGGATATTTTTCTGTATTTTTATATTTCAGCCAATTTTCTTCTGTATTACTAATACTGTATTTATCAAAATCTATATCAACCATAAATTTAAAAAATCCTGCGAAAAGTCTTGCTGTTCCGTATTCTGTGTTTTCAAAGCTTTCTCCTATATTCTCGAATATTCTATTTCCCAAATCTACATGATTTATTTCGCTATAATTCCTTTCTTCTTCTATTATTTTCCATATATTTGGTACTGCTGGTTTACTCAAGCTTAATAAATAAAAGTCGACCATTATTAAGAGAGTATGCTGCAAATCTTCCATTTTTTGAATCGATTACATTATTTATTTCTGCCCATTTTTTAATATTCATCCATATATATTTTAATTTTGGCTCTATTTCTGTTAACATTCTTATGTGAAGACTATTTATTACCCCAGTTTCGTTCTCTATTGTTATTTGGATTGTTATTCTATTACTTTCTTTATCTATCTGCATTTCTAATAAAGGGATTTTTGCCTGTATTATTAAATTTTCTTTATGAACTTTATCTGCCCCATACTTTATTTTAAGCTCTTTTGCAATTTTCTTTAATAATATTCCTATATTCTTTATATCTGATTCATACACTGCGATGTCTATATCTGACTTTTGAGTACATAAATTACTAAGTGTACTCCCAAATAACTGTATCTTTATATCTATTCTTTCTTCCAAAAACTTTTTAATTTCATAGTATTCTTTTTCTAGTATAATTTGCCAATTTTCATCTGATATTTCCTTTGCGTTTTTCTCTATTAGTTTATTTAACATTATCTCTTTATCTATTATCCTTATTTCTTCTAAAAAATTTTCTGGCAGACAATATTTTTCTTTTATTTGATAATTTTTTTCCAAACCTTTTGATGTGTTGCTGGTACTTTGACTATATCTTTCCTCATCCAAACTTCCTTTACTTGAGCCTGCTCTATTATATTTTATTTCCCTATTTCTCCCTTCTTTATTATTTTCTTCTTTTTTCTCCCAAAAATTTTTATTCGATTCTTTACCTTCCTCCCAATAATTCTTCTTTGTATTTTTATTGACATATTCATAATCTCCTTTTTCATAATTTCTCCCTTTTGCTGGCACTCTATAAGTGAAAACTTCCTTTTCTCTATTACCCCATTTTTGACGCTTTTCGTTCCAATTAATATTGTTGAAATCTTCTCTATATCTTTTTGCATCCATCGACCTTTCCCTCTTTCGCGAAGGGCTTCTTCTTCTTTCTCCTCTCTCAAATTTTTGGTAGTCTTTATAAAAATTTTCTTGAATTTCTTCTTTTTCTTGGCAATTCCCCAACTCTCGCTCTATTTCCTGCTTCAAAATCAATACCTTTATGAGCCATCTCACTAATCATTTCCGGCCAATCTTCCTCTTTATCTTCAAGTGTTATAATTAGGGACAGCCAAAATATGCACGGAAAATCGCCAAATATGCGCATATATATGCACCGAAAAAGCCCAAAATATGCACTAAAATATGCAAAATTTGCTAAAATATGCACTGAAATATGCAACAAAAAATAGTTAAAATATGCTATAAAAATCAATATTTTAATTTAAAAACAATAATTTAGCCTGAATTTTACATTTTAATAGCACTCCTAAAAGATTTAATGGATTTAAAACTGTTGCAAGAATTTTTTGTGAAAAAATTTTTCCCAAAAAAATTTTCGCAAATATTTTTTCAAGAAATTTTTATAAAAAATATAAAAAATTTTATAAAAAAATTTTTGACCAAAAAATTTTAAAATTTTGGTCAATTTATAGCATAATTTTACAAAAAATGCCGAAATATGGACCAAAATATGCAAAATTAGCCAAAATATGGACAAATATGCAAATATGCACGAGAGGGCCGAAATATGCAAATATATGCATTAAGAACCGGGTCCTAAAGTGCTCGGACACATGTAAAAACACCATTTTTGGGCTTCCCACATCAAGGCATATCCGCATACAAAACATGCATTTGCATGTTTTGGCTGTCCCTAGTTATAATATTATCCCCGACTATATTCTGAAAATATCTTGAATTAGGATGTTTTAGAAACCAAAATACATCTATATTACTCAACACTGCTATTTGTTTTAATTTCTTCATTAGCTCTATTAATCCCTCTTCATAGTCTTTATTCAAAACAACTACTGTCTTTACTTCATTCTTTAATTGTATCTCATTTCCTATCAGGCTGCTTCTCCAAAAATTAGGTACATATACCGTTGCAGGAATTCTTTTCGCCACTAAAAAAGCCCTTAATTTTGTTGGAATATAATTAGTAATAAATAGAGTTGGATTGTGAATTTCTATTTTTTGTTGTTTATACATCTTAAAATTATTTAAATTTATTTAAATTTATTATTTAAATTTGTATGTTTATATTTTAACTTTATTACTTTATTGATACTTTATTAAATGTTTTATAATTCTATTTATATTTGTTTTATATATTATATTTCTGGTTTATATTTCTTTTATTATTATTTTTCTATATTTATATATATTTATTTATTTAATTATTTATTTTTATTCTATAATTTTATTCCTCTTCTTCAATTTCTAATGGATATATTATTTTTATTGGTCTTTCATATATCTTCTGGCCTATTTTTATTTTAACTGTTCTATCACTAATTATCTCCGTAATCAACCCTATCGGCCATAAAGATCTTGGACATTCTATATTTTCGTTTATTATTACAACTTGCCCTATTTTTGGAAATTTTCCTACCCCCTTTTTATTATTCTCATATTTTTCTCTTAGTGAAGTTAAGTATGTCTCTTTCCAATTCTTCCAAAAAATATGCGTTTTAAAAATTGATTTTTTATATGTGGCCAATAATCTATCTCTATTTTTCGTTGTAGGTGTAGGCACGAAAAATTCCTCATCTTTATTTACCTCTTCTATATCTTTCGTAGAAATTTGAACTTCATATGGTTTGTCGCTACTCGGGTTTATAATATCTATAGGTCTTAACGGTTCTAATATTTCTGATGACGATAAATATGTTAGTGGGCGTTCATTAATTATTCTTTCTATTTCTATTAATAGGGTTGCTAATTCTTCAAAAGTACATAAATTTTTTCCAACTACTCTTTTTAAATGAAACTTAATAGATTGAATTAATCTCTCAAAACTTCCTCCTCTTCAGGGACTAAGAGGGGTATTAAATTTCCACTCTATTTCCTTATTCATTGCAAAATTTTGGATTTGTTTATCATTAAATATATTTAGCCATAATTTCTTTTGTTCTAACTCTTCAGAGCAAATTTGTTGAATTACTTTATTGGCCAAGACAAATGTTTTACCATTATCTGATAATATTAATTTTGGTGTCCTCCTTCTTCTTATAAATCGTCTAAACGCTAAAAGAAATTTTTCAGACGTACAATCCGTCACTATTTCAATATGTATTCCTCTCGACAATAAACAAGTGAATATAGCTCCCCAAACTTTATTAAAATCTTTACTCTTTATTAAAATTGGTCCGAAATAATCTAATCCTACGTTCATGAATGCAGTGTCTCCTTTAACTCTAAAAATTGGTAAATCTGGTGCTTTTGGATAGTCAAATTTTTTACACGTAAATCTTGCACAAATGCCGCATTTTGTCTTCCGATTATGAAATATTACGTTCCTTATTAATTTTCTACACCTTGGATTTCATAATCGGAAGACAAAATGCGGCATTTGTGCAAGATTTACGTGTAAAAAATTTGACTATCCAAAAGCACCAGATTTACCAATTTTTAGAGTTAAAGGAGACACTGCATTCATGAACGTAGGATTAGATTATTTCGGACCAATTTTAATAAAGAGTAAAGATTTTAATAAAGTTTGGGGAGCTATATTCACTTGTTTATTGTCGAGAGGAATACATATTGAAATAGTGACGGATTGTACGTCTGAAAAATTTCTTTTAGCGTTTAGACGATTTATAAGAAGAAGGAGGACACCAAAATTAATATTATCAGATAATGGTAAAACATTTGTCTTGGCCAATAAAGTAATTCAACAAATTTGCTCTGAAGAGTTAGAACAAAAGAAATTATGGCTAAATATATTTAATGATAAACAAATCCAAAATTTTGCAATGAATAAGGAAATAGAGTGGAAATTTAATACCCCTCTTAGTCCCTGAAGAGGAGGAAGTTTTGAGAGATTAATTCAATCTATTAAGTTTCATTTAAAAAGAGTAGTTGGAAAAAATTTATGTACTTTTGAAGAATTAGCAACCCTATTAATAGAAATAGAAAGAATAATTAATGAACGCCCACTAACATATTTATCGTCATCAGAAATATTAGAACCGTTAAGACCTATAGATATTATAAACCCGAGTAGCGACAAACCATATGAAGTTCAAATTTCTACGAAAGATATAGAAGAGGTAAATAAAGATGAGGAATTTTTCGTGCCTACACCTACAACGAAAAATAGAGATAGATTATTGGCCACATATAAAAAATCAATTTTTAAAACGCATATTTTTTGGAAGAATTGGAAAGAGACATACTTAACTTCACTAAGAGAAAAATATGAGAATAATAAAAAGGGGGTAGGAAAATTTCCAAAAATAGGGCAAGTTGTAATAATAAACGAAAATATAGAATGTCCAAGATCTTTATGGCCGATAGGGTTGATTACGGAGATAATTAGTGATAGAACAGTTAAAATAAAAATAGGCCAGAAGATATATGAAAGACCAATAAAAATAATATATCCATTAGAAATTGAAGAAGAGGAATAAAATTATAGAATAAAAATAAATAATTAAATAAATAAATATATATAAATATAGAAAAATAATAATAAAAGAAATATAAACCAGAAATATAATATATAAAACAAATATAAATAGAATTATAAAACATTTAATAAAGTATCAATAAAGTAATAAAGTTAAAATATAAACATACAAATTTAAATAATAAATTTAAATAAATTTAAATAATTTTAAGATGTATAAACAACAAAAAATAGAAATTCACAATCCAACTCTATTTATTACTAATTATATTCCAACAAAATTAAGGGCTTTTTTAGTGGCGAAAAGAATTCCTGCAACGGTATATGTACCTAATTTTTGGAGAAGCAGCCTGATAGGAAATGAGATACAATTAAAGAATGAAGTAAAGACAGTAGTTGTTTTGAATAAAGACTATGAAGAGGGATTAATAGAGCTAATGAAGAAATTAAAACAAATAGCAGTGTTGAGTAATATAGATGTATTTTGGTTTCTAAAACATCCTAATTCAAGATATTTTCAGAATATAGTCGGGGATAATATTATAACTAGGGACAGCCAAAACATGCAAATGCATGTTTTGTATGCGGATATGCCTTGATGTGGGAAGCCCAAAAATGGTGTTTTTACATGTGTCCGAGCACTTTAGGACCCGGTTCTTAATGCATATATTTGCATATTTCGGCCCTCTCGTGCATATTTGCATATTTGTCCATATTTTGGCTAATTTTGCATATTTTGGTCCATATTTCGGCATTTTTTGTAAAATTATGCTATAAATTGACCAAAATTTTAAAATTTTTTGGTCAAAAATTTTTTTATAAAATTTTTTATATTTTTTATAAAAATTTCTTGAAAAAATATTTGCGAAAATTTTTTTGGGAAAAATTTTTTCACAAAAAATTCTTGCAACAGTTTTAAATCCATTAAATCTTTTAGGAGTGCTATTAAAATGTAAAATTCAGGCTAAATTATTGTTTTTAAATTAAAATATTGATTTTTATAGCATATTTTAACTATTTTTTGTTGCATATTTCAGTGCATATTTTAGCAAATTTTGCATATTTTAGTGCATATTTTGGGCTTTTTCGGTGCATATATATGCGCATATTTGGCGATTTTCCGTGCATATTTTGGCTGTCCCTAATTATAACACTTGAAGATAAAGAGGAAGATTGGCCGGAAATGATTAGTGAGATGGCTCATAAAGGTATTGATTTTGAAGCAGGAAATAGAGCGAGAGTTGGGGAATTGCCAAGAAAAAGAAGAAATTCAAGAAAATTTTTATAAAGACTACCAAAAATTTGAGAGAGGAGAAAGAAGAAGAAGCCCTTCGCGAAAGAGGGAAAGGTCGATGGATGCAAAAAGATATAGAGAAGATTTCAACAATATTAATTGGAACGAAAAGCGTCAAAAATGGGGTAATAGAGAAAAGGAAGTTTTCACTTATAGAGTGCCAGCAAAAGGGAGAAATTATGAAAAAGGAGATTATGAATATGTCAATAAAAATACAAAGAAGAATTATTGGGAGGAAGGTAAAGAATCGAATAAAAATTTTTGGGAGAAAAAAGAAGAAAATAATAAAGAAGGGAGAAATAGGGAAATAAAATATAATAGAGCAGGCTCAAGTAAAGGAAGTTTGGATGAGGAAAGATATAGTCAAAGTACCAGCAACACATCAAAAGGTTTGGAAAAAAATTATCAAATAAAAGAAAAATATTGTCTGCCAGAAAATTTTTTAGAAGAAATAAGGATAATAGATAAAGAGATAATGTTAAATAAACTAATAGAGAAAAACGCAAAGGAAATATCAGATGAAAATTGGCAAATTATACTAGAAAAAGAATACTATGAAATTAAAAAGTTTTTGGAAGAAAGAATAGATATAAAGATACAGTTATTTGGGAGTACACTTAGTAATTTATGTACTCAAAAGTCAGATATAGACATCGCAGTGTATGAATCAGATATAAAGAATATAGGAATATTATTAAAGAAAATTGCAAAAGAGCTTAAAATAAAGTATGGGGCAGATAAAGTTCATAAAGAAAATTTAATAATACAGGCAAAAATCCCTTTATTAGAAATGCAGATAGATAAAGAAAGTAATAGAATAACAATCCAAATAACAATAGAGAACGAAACTGGGGTAATAAATAGTCTTCACATAAGAATGTTAACAGAAATAGAGCCAAAATTAAAATATATATGGATGAATATTAAAAAATGGGCAGAAATAAATAATGTAATCGATTCAAAAAATGGAAGATTTGCAGCATACTCTCTTAATAATGGTCGACTTTTATTTATTAAGCTTGAGTAAACCAGCAGTACCAAATATATGGAAAATAATAGAAGAAGAAAGGAATTATAGCGAAATAAATCATGTAGATTTGGGAAATAGAATATTCGAGAATATAGGAGAAAGCTTTGAAAACACAGAATACGGAACAGCAAGACTTTTCGCAGGATTTTTTAAATTTATGGTTGATATAGATTTTGATAAATACAGTATTAGTAATACAGAAGAAAATTGGCTGAAATATAAAAATACAGAAAAATATCCGGTTGTAATAGAAAATCCATTTAACACTCAACAGAATTCTGCAAGAAGTGTTAAAAAGGAAAATTGGGAAAATATTAAAGAAAAATTTACAATAGCGAATAATAAAATAATATAGGGTATTAATAGAGAATTGTTTCACGAATTAATAGGGAATAGAGAAATTTGCGAAAAATTAAGTGAATTAGATTTGCAAAAAGAAGAGGAAATATTAAAGGAAGATGAAAATGAAGAAAAGATTGAGAATATTGATTTGGAGAAAGCTGAAAAGGAATTATTTAAAGAAAATGAGGAAGATTTAGAGGAAAAGAAGACAAAGGAAGAAAAGAGCCAAAATAAATGTAAGAAAAATAAAGCTTGGGTAAATAAAGGAAAAACTTATAAATTAGGGACCACTCTAGGACTAATAATATTGATTAATATTCTCACATTAATGAACAGTGCTATTGCAATAAGACCTATGATCTGTCACCACTTAAAAAAGAGTAATTTAATAAAGTTTAAAATAGATAACTCAGAATGTAAGCAAGTTATTAAGCTTCTGAATAAGAATGTGTTAAGTGGGAGTATGGATATTTTTAAACCAAATACAATAGAGTTCAGTTTTTATGGATTGAAATGCGTCGCAATAAAACAAGCAGTCGACTATAGAACAGATTTTCTAGGATACTCACACCAAAAAGCACCGGAACAAAAAATAATAAAAATAACGCCGGTCTTTCTAAAAATAACGCCGGTCTTTCTAAGTATTCCCAATAATCTAATTTTATTAAAATTCCACTTATTGACCAGTTGTTAGTAGGTGGATTAATCCATGCTCCTTGTTGCTCTATCGGTCTATTGTCTATTCCCCTATGTCCTAAACTACTGTGCATCAATTGTAAAATGTCAAGCTGATTTTCTGATATATTGTTTAAACTATCTTTAACAAAAATATGAACCGCTAAATTTGGGACTCTGAATATCTTTTTATTTGCTATTTTTTCTTCAATTATGTATTATCTAGATTACAAGCTGAAGCAGTTTTTCAGGACAAACAAAATCGGATAGCGCTAGAAAATATAATTAACATACTCTGCGAAACAATAGAAAGCAACCAATATACTACATGGCTATCACATTTAGAAGCAACCAAATTTATTAGAGAAAAGCATAATAATGATTATTTAGAGGCTAACTGGGTAGACAAAAATATTATAGAATTCTGGGAATGTACACCAACCAATTATACCATCACACCGTCTGTCGATGGCGCGTGTTTTAAAGATATACCAGCGAATATTAGCATGAAAAATGGAGTAATAAAAGGATTTATAGACCCACAGAATTTAATAATAAGAAGTTTTAGTGACAGAGGTCCTTGTGACAAATTTAGATATATTACAACCAAAATTGACGAAAAATTTTTAAAAATAGACCAGTGGAGTGGAGATATAGCTGAAATAAAGTCAAAAGACATAATTGAAGAAAAAATAGCAAATAAAAAGATATTCAGAGTCCCAAATTTAGCGGTTCATATTTTTGTTAAAGATAGTTTAAACAATATATCAGAAAATCAGCTTGACATTTTACAATTGATGCACAGTAGTTTAGGACATAGGGGAATAGACAATAGACCGATAGAGCAACAAGGAGCATGGATTAATCCACCTACTAACAACTGGTCAATAAGTGGAATTTTAATAAAATTAGATTATTGGGAATACTTAGAAAGACCGGCGTTATTTTTAGAAAGACCGGCGTTATTTTTATTATTTTTTGTTCCGGTGCTTTTTGGTGTGAGTATCCTAGAAAATCTGTTCTATAGTCGACTGCTTGTTTTATTGCGACGCATTTCAATCCATAAAAACTGAACTCTATTGTATTTGGTTTAAAAATATCCATACTCCCACTTAACACATTCTTATTCAGAAGCTTAATAACTTGCTTACATTCTGAGTTATCTATTTTAAACTTTATTAAATTACTCTTTTTTAAGTGGTGACAGATCATAGGTCTTATTGCAATAGCACTGTTCATTAATGTGAGAATATTAATCAATATTATTAGTCCTAGAGTGGTCCCTAATTTATAAGTTTTTCCTTTATTTACCCAAGCTTTATTTTTCTTACATTTATTTTGGCTCTTTTCTTCCTTTGTCTTCTTTTCCTCTAAATCTTCCTCATTTTCTTTAAATAATTCCTTTTCAGCTTTCTCCAAATCAATATTCTCAATCTTTTCTTCATTTTCATCTTCCTTTAATATTTCCTCTTCTTTTTGCAAATCTAATTCACTTAATTTTTCGCAAATTTCTCTATTCCCTATTAATTCGTGAAACAATTCTCTATTAATACCCTATATTATTTTATTATTCGCTATTGTAAATTTTTCTTTAATATTTTCCCAATTTTCCTTTTTAACACTTCTTGCAGAATTCTGTTGAGTGTTAAATGGATTTTCTATTACAACCGGATATTTTTCTGTATTTTTATATTTCAGCCAATTTTCTTCTGTATTACTAATACTGTATTTATCAAAATCTATATCAACCATAAATTTAAAAAATCCTGCGAAAAGTCTTGCTGTTCCGTATTCTGTGTTTTCAAAGCTTTCTCCTATATTCTCGAATATTCTATTTCCCAAATCTACATGATTTATTTCGCTATAATTCCTTTCTTCTTCTATTATTTTCCATATATTTGGTACTGCTGGTTTACTCAAGCTTAATAAATAAAAGTCGACCATTATTAAGAGAGTATGCTGCAAATCTTCCATTTTTTGAATCGATTACATTATTTATTTCTGCCCATTTTTTAATATTCATCCATATATATTTTAATTTTGGCTCTATTTCTGTTAACATTCTTATGTGAAGACTATTTATTACCCCAGTTTCGTTCTCTATTGTTATTTGGATTGTTATTCTATTACTTTCTTTATCTATCTGCATTTCTAATAAAGGGATTTTTGCCTGTATTATTAAATTTTCTTTATGAACTTTATCTGCCCCATACTTTATTTTAAGCTCTTTTGCAATTTTCTTTAATAATATTCCTATATTCTTTATATCTGATTCATACACTGCGATGTCTATATCTGACTTTTGAGTACATAAATTACTAAGTGTACTCCCAAATAACTGTATCTTTATATCTATTCTTTCTTCCAAAAACTTTTTAATTTCATAGTATTCTTTTTCTAGTATAATTTGCCAATTTTCATCTGATATTTCCTTTGCGTTTTTCTCTATTAGTTTATTTAACATTATCTCTTTATCTATTATCCTTATTTCTTCTAAAAAATTTTCTGGCAGACAATATTTTTCTTTTATTTGATAATTTTTTTCCAAACCTTTTGATGTGTTGCTGGTACTTTGACTATATCTTTCCTCATCCAAACTTCCTTTACTTGAGCCTGCTCTATTATATTTTATTTCCCTATTTCTCCCTTCTTTATTATTTTCTTCTTTTTTCTCCCAAAAATTTTTATTCGATTCTTTACCTTCCTCCCAATAATTCTTCTTTGTATTTTTATTGACATATTCATAATCTCCTTTTTCATAATTTCTCCCTTTTGCTGGCACTCTATAAGTGAAAACTTCCTTTTCTCTATTACCCCATTTTTGACGCTTTTCGTTCCAATTAATATTGTTGAAATCTTCTCTATATCTTTTTGCATCCATCGACCTTTCCCTCTTTCGCGAAGGGCTTCTTCTTCTTTCTCCTCTCTCAAATTTTTGGTAGTCTTTATAAAAATTTTCTTGAATTTCTTCTTTTTCTTGGCAATTCCCCAACTCTCGCTCTATTTCCTGCTTCAAAATCAATACCTTTATGAGCCATCTCACTAATCATTTCCGGCCAATCTTCCTCTTTATCTTCAAGTGTTATAATTAGGGACAGCCAAAATATGCACGGAAAATCGCCAAATATGCGCATATATATGCACCGAAAAAGCCCAAAATATGCACTAAAATATGCAAAATTTGCTAAAATATGCACTGAAATATGCAACAAAAAATAGTTAAAATATGCTATAAAAATCAATATTTTAATTTAAAAACAATAATTTAGCCTGAATTTTACATTTTAATAGCACTCCTAAAAGATTTAATGGATTTAAAACTGTTGCAAGAATTTTTTGTGAAAAAATTTTTCCCAAAAAAATTTTCGCAAATATTTTTTCAAGAAATTTTTATAAAAAATATAAAAAATTTTATAAAAAAATTTTTGACCAAAAAATTTTAAAATTTTGGTCAATTTATAGCATAATTTTACAAAAAATGCCGAAATATGGACCAAAATATGCAAAATTAGCCAAAATATGGACAAATATGCAAATATGCACGAGAGGGCCGAAATATGCAAATATAACTTCACTAAGAGAAAAATATGAGAATAATAAAAAGGGGGTAGGAAAATTTCCAAAAATAGGGCAAGTTGTAATAATAAACGAAAATATAGAATGTCCAAGATCTTTATGGCCGATAGGGTTGATTACGGAGATAATTAGTGATAGAACAGTTAAAATAAAAATAGGCCAGAAGATATATGAAAGACCAATAAAAATAATATATCCATTAGAAATTGAAGAAGAGGAATAAAATTATAGAATAAAAATAAATAATTAAATAAATAAATATATATAAATATAGAAAAATAATAATAAAAGAAATATAAACCAGAAATATAATATATAAAACAAATATAAATAGAATTATAAAACATTTAATAAAGTATCAATAAAGTAATAAAGTTAAAATATAAACATACAAATTTAAATAATAAATTTAAATAAATTTAAATAATTTTAAGATGTATAAACAACAAAAAATAGAAATTCACAATCCAACTCTATTTATTACTAATTATATTCCAACAAAATTAAGGGCTTTTTTAGTGGCGAAAAGAATTCCTGCAACGGTATATGTACCTAATTTTTGGAGAAGCAGCCTGATAGGAAATGAGATACAATTAAAGAATGAAGTAAAGACAGTAGTTGTTTTGAATAAAGACTATGAAGAGGGATTAATAGAGCTAATGAAGAAATTAAAACAAATAGCAGTGTTGAGTAATATAGATGTATTTTGGTTTCTAAAACATCCTAATTCAAGATATTTTCAGAATATAGTCGGGGATAATATTATAACTAGGGACAGCCAAAACATGCAAATGCATGTTTTGTATGCGGATATGCCTTGATGTGGGAAGCCCAAAAATGGTGTTTTTACATGTGTCCGAGCACTTTAGGACCCGGTTCTTAATGCATATATTTGCATATTTCGGCCCTCTCGTGCATATTTGCATATTTGTCCATATTTTGGCTAATTTTGCATATTTTGGTCCATATTTCGGCATTTTTTGTAAAATTATGCTATAAATTGACCAAAATTTTAAAATTTTTTGGTCAAAAATTTTTTTATAAAATTTTTTATATTTTTTATAAAAATTTCTTGAAAAAATATTTGCGAAAATTTTTTTGGGAAAAATTTTTTCACAAAAAATTCTTGCAACAGTTTTAAATCCATTAAATCTTTTAGGAGTGCTATTAAAATGTAAAATTCAGGCTAAATTATTGTTTTTAAATTAAAATATTGATTTTTATAGCATATTTTAACTAATCAAAATTATGTTGAATAATAAAAAATAATTCCCTAAGTGAAATAAATATAATATCGACCTATGTTTATCAAAATTATGTTGAATAATAAAAAATAATTCCCTAAAGTGAAATAAATATAATATCAACATATGTTTATCAAAATTATGTTGAATAATAAAAAATAATTCCCTAAAGTGAAATAAATATAATATCAACCTATGTTTATCAATATTATGTTGAATAATAAAAAATAATTCCCTAAAGTGAAATAAATATAATATCAACCTATGTTTATCAAAATTATGTTGAATAATAAAAAATAATTCCCTAAAGTGAAATAAATATAATATCAACCTAAAGTGAAATAAATATAATATAAACCTATGTTTATCAAAATTATGTTGAATAATAAAAAATAATTCCCTAAGTGAAATAAATATAATATCGACCTATGTTTATCAAAATTATGTTGAATAATAAAAAATAATTCCCTAAAGTGAAATAAATATAATATCAACCTATGTTTATCAAAATTATGTTGAATAATAAAAAATAATTCCCTAAGTGAAATAAATATAATATCGACCTATGTTTATCAAAATTATGTTGAATAATAAAAAATAATTCCCTAAAGTGAAATAAATATAATATCAACCTATGTTTATCAAAATTATGTTGAATAATAAAAAATAATTCCCTAAAGTGAAATAAATATAATATCAACCTATGTTTATCAAAATTATGTTGAATAATAAAAAATAATTCCCTAAAGTGAAATAAATATAATATCAACCTATGTTTATCAAAATTATGTTGAATAATAAAAAATAATTCCCTAAAGTGAAATAAATATAATATCAACCTATGTTTATCAAAATTATGTTGAATAATAAAAAATAATTCCCTAAAGTGAAATAAATATAATATCAACCTATGTTTATCAAAATTATGTTGAATAATAAAAAATAATTCCCTAAAGTGAAATAAATATAATATCAACCTATGTTTATCAAAATTATGTTGAATAATAAAAAATAATTCCCTAAAGTGAAATAAATATAATATCAACCTATGTTTATCAAAATTATGTTGAATAATAAAAAATAATTCCCTAAAGTGAAATAAATATAATATCAACCTATGTTTATCAAAATTATGTTGAATAATAAAAAATAATTCCCTAAAGTGAAATAAATATAATATCAACCTATGTTTATCAAAATTATGTTGAATAATAAAAAATAATTCCCTAAAGTGAAATAAATATAATATCAACATATGTTTATCAAAATTATGTTGAATAATAAAAAATAATTCCCTAAAGTGAAATAAATATAATATCAACCTATGTTTATCAAAATTATGTTGAATAATAAAAAATAATTCCCTAAAGTGAAATAAATATAATATCAACCTATGTTTATCAAAATTATGTTGAATAATAAAAAATAATTCCCTAAGTGAAATAAATATAATATCGACCTATGTTTATCAAAATTATGTTGAATAATAAAAAATAATTCCCTAAAGTGAAATAAATATAATATCAACCTATGTTTATCAAAATTATGTTGAATAATAAAAAATAATTCCCTAAAGTGAAATAAATATAATATCAACCTATGTTTATCAAAATTATGTTGAATAATAAAAAATAATTCCCTAAAGTGAAATAAATATAATATCAACCTATGTTTATCAAAATTATGTTGAATAATAAAAAATAATTCCCTAAAGTGAAATAAATATAATATCAACCTATGTTTATCAAAATTATGTTGAATAATAAAAAATAATTCCCTAAAGTGAAATAAATATAATATCAACCTATGTTTATCAAAATTATGTTGAATAATAAAAAATAATTCCCTAAAGTGAAATAAATATAATATCAACCTATGTTTATCAAAATTATGTTGAATAATAAAAAATAATTCCCTAAAGTGAAATAAATATAATATCAACCTATGTTTATCAAAATTATGTTGAATAATAAAAAATAATTCCCTAAAGTGAAATAAATATAATATCAACCTATGTTTATCAAAATTATGTTGAATAATAAAAAATAATTCCCTAAAGTGAAATAAATATAATATCAACCTATGTTTATCAAAATTATGTTGAATAATAAAAAATAATTCCCTAAAGTGAAATAAATATAATATCAACCTATGTTTATCAAAATTATGTTGAATAATAAAAAATAATTCCCTAAAGTGAAATAAATATAATATCAACCTATGTTTATCAAAATTATGTTGAATAATAAAAAATAATTCCCTAAAGTGAAATAAATATAATATCAACATATGTTTATCAAAATTATGTTGAATAATAAAAAATAATTCCCTAAAGTGAAATAAATATAATATCAACCTATGTTTATCAAAATTATGTTGAATAATAAAAAATAATTCCCTAAAGTGAAATAAATATAATATCAACCTATGTTTATCAAAATTATGTTGAATAATAAAAAATAATTCCCTAAGTGAAATAAATATAATATCGACCTATGTTTATCAAAATTATGTTGAATAATAAAAAATAATTCCCTAAAGTGAAATAAATATAATATCAACCTATGTTTATCAAAATTATGTTGAATAATAAAAAATAATTCCCTAAAGTGAAATAAATATAATATCAACCTATGTTTATCAAAATTATGTTGAATAATAAAAAATAATTCCCTAAAGTGAAATAAATATAATATCAACCTATGTTTATCAAAATTATGTTGAATAATAAAAAATAATTCCCTAAAGTGAAATAAATATAATATCAACCTATGTTTATCAAAATTATGTTGAATAATAAAAAATAATTCCCTAAAGTGAAATAAATATAATATCAACATATGTTTATCAAAATTATGTTGAATAATAAAAAATAATTCCCTAAAGTGAAATAAATATAATATCAACCTATGTTTATCAATATTATGTTGAATAATAAAAAATAATTCCCTAAAGTGAAATAAATATAATATCAACCTATGTTTATCAAAATTATGTTGAATAATAAAAAATAATTCCCTAAAGTGAAATAAATATAATATCAACCTAAAATGAAATAAATATAATATAAACCTATGTTTATCAAAATTATGTTGAATAATAAAAAATAATTCCCTAAGTGAAATAAATATAATATCGACCTATGTTTATCAAAATTATGTTGAATAATAAAAAATAATTCCCTAAAGTGAAATAAATATAATATCAACCTATGTTTATCAAAATTATGTTGAATAATAAAAAATAATTCCCTAAGTGAAATAAATATAATATCGACCTATGTTTATCAAAATTATGTTGAATAATAAAAAATAATTCCCTAAAGTGAAATAAATATAATATCAACCTAAAGTGAAATAAATATAATATAAACCTATGTTTATCAAAATTATGTTGAATAATAAAAAATAATTCCCTAAGTGAAATAAATATAATATCGACCTATGTTTATCAAAATTATGTTGAATAATAAAAAATAATTCCCTAAAGAAAATAAATATAATATCAACCTATGTTTATCAAAATTATGTTGAATAATAAAAAATAATTCCCTAAGTGAAATAAATATAATATCGACCTATGTTTATCAAAATTATGTTGAATAATAAAAAATAATTCCCTAAAGTGAAATAAATATAATATCAACCTATGTTTATCAAAATTATGTTGAATAATAAAAAATAATTCCCTAAAGTGAAATAAATATAATATCAACCTATGTTTATCAAAATTATGTTGAATAATAAAAAATAATTCCCTAAAGTGAAATAAATATAATATCAACCTATGTTTATCAAAATTATGTTGATATTATATTTATTTCACTTAGGGAATTATTTTTTATTATTCAACATAATTTTGATAAACATAGGTTGATATTATATTTATTTCACTTTAGGGAATTATTTTTTATTATTCAACATAATTTTGATAAACATAGGTCGATATTATATTTATTTCACTTAGGGAATTATTTTATATTATTCAACATAATTTTGATAAACATAGGTTTATATTATATTTATTTCACTTTAGGTTGATATTATATTTATTTCACTTTAGGGAATTATTTTTTATTATTCAACATAATTTTGATAAACATAGGTTGATATTATATTTATTTCACTTTAGGGAATTATTTTTTATTATTCAACATAATATTGATAAACATAGGTTGATATTATATTTATTTCACTTTAGGGAATTATTTTTTATTATTCAACATAATTTTGATAAACATATGTTGATATTATATTTATTTCACTTTAGGGAATTATTTTTTATTATTCAACATAATTTTGATAAACATAGGTTGATATTATATTTATTTCACTTTAGGGAATTATTTTTTATTATTCAACATAATTTTGATAAACATAGGTTGATATTATATTTATTTCACTTTAGGGAATTATTTTTTATTATTCAACATAATTTTGATAAACATAGGTTGATATTATATTTATTTCACTTTAGGGAATTATTTTTTATTATTCAACATAATTTTGATAAACATAGGTTGATATTATATTTATTTCACTTTAGGGAATTATTTTTTATTATTCAACATAATTTTGATAAACATAGGTCGATATTATATTTATTTCACTTAGGGAATTATTTTTTATTATTCAACATAATTTTGATAAACATAGGTTGATATTATATTTATTTCACTTTAGGGAATTATTTTTTATTATTCAACATAATTTTGATAAACATAGGTTGATATTATATTTATTTCACTTTAGGGAATTATTTTTTATTATTCAACATAATTTTGATAAACATATGTTGATATTATATTTATTTCACTTTAGGGAATTATTTTTTATTATTCAACATAATTTTGATAAACATAGGTTGATATTATATTTATTTCACTTTAGGGAATTATTTTTTATTATTCAACATAATTTTGATAAACATAGGTTGATATTATATTTATTTCACTTTAGGGAATTATTTTTTATTATTCAACATAATTTTGATAAACATAGGTTGATATTATATTTATTTCACTTTAGGGAATTATTTTTTATTATTCAACATAATTTTGATAAACATAGGTTGATATTATATTTATTTCACTTTAGGGAATTATTTTTTATTATTCAACATAATTTTGATAAACATAGGTTGATATTATATTTATTTCACTTTAGGGAATTATTTTTTATTATTCAACATAATTTTGATAAACATAGGTTGATATTATATTTATTTCACTTTAGGGAATTATTTTTTATTATTCAACATAATTTTGATAAACATAGGTTGATATTATATTTATTTCACTTTAGGGAATTATTTTTTATTATTCAACATAATTTTGATAAACATAGGTTGATATTATATTTATTTCACTTTAGGGAATTATTTTTTATTATTCAACATAATTTTGATAAACATAGGTTGATATTATATTTATTTCACTTTAGGGAATTATTTTTTATTATTCAACATAATTTTGATAAACATAGGTCGATATTATATTTATTTCACTTAGGGAATTATTTTTTATTATTCAACATAATTTTGATAAACATAGGTTGATATTATATTTATTTCACTTTAGGGAATTATTTTTTATTATTCAACATAATTTTGATAAACATAGTTCGATATTATATTTATTTCACTTAGGGAATTATTTTTTATTATTCAACATAATTTTGATAAACATAGGTTTATATTATATTTATTTCACTTTAGGTTGATATTATATTTATTTCACTTTAGGGAATTATTTTTTATTATTCAACATAATTTTGATAAACATAGGTTGATATTATATTTATTTCACTTTAGGGAATTATTTTTTATTATTCAACATAATATTGATAAACATAGGTTGATATTATATTTATTTCACTTTAGGGAATTATTTTTTATTATTCAACATAATTTTGATAAACATATGTTGATATTATATTTATTTCACTTTAGGGAATTATTTTTTATTATTCAACATAATTTTGATAAACATAGGTCGATATTATATTTATTTCACTTAGGGAATTATTTTTTATTATTCAACATAATTTTGATAAACATAGGTTGATATTATATTTATTTCACTTTAGGGAATTATTTTTTATTATTCAACATAATTTTGATAAACATAGGTCGATATTATATTTATTTCACTTAGGGAATTATTTTTTATTATTCAACATAATTTTGATAAACATAGGTTTATATTATATTTATTTCACTTTAGGGAATTATTTTTTATTATTCAACATAATTTTGATAAACATAGGTTGATATTATATTTATTTCACTTTAGGGAATTATTTTTTATTATTCAACATAATTTTGATAAACATAGGTTGATATTATATTTATTTCACTTTAGGGAATTATTTTTTATTATTCAACATAATTTTGATAAACATAGGTTGATATTATATTTATTTCACTTTAGGGAATTATTTTTTATTATTCAACATAATTTTGATAAACATAGGTTGATATTATATTTATTTCACTTTAGGGAATTATTTTTTATTATTCAACATAATTTTGATAAACATAGGTTGATATTATATTTATTTCACTTTAGGGAATTATTTTTTATTATTCAACATAATTTTGATAAACATAGGTTGATATTATATTTATTTCACTTTAGGGAATTATTTTTTATTATTCAACATAATTTTGATAAACATAGGTTGATATTATATTTATTTCACTTTAGGGAATTATTTTTTATTATTCAACATAATTTTGATAAACATAGGTTGATATTATATTTATTTCACTTTAGGGAATTATTTTTTATTATTCAACATAATTTTGATAAACATAGGTTGATATTATATTTATTTCACTTTAGGGAATTATTTTTTATTATTCAACATAATTTTGATAAACATAGGTTGATATTATATTTATTTCACTTTAGGGAATTATTTTTTATTATTCAACATAATTTTGATAAACATAGGTCGATATTATATTTATTTCACTTAGGGAATTATTTTTTATTATTCAACATAATTTTGATAAACATAGGTTGATATTATATTTATTTCACTTTAGGGAATTATTTTTTATTATTCAACATAATTTTGATAAACATAGTTCGATATTATATTTATTTCACTTAGGGAATTATTTTTTATTATTCAACATAATTTTGATAAACATAGGTTTATATTATATTTATTTCACTTTAGGTTGATATTATATTTATTTCACTTTAGGGAATTATTTTTTATTATTCAACATAATTTTGATAAACATAGGTTGATATTATATTTATTTCACTTTAGGGAATTATTTTTTATTATTCAACATAATATTGATAAACATAGGTTGATATTATATTTATTTCACTTTAGGGAATTATTTTTTATTATTCAACATAATTTTGATAAACATATGTTGATATTATATTTATTTCACTTTAGGGAATTATTTTTTATTATTCAACATAATTTTGATAAACATAGGTCGATATTATATTTATTTCACTTAGGGAATTATTTTTTATTATTCAACATAATTTTGATAAACATAGGTTGATATTATATTTATTTCACTTTAGGGAATTATTTTTTATTATTCAACATAATTTTGATAAACATAGGTCGATATTATATTTATTTCACTTAGGGAATTATTTTTTATTATTCAACATAATTTTGATAAACATAGGTTTATATTATATTTATTTCACTTTAGGGAATTATTTTTTATTATTCAACATAATTTTGATAAACATAGGTTGATATTATATTTATTTCACTTTAGGGAATTATTTTTTATTATTCAACATAATTTTGATAAACATAGGTTGATATTATATTTATTTCACTTTAGGGAATTATTTTTTATTATTCAACATAATTTTGATAAACATAGGTTGATATTATATTTATTTCACTTTAGGGAATTATTTTTTATTATTCAACATAATTTTGATAAACATAGGTTGATATTATATTTATTTCACTTTAGGGAATTATTTTTTATTATTCAACATAATTTTGATAAACATAGGTCGATATTATATTTATTTCACTTAGGGAATTATTTTTTATTATTCAACATAATTTTGATAAACATAGGTTGATATTATATTTATTTCACTTTAGGGAATTATTTTTTATTATTCAACATAATTTTGATAAACATAGGTTGATATTATATTTATTTCACTTTAGGGAATTATTTTTTATTATTCAACATAATTTTGATAAACATATGTTGATATTATATTTATTTCACTTTAGGGAATTATTTTTTATTATTCAACATAATTTTGATAAACATAGGTTGATATTATATTTATTTCACTTTAGGGAATTATTTTTTATTATTCAACATAATTTTGATAAACATAGGTCGATATTATATTTATTTCACTTAGGGAATTATTTTTTATTATTCAACATAATTTTGATAAACATAGGTTGATATTATATTTATTTCACTTTAGGGAATTATTTTTTATTATTCAACATAATTTTGATAAACATAGGTTGATATTATATTTATTTCACTTTAGGGAATTATTTTTTATTATTCAACATAATTTTGATAAACATAGGTTGATATTATATTTATTTCACTTTAGGGAATTATTTTTTATTATTCAACATAATTTTGATAAACATAGGTTGATATTATATTTATTTCACTTTAGGGAATTATTTTTTATTATTCAACATAATTTTGATAAACATAGGTTGATATTATATTTATTTCACTTTAGGGAATTATTTTTTATTATTCAACATAATTTTGATAAACATAGGTTGATATTATATTTATTTCACTTTAGGGAATTATTTTTTATTATTCAACATAATTTTGATAAACATAGGTTGATATTATATTTATTTCACTTTAGGGAATTATTTTTTATTATTCAACATAATTTTGATAAACATAGGTTGATATTATATTTATTTCACTTTAGGGAATTATTTTTTATTATTCAACATAATTTTGATAAACATAGGTTGATATTATATTTATTTCACTTTAGGGAATTATTTTTTATTATTCAACATAATTTTGATAAACATAGGTTGATATTATATTTATTTCACTTTAGGGAATTATTTTTTATTATTCAACATAATTTTGATAAACATAGGTTGATATTATATTTATTTCACTTTAGGGAATTATTTTTTATTATTCAACATAATTTTGATAAACATAGGTTGATATTATATTTATTTCACTTTAGGGAATTATTTTTTATTATTCAACATAATTTTGATAAACATAGGTCGATATTATATTTATTTCACTTAGGGAATTATTTTTTATTATTCAACATAATTTTGATAAACATAGGTTGATATTATATTTATTTCACTTTTGGGAATTATTTTTTATTATTCAACATAATTTTGATAAACATAGGTCGATATTATATTTATTTCACTTAGGGAATTATTTTTTATTATTCAACATAATTTTGATAAACATAGGTTTATATTATATTTATTTCACTTTAGGTTGATATTATATTTATTTCACTTTAGGGAATTATTTTTTATTATTCAACATAATTTTGATAAACATAGGTTGATATTATATTTATTTCACTTTAGGGAATTATTTTTTATTATTCAACATAATATTGATAAACTTAGGTTGATATTATATTTATTTCACTTTAGGGAATTATTTTTTATTATTCAACATAATTTTGATAAACATATGTTGATATTATATTTATTTCACTTTAGGGAATTATTTTTTATTATTCAACATAATTTTGATAAACATAGGTTGATATTATATTTATTTCACTTTAGGGAATTATTTTTTATTATTCAACATAATTTTGATAAACATAGGTTGATATTATATTTATTTCACTTTAGGGAATTATTTTTTATTATTCAACATAATTTTGATAAACATAGGTTGATATTATATTTATTTCACTTTAGGGAATTATTTTTTATTATTCAACATAATTTTGATAAACATATGTTGATATTATATTTATTTCACTTTAGGGAATTATTTTTTATTATTCAACATAATTTTGATAAACATAGGTTGATATTATATTTATTTCACTTTAGGGAATTATTTTTTATTATTCAACATAATTTTGATAAACATAGGTTGATATTATATTTATTTCACTTTAGGGAATTATTTTTTATTATTCAACATAATTTTGATAAACATAGGTTGATATTATATTTATTTCACTTTAGGGAATTATTTTTTATTATTCAACATAATTTTGAAAACATAGGTTGATATTATATTTATTTCACTTTAGGGAATTATTTTTTTATTATTCAACATAATTTTGATAAACATAGGTCGATATTATATTTATTTCACTTAGGGAATTATTTTTTATTATTCAACATAATTTTGATAAACATAGGTTGATATTATATTTATTTCACTTTTGGGAATTATTTTTTATTATTCAACATAATTTTGATAAACATAGGTCGATATTATATTTATTTCACTTAGGGAATTATTTTTTATTATTCAACATAATTTTGATAAACATAGGTTTATATTATATTTATTTCACTTTAGGTTGATATTATATTTATTTCACTTTAGGGAATTATTTTTTATTATTCAACATAATTTTGATAAACATAGGTTGATATTATATTTATTTCACTTTAGGGAATTATTTTTTATTATTCAACATAATATTGATAAACATAGGTTGATATTATATTTATTTCACTTTAGGGAATTATTTTTTATTATTCAACATAATTTTGATAAACATATGTTGATATTATATTTATTTCACTTTAGGGAATTATTTTTTATTATTCAACATAATTTTGATAAACATAGGTTGATATTATATTTATTTCACTTTAGGGAATTATTTTTTATTATTCAACATAATTTTGATAAACATAGGTTGATATTATATTTATTTCACTTTAGGGAATTATTTTTTATTATTCAACATAATTTTGATAAACATAGGTTGATATTATATTTATTTCACTTTAGGGAATTATTTTTTATTATTCAACATAATTTTGATAAACATAGGTTGATATTATATTTATTTCACTTTAGGGAATTATTTTTTATTATTCAACATAATTTTGATAAACATAGGTTGATATTATATTTATTTCACTTTAGGGAATTATTTTTTATTATTCAACATAATTTTGATAAACATAGGTCGATATTATATTTATTTCACTTAGGGAATTATTTTTTATTATTCAACATAATTTTGATAAACATAGGTTGATATTATATTTATTTCACTTTTGGGAATTATTTTTTATTATTCAACATAATTTTGATAAACATAGGTCGATATTATATTTATTTCACTTAGGGAATTATTTTTTATTATTCAACATAATTTTGATAAACATAGGTTTATATTATATTTATTTCACTTTAGGTTGATATTATATTTATTTCACTTTAGGGAATTATTTTTTATTATTCAACATAATTTTGATAAACATAGGTTGATATTATATTTATTTCACTTTAGGGAATTATTTTTTATTATTCAACATAATATTGATAAACATAGGTTGATATTATATTTATTTCACTTTAGGGAATTATTTTTTATTATTCAACATAATTTTGATAAACATATGTTGATATTATATTTATTTCACTTTAGGGAATTATTTTTTATTATTCAACATAATTTTGATAAACATAGGTTGATATTATATTTATTTCACTTTAGGGAATTATTTTTTATTATTCAACATAATTTTGATAAACATAGGTTGATATTATATTTATTTCACTTTAGGGAATTATTTTTTATTATTCAACATAATTTTGATAAACATAGGTTGATATTATATTTATTTCACTTTAGGGAATTATTTTTTATTATTCAACATAATTTTGATAAACATAGGTTGATATTATATTTATTTCACTTTAGGGAATTATTTTTTATTATTCAACATAATTTTGATAAACATAGGTTGATATTATATTTATTTCACTTTAGGGAATTATTTTTTATTATTCAACATAATTTTGATAAACATAGGTTGATATTATATTTATTTCACTTTAGGGAATTATTTTTTATTATAAAGTGAAATAAATATAATATAAACCTATGTTTATCAAAATTATGTTGAATAATAAAAAATAATTCCCTAAGTGAAATAAATATAATATCGACCTATGTTTATCAAAATTATGTTGAATAATAAAAAATAATTCCCTAAAGTGAAATAAATATAATATCAACCTATGTTTATCAAAATTATGTTGAATAATAAAAAATAATTCCCTAAGTGAAATAAATATAATATCGACCTATGTTTATCAAAATTATGTTGAATAATAAAAAATAATTCCCTAAAGTGAAATAAATATAATATCAACCTATGTTTATCAAAATTATGTTGAATAATAAAAAATAATTCCCTAAAGTGAAATAAATATAATATCAACCTATGTTTATCAAAATTATGTTGAATAATAAAAAATAATTCCCTAAAGTGAAATAAATATAATATCAACCTATGTTTATCAAAATTATGTTGAATAATAAAAAATAATTCCCTAAAGTGAAATAAATATAATATCAACCTATGTTTATCAAAATTATGTTGAATAATAAAAAATAATTCCCTAAAGTGAAATAAATATAATATCAACCTATGTTTATCAAAATTATGTTGAATAATAAAAAATAATTCCCTAAAGTGAAATAAATATAATATCAACCTATGTTTATCAAAATTATGTTGAATAATAAAAAATAATTCCCTAAAGTGAAATAAATATAATATCAACATATGTTTATCAAAATTATGTTGAATAATAAAAAATAATTCCCTAAAGTGAAATAAATATAATATCAACCTATGTTTATCAATATTATGTTGAATAATAAAAAATAATTCCCTAAAGTGAAATAAATATAATATCAACCTATGTTTATCAAAATTATGTTGAATAATAAAAAATAATTCCCTAAAGTGAAATAAATATAATATCGACCTAAAGTGAAATAAATATAATATAAACCTATGTTTATCAAAATTATGTTGAATAATAAAAAATAATTCCCTAAGTGAAATAAATATAATATCGACCTATGTTTATCAAAATTATGTTGAATAATAAAAAATAATTCCCAAAAGTGAAATAAATATAATATCAACCTATGTTTATCAAAATTATGTTGAATAATAAAAAATAATTCCCTAAGTGAAATAAATATAATATCGACCTATGTTTATCAAAATTATGTTGAATAATAAAAAATAATTCCCTAAAGTGAAATAAATATAATATCAACCTATGTTTATCAAAATTATGTTGAATAATAAAAAATAATTCCCTAAAGTGAAATAAATATAATATCAACCTATGTTTATCAAAATTATGTTGAATAATAAAAAATAATTCCCTAAAGTGAAATAAATATAATATCAACCTATGTTTATCAAAATTATGTTGAATAATAAAAAATAATTCCCTAAAGTGAAATAAATATAATATCAACCTATGTTTATCAAAATTATGTTGAATAATAAAAAATAATTCCCTAAAGTGAAATAAATATAATATCAACCTATGTTTATCAAAATTATGTTGAATAATAAAAAATAATTCCCTAAAGTGAAATAAATATAATATCAACATATGTTTATCAAAATTATGTTGAATAATAAAAAATAATTCCCTAAAGTGAAATAAATATAATATCAACCTATGTTTATCAATATTATGTTGAATAATAAAAAATAATTCCCTAAAGTGAAATAAATATAATATCAACCTATGTTTATCAAAATTATGTTGAATAATAAAAAATAATTCCCTAAAGTGAAATAAATATAATATCAACCTAAAGTGAAATAAATATAATATAAACCTATGTTTATCAAAATTATGTTGAATAATAAAAAATAATTCCCTAAGTGAAATAAATATAATATCGACCTATGTTTATCAAAATTATGTTGAATAATAAAAAATAATTCCCAAAAGTGAAATAAATATAATATCAACCTATGTTTATCAAAATTATGTTGAATAATAAAAAATAATTCCCTAAGTGAAATAAATATAATATCGACCTATGTTTATCAAAATTATGTTGAATAATAAAAAATAATTCCCTAAAGTGAAATAAATATAATATCAACCTATGTTTATCAAAATTATGTTGAATAATAAAAAATAATTCCCTAAAGTGAAATAAATATAATATCAACCTATGTTTATCAAAATTATGTTGAATAATAAAAAATAATTCCCTAAAGTGAAATAAATATAATATCAACCTATGTTTATCAAAATTATGTTGAATAATAAAAAATAATTCCCTAAAGTGAAATAAATATAATATCAACATATGTTTATCAAAATTATGTTGAATAATAAAAAATAATTCCCTAAAGTGAAATAAATATAATATCAACCTATGTTTATCAAAATTATGTTGAATAATAAAAAATAATTCCCTAAAGTGAAATAAATATAATATCAACCTATGTTTATCAAAATTATGTTGAATAATAAAAAATAATTCCCTAAGTGAAATAAATATAATATCGACCTATGTTTATCAAAATTATGTTGAATAATAAAAAATAATTCCCTAAAGTGAAATAAATATAATATCAACCTATGTTTATCAAAATTATGTTGAATAATAAAAAATAATTCCCTAAAGTGAAATAAATATAATATCAACCTATGTTTATCAAAATTATGTTGAATAATAAAAAATAATTCCCTAAAGTGAAATAAATATAATATCAACCTATGTTTATCAAAATTATGTTGAATAATAAAAAATAATTCCCTAAAGTGAAATAAATATAATATCAACCTATGTTTATCAAAATTATGTTGAATAATAAAAAATAATTCCCTAAAGTGAAATAAATATAATATCAACATATGTTTATCAAAATTATGTTGAATAATAAAAAATAATTCCCTAAAGTGAAATAAATATAATATCAACCTATGTTTATCAATATTATGTTGAATAATAAAAAATAATTCCCTAAAGTGAAATAAATATAATATCAACCTATGTTTATCAATATTATGTTGAATAATAAAAAATAATTCCCTAAAGTGAAATAAATATAATATCAACCTATGTTTATCAATATTATGTTGAATAATAAAAAATAATTCCCTAAAGTGAAATAAATATAATATCAACCTAAAGTGAAATAAATATAATATAAACCTATGTTTATCAAAATTATGTTGAATAATAAAAAATAATTCCCTAAGTGAAATAAATATAATATCGACCTATGTTTATCAAAATTATGTTGAATAATAAAAAATAATTCCCTAAGTGAAATAAATATAATATCAACCTATGTTTATCAATATTATGTTGAATAATAAAAAATAATTCCCTAAGTGAAATAAATATAATATCAACCTATGTTTATCAATATTATGTTGAATAATAAAAAATAATTCCCTAAGTGAAATAAATATAATATCAACCTATGTTTATCAATATTATGTTGAATAATAAAAAATAATTCCCTAAGTGAAATAAATATAATATCAACCTATGTTTATCAATATTATGTTGAATAATAAAAAATAATTCCCTAAGTGAAATAAATATAATATCGACCTATGTTTATCAAAATTATGTTGAATAATAAAAAATAATTCCCTAAAGTGAAATAAATATAATATCAACCTATGTTTATCAAAATTATGTTGAATAATAAAAAATAATTCCCTAAAGTGAAATAAATATAATATCAACCTATGTTTATCAAAATTATGTTGAATAATAAAAAATAATTCCCTAAAGTGAAATAAATATAATATCAACCTATGTTTATCAAAATTATGTTGAATAATAAAAAATAATTCCCTAAAGTGAAATAAATATAATATCAACCTATGTTTATCAAAATTATGTTGAATAATAAAAAATAATTCCCTAAAGTGAAATAAATATAATATCAACCTATGTTTATCAATATTATGTTGAATAATAAAAAATAATTCCCTAAAGTGAAATAAATATAATATCAACCTATGTTTATCAATATTATGTTGAATAATAAAAAATAATTCCCTAAAGTGAAATAAATATAATATCAACCTATGTTTATCAAAATTATGTTGAATAATAAAAAATAATTCCCTAAAGTGAAATAAATATAATATCAACCTATGTTTATCAAAATTATGTTGAATAATAAAAAATAATTCCCTAAAGTGAAATAAATATAATATCAACCTATGTTTATCAATATTATGTTGAATAATAAAAAATAATTCCCTAAAGTGAAATAAATATAATATCAACCTATGTTTATCAATATTATGTTGAATAATAAAAAATAATTCCCTAAAGTGAAATAAATATAATATCAACCTATGTTTATCAAAATTATGTTGAATAATAAAAAATAATTCCCTAAAGTGAAATAAATATAATATCAACCTATGTTTATCAATATTATGTTGAATAATAAAAAATAATTCCCTAAAGTGAAATAAATATAATATTAACCTATGTTTATCAAAATTATGTTGAATAATAAAAAATAATTCCCTAAAGTGAAATAAATATAATATCAACCTATGTTTATCAAAATTATGTTGAATAATAAAAAATAATTCCCTAAAGTGAAATAAATATAATATCAACCTATGTTTATCAAAATTATGTTGAATAATAAAAAATAATTCCCTAAAGTGAAATAAATATAATATCAACCTATGTTTATCAAAATTATGTTGAATAATAAAAAATAATTCCCTAAAGTGAAATAAATATAATATCAACCTATGTTTATCAATTTTTATGTTGAATAATAAAAAATAATTCCCTAAAGTGAAATAAATATAATATCAACCTATGTTTATCAATATTATGTTGAATAATAAAAAATAATTCCCTAAAGTGAAATAAATATAATATCAACCTATGTTTATCAATATTATGTTGAATAATAAAAAATAATTCCCTAAAGTGAAATAAATATAATATCAACCTATGTTTATCAAAATTATGTTGAATAATAAAAAATAATTCCCTAAAGTGAAATAAATATAATATCAACCTATGTTTATCAAAATTATGTTGAATAATAAAAAATAATTCCCTAAAGTGAAATAAATATAATATCAACCTATGTTTATCAATATTATGTTGAATAATAAAAAATAATTCCCTAAAGTGAAATAAATATAATATCAACCTATGTTTATCAATATTATGTTGAATAATAAAAAATAATTCCCTAAAGTGAAATAAATATAATATCAACCTATGTTTATCAAAATTATGTTGAATAATAAAAAATAATTCCCTAAAGTGAAATAAATATAATATCAACCTATGTTTATCAATATTATGTTGAATAATAAAAAATAATTCCCTAAAGTGAAATAAATATAATATCAACCTATGTTTATCAAAATTATGTTGAATAATAAAAAATAATTCCCTAAAGTGAAATAAATATAATATCAACCTATGTTTATCTAAATTATGTTGAATAATAAAAAATAATTCCCTAAAGTGAAATAAATATAATCTCAACCTATGTTTATCAAAATTATGTTGAATAATAAAAAATAATTCCCTAAAGTGAAATAAATATAATATCAACCTATGTTTATCAATATTATGTTGAATAATAAAAAATAATTCCCTAAAGTGAAATAAATATAATATCAACCTATGTTTATCAATATTATGTTGAATAATAAAAAATAATTCCCTAAAGTGAAATAAATATAATATCAACCTATGTTTATCAATATTATGTTGAATAATAAAAAATAATTCCCTAAAGTGAAATAAATATAATATCAACCTAAAGTGAAATAAATATAATATAAACCTATGTTTATCAAAATTATGTTGAATAATAAAAAATAATTCCCTAAGTGAAATAAATATAATATCAACCTATGTTTATCAATATTATGTTGAATAATAAAAAATAATTCCCTAAGTGAAATAAATATAATATCAACCTATGTTTATCAAAATTATGTTGAATAATAAAAAATAATTCCCTAAGTGAAATAAATATAATATCAACCTATGTTTATCAATATTATGTTGAATAATAAAAAATAATTCCCTAAGTGAAATAAATATAATATCGACCTATGTTTATCAAAATTATGTTGAATAATAAAAAATAATTCCCTAAAGTGAAATAAATATAATATCAACCTATGTTTATCAAAATTATGTTGAATAATAAAAAATAATTCCCTAAAGTAAAATAAATATAATATCAACCTATGTTTATCAAAATTATGTTGAATAATAAAAAATAATTCCCTAAAGTGAAATAAATATAATATCAACCTATGTTTATCAAAATTATGTTGAATAATAAAAAATAATTCCCTAAAGTGAAATAAATATAATATCAACCTATGTTTATCAAAATTATGTTGAATAATAAAAAATAATTCCCTAAAGTGAAATAAATATAATATCAACATATGTTTATCAAAATTATGTTGAATAATAAAAAATAATTCCCTAAAGTGAAATAAATATAATATCAACCTATGTTTATCAATATTATGTTGAATAATAAAAAATAATTCCCTAAAGTGAAATAAATATAATATCAACCTATGTTTATCAATATTATGTTGAATAATAAAAAATAATTCCCTAAAGTGAAATAAATATAATATCAACCTATGTTTATCAAAATTATGTTGAATAATAAAAAATAATTCCCTAAAGTGAAATAAATATAATATCAACCTAAAGTGAAATAAATATAATATAAACCTATGTTTATCAAAATTATGTTGAATAATAAAAAATAATTCCCTAAGTGATTATTTTTTATTATTCAACATAATTTTGATAAACATAGGTTGATATTATATTTATTTCACTTTAGGGAATTATTTTTTATTATTCAACATAATTTTGATAAACATAGGTTGATATTATATTTATTTCACTTTAGGGAATTATTTTTTATTATTCAACATAATTTTGATAAACATAGGTTGATATTATATTTATTTCACTTTAGGGAATTATTTTTTATTATTCAACATAATTTTGATAAACATAGGTTGATATTATATTTATTTCACTTTAGGGAATTATTTTTTATTATTCAACATAATTTTGATAAACATAGGTCGATATTATATTTATTTCACTTAGGGAATTATTTTTTATTATTCAACATAATTTTGATAAACATAGGTTGATATTATATTTATTTCACTTTAGGGAATTATTTTTTATTATTCAACATAATTTTGATAAACATAGGTCGATATTATATTTATTTCACTTAGGGAATTATTTTTTATTATTCAACATAATTTTGATAAACATAGGTTTATATTATATTTATTTCACTTTATAATAAAAAATAATTCCCTAAAGTGAAATAAATATAATATCAACCTATGTTTATCAAAATTATGTTGAATAATAAAAAATAATTCCCTAAGTGAAATAAATATAATATCGACCTATGTTTATCAAAATTATGTTGAATAATAAAAAATAATTCCCTAAAGTGAAATAAATATAATATCAACCTATGTTTATCAAAATTATGTTGAATAATAAAAAATAATTCCCTAAAGTGAAATAAATATAATATCAACCTATGTTTATCAAAATTATGTTGAATAATAAAAAATAATTCCCTAAAGTGAAATAAATATAATATCAACCTATGTTTATCAAAATTATGTTGAATAATAAAAAATAATTCCCTAAAGTGAAATAAATATAATATCAACCTATGTTTATCAAAATTATGTTGAATAATAAAAAATAATTCCCTAAAGTGAAATAAATATAATATCAACCTATGTTTATCAAAATTATGTTGAATAATAAAAAATAATTCCCTAAAGTGAAATAAATATAATATCAACCTATGTTTATCAAAATTATGTTGAATAATAAAAAATAATTCCCTAAAGTGAAATAAATATAATATCAACATATGTTTATCAAAATTATGTTGAATAATAAAAAATAATTCCCTAAAGTGAAATAAATATAATATCAACCTATGTTTATCAATATTATGTTGAATAATAAAAAATAATTCCCTAAAGTGAAATAAATATAATATCAACCTATGTTTATCAAAATTATGTTGAATAATAAAAAATAATTCCCTAAAGTGAAACAAATATAATATCAACCTAAAGTGAAATAAATATAATATAAACCTATGTTTATCAAAATTATGTTGAATAATAAAAAATAATTCCCTAAGTGAAATAAATATAATATCGACCTATGTTTATCAAAATTATGTTGAATAATAAAAAATAATTCCCAAAAGTGAAATAAATATAATATCAACATATGTTTATCAAAATTATGTTGAATAATAAAAAATAATTCCCTAAGTGAAATAAATATAATATCGACCTATGTTTATCAAAATTATGTTGAATAATAAAAAATAATTCCCTAAAGTGAAATAAATATAATATCTACCTATGTTTATCAAAATTATGTTGAATAATAAAAAATAATTCCCTAAAGTGAAATAAATATAATATCAACCTATGTTTATCAAAATTATGTTGAATAATAAAAAATAATTCCCTAAAGTGAAATAAATATAATATCAACCTATGTTTATCAAAATTATGTTGAATAATAAAAAATAATTCCCTAAAGTGAAATAAATATAATATCAACCTATGTTTATCAAAATTATGTTGAATAATAAAAAATAATTCCCTAAAGTGAAATAAATATAATATCAACCTATGTTTATCAAAATTATGTTGAATAATAAAAAATAATTCCCTAAAGTGAAATAAATATAATATCAACATATGTTTATCAAAATTATGTTGAATAATAAAAAATAATTCCCTAAAGTGAAATAAATAAAAAATAATTCCCTAAGTGAAATAAATATAATATCGACCTATGTTTATCAAAATTATGTTGAATAATAAAAAATAATTCCCAAAAGTGAAATAAATATAATATCAACCTATGTTTATCAAAATTATGTTGAATAATAAAAAATAATTCCCTAAGTGAAATAAATATAATATCGACCTATGTTTATCAAAATTATGTTGAATAATAAAAAATAATTCCCTAAAGTGAAATAAATATAATATCAACCTATGTTTATCAAAATTATGTTGAATAATAAAAAATAATTCCCTAAAGTGAAATAAATATAATATCAACCTATGTTTATCAAAATTATGTTGAATAATAAAAAATAATTCCCTAAAGTGAAATAAATATAATATCAACCTATGTTTATCAAAATTATGTTGAATAATAAAAAATAATTCCCTAAAGTGAAATAAATATAATATCAACCTATGTTTATCAAAATTATGTTGAATAATAAAAAATAATTCCCTAAAGTGAAATAAATATAATATCAACATATGTTTATCAAAATTATGTTGAATAATAAAAAATAATTCCCTAAAGTGAAATAAATATAATATCAACCTATGTTTATCAAAATTATGTTGAATAATAAAAAATAATTCCCTAAAGTGAAATAAATATAATATCAACCTATGTTTATCAAAATTATGTTGAATAATAAAAAATAATTCCCTAAAGTGAAATAAATATAATATCAACCTATGTTTATCAAAATTATGTTGAATAATAAAAAATAATTCCCTAAAGTGAAATAAATATAATATCAACATATGTTTATCAAAATTATGTTGAATAATAAAAAATAATTCCCTAAAGTGAAATAAATATAATATCAACCTATGTTTATCAATATTATGTTGAATAATAAAAAATAATTCCCTAAAGTGAAATAAATATAATATCAACCTATGTTTATCAAAATTATGTTGAATAATAAAAAATAATTCCCTAAAGTGAAATAAATATAATATCAACCTAAAGTGAAATAAATATAATATAAACCTATGTTTATCAAAATTATGTTGAATAATAAAAAATAATTCCCTAAGTGAAATAAATATAATATCGACCTATGTTTATCAAAATTATGTTGAATAATAAAAAATAATTCCCAAAAGTGAAATAAATATAATATCAACCTATGTTTATCAAAATTATGTTGAATAATAAAAAATAATTCCCTAAGTGAAATAAATATAATATCGACCTATGTTTATCAAAATTATGTTGAATAATAAAAAATAATTCCCTAAAGTGAAATAAATATAATATCAACCTATGTTTATCAAAATTATGTTGAATAATAAAAAATAATTCCCTAAAGTGAAATAAATATAATATCAACCTATGTTTATCAAAATTATGTTGAATAATAAAAAATAATTCCCTAAAGTGAAATAAATATAATATCAACCTATGTTTAACAAAATTATGTTGAATAATAAAAAATAATTCCCTAAAGTGAAATAAATATAATATCAACCTATGTTTATCAAAATTATGTTGAATAATAAAAAATAATTCCCTAAGTGAAATAAATATAATATCGACCTATGTTTATCAAAATTATGTTGAATAATAAAAAATAATTCCCTAAAGTGAAATAAATATAATATCAACCTATGTTTATCAAAATTATGTTGAATAATAAAAAATAATTCCCTAAAGTGAAATAAATATAATATCAACCTATGTTTATCAAAATTATGTTGAATAATAAAAAATAATTCCCTAAAGTGAAATAAATATAATATCAACCTATGTTTATCAAAATTATGTTGAATAATAAAAAATAATTCCCTAAAGTGAAATAAATATAATATCAACCTATGTTTATCAAAATTATGTTGAATAATAAAAAATAATTCCCTAAAGTGAAATAAATATAATATCAACATATGTTTATCAAAATTATGTTGAATAATAAAAAATAATTCCCTAAAGTGAAATAAATATAATATCAACCTATGTTTATCAATATTATGTTGAATAATAAAAAATAATTCCCTAAAGTGAAATAAATATAATATCAACCTATGTTTATCAAAATTATGTTGAATAATAAAAAATAATTCCCTAAAGTGAAACAAATATAATATCAACCTAAAGTGAAATAAATATAATATAAACCTATGTTTATCAAAATTATGTTGAATAATAAAAAATAATTCCCTAAGTGAAATAAATATAATATCGACCTATGTTTATCAAAATTATGTTGAATAATAAAAAATAATTCCCAAAAGTGAAATAAATATAATATCAACATATGTTTATCAAAATTATGTTGAATAATAAAAAATAATTCCCTAAGTGAAATAAATATAATATCGACCTATGTTTATCAAAATTATGTTGAATAATAAAAAATAATTCCCTAAAGTGAAATAAATATAATATCTACCTATGTTTATCAAAATTATGTTGAATAATAAAAAATAATTCCCTAAAGTGAAATAAATATAATATCAACCTATGTTTATCAAAATTATGTTGAATAATAAAAAATAATTCCCTAAAGTGAAATAAATATAATATCAACCTATGTTTATCAAAATTATGTTGAATAATAAAAAATAATTCCCTAAAGTGAAATAAATATAATATCAACCTATGTTTATCAAAATTATGTTGAATAATAAAAAATAATTCCCTAAAGTGAAATAAATATAATATCAACCTATGTTTATCAAAATTATGTTGAATAATAAAAAATAATTCCCTAAAGTGAAATAAATATAATATCAACATATGTTTATCAAAATTATGTTGAATAATAAAAAATAATTCCCTAAAGTGAAATAAATATAATATCAACCTATGTTTATCAATATTATGTTGAATAATAAAAAATAATTCCCTAAAGTGAAATAAATATAATATCAACCTATGTTTATCAAAATTATGTTGAATAATAAAAAATAATTCCCTAAAGTGAAATAAATATAATATCAACCTAAAGTGAAATAAATATAATATAAACCTATGTTTATCAAAATTATGTTGAATAATAAAAAATAATTCCCTAAGTGAAATAAATATAATATCGACCTATGTTTATCAAAATTATGTTGAATAATAAAAAATAATTCCCAAAAGTGAAATAAATATAATATCAACCTATGTTTATCAAAATTATGTTGAATAATAAAAAATAATTCCCTAAGTGAAATAAATATAATATCGACCTATGTTTATCAAAATTATGTTGAATAATAAAAAATAATTCCCTAAAGTGAAATAAATATAATATCAACCTATGTTTATCAAAATTATGTTGAATAATAAAAAATAATTCCCTAAAGTGAAATAAATATAATATCAACCTATGTTTATCAAAATTATGTTGAATAATAAAAAATAATTCCCTAAAGTGAAATAAATATAATATCAACCTATGTTTATCAAAATTATGTTGAATAATAAAAAATAATTCCCTAAAGTGAAATAAATATAATATCAACCTATGTTTATCAAAATTATGTTGAATAATAAAAAATAATTCCCTAAAGTGAAATAAATATAATATCAACATATGTTTATCAAAATTATGTTGAATAATAAAAAATAATTCCCTAAAGTGAAATAAATATAATATCAACCTATGTTTATCAAAATTATGTTGAATAATAAAAAATAATTCCCTAAAGTGAAATAAATATAATATCAACCTATGTTTATCAAAATTATGTTGAATAATAAAAAATAATTCCCTAAAGTGAAATAAATATAATATCAACCTATGTTTATCAAAATTATGTTGAATAATAAAAAATAATTCCCTAAAGTGAAATAAATATAATATCAACATATGTTTATCAAAATTATGTTGAATAATAAAAAATAATTCCCTAAAGTGAAATAAATATAATATCAACCTATGTTTATCAATATTATGTTGAATAATAAAAAATAATTCCCTAAAGTGAAATAAATATAATATCAACCTATGTTTATCAAAATTATGTTGAATAATAAAAAATAATTCCCTAAAGTGAAATAAATATAATATCAACCTAAAGTGAAATAAATATAATATAAACCTATGTTTATCAAAATTATGTTGAATAATAAAAAATAATTCCCTAAGTGAAATAAATATAATATCGACCTATGTTTATCAAAATTATGTTGAATAATAAAAAATAATTCCCAAAAGTGAAATAAATATAATATCAACCTATGTTTATCAAAATTATGTTGAATAATAAAAAATAATTCCCTAAGTGAAATAAATATAATATCGACCTATGTTTATCAAAATTATGTTGAATAATAAAAAATAATTCCCTAAAGTGAAATAAATATAATATCAACCTATGTTTATCAAAATTATGTTGAATAATAAAAAATAATTCCCTAAAGTGAAATAAATATAATATCAACCTATGTTTATCAAAATTATGTTGAATAATAAAAAATAATTCCCTAAAGTGAAATAAATATAATATCAACCTATGTTTAACAAAATTATGTTGAATAATAAAAAATAATTCCCTAAAGTGAAATAAATATAATATCAACCTATGTTTATCAAAATTATGTTGAATAATAAAAAATAATTCCCTAAGTGAAATAAATATAATATCGACCTATGTTTATCAAAATTATGTTGAATAATAAAAAATAATTCCCTAAAGTGAAATAAATATAATATCAACCTATGTTTATCAAAATTATGTTGAATAATAAAAAATAATTCCCTAAAGTGAAATAAATATAATATCAACCTATGTTTATCAAAATTATGTTGAATAATAAAAAATAATTCCCTAAAGTGAAATAAATATAATATCAACCTATGTTTATCAAAATTATTTTGAATAATAAAAAATAATTCCCTAAAGTGAAATAAATATAATATCAACCTATGTTTATCAAAATTATGTTGAATAATAAAAAATAATTCCCTAAAGTGAAATAAATATAATATCAACATATGTTTATCAAAATTATGTTGAATAATAAAAAATAATTCCCTAAAGTGAAATAAATATAATATCAACCTATGTTTATCAATATTATGTTGAATAATAAAAAATAATTCCCTAAAGTGAAATAAATATAATATCAACCTATGTTTATCAAAATTATGTTGAATAATAAAAAATAATTCCCTAAAGTGAAATAAATATAATATCAACCTAAAGTGAAATAAATATAATATAAACCTATGTTTATCAAAATTATGTTGAATAATAAAAAATAATTCCCTAAGTGAAATAAATATAATATCGACCTATGTTTATCAAAATTATGTTGAATAATAAAAAATAATTCCCTAAAGTGAAATAAATATAATATCAACCTATGTTTATCAAAATTATGTTGAATAATAAAAAATAATTCCCTAAGTGAAATAAATATAATATCGACCTATGTTTATCAAAATTATGTTGAATAATAAAAAATAATTCCCTAAAGTGAAATAAATATAATATCAACATATGTTTATCAAAATTATGTTGAATAATAAAAAATAATTCCCTAAAGTGAAATAAATATAATATCAACCTATGTTTATCAATATTATGTTGAATAATAAAAAATAATTCCCTAAAGTGAAATAAATATAATATCAACCTATGTTTATCAAAATTATGTTGAATAATAAAAAATAATTCCCTAAAGTGAAATAAATATAATATCAACCTAAAGTGAAATAAATATAATATAAACCTATGTTTATCAAAATTATGTTGAATAATAAAAAATAATTCCCTAAGTGAAATAAATATAATATCGACCTATGTTTATCAAAATTATGTTGAATAATAAAAAATAATTCCCTAAAGTGAAATAAATATAATATCAACCTATGTTTATCAAAATTATGTTGAATAATAAAAAATAATTCCCTAAGTGAAATAAATATAATATCGACCTATGTTTATCAAAATTATGTTGAATAATAAAAAATAATTCCCTAAAGTGAAATAAATATAATATCAACCTATGTTTATCAAAATTATGTTGAATAATAAAAAATAATTCCCTAAAGTGAAATAAATATAATATCAACCTATGTTTATCAAAATTATGTTGAATAATAAAAAATAATTCCCTAAAGTGAAATAAATATAATATCAACCTATGTTTATCAAAATTATGTTGAATAATAAAAAATAATTCCCTAAAGTGAAATAAATATAATATCAACCTATGTTTATCAAAATTATGTTGAATAATAAAAAATAATTCCCTAAAGTGAAATAAATATAATATCAACCTATGTTTATCAAAATTATGTTGAATAATAAAAAATAATTCCCTAAAGTGAAATAAATATAATATCAACCTATGTTTATCAAAATTATGTTGAATAATAAAAAATAATTCCCTAAAGTGAAATAAATATAATATCAACATATGTTTATCAAAATTATGTTGAATAATAAAAAATAATTCCCTAAAGTGAAATAAATATAATATCAACCTATGTTTATCAAAATTATGTTGAATAATAAAAAATAATTCCCTAAAGTGAAATAAATATAATATCAACCTATGTTTATCAAAATTATGTTGAATAATAAAAAATAATTCCCTAAAGTGAAATAAATATAATATCAACATATGTTTATCAAAATTATGTTGAATAATAAAAAATAATTCCCTAAAGTGAAATAAATATAATATCAACCTATGTTTATCAAAATTATGTTGAATAATAAAAAATAATTCCCTAAAGTGAAATAAATATAATATCAACCTATGTTTATCAAAATTATGTTGAATAATAAAAAATAATTCCCTAAGTGAAATAAATATAATATCGACCTATGTTTATCAAAATTATGTTGAATAATAAAAAATAATTCCCTAAAGTGAAATAAATATAATATCAACCTATGTTTATCAAAATTATGTTGAATAATAAAAAATAATTCCCTAAAGTGAAATAAATATAATATCAACCTATGTTTATCAAAATTATGTTGAATAATAAAAAATAATTCCCTAAAGTGAAATAAATATAATATCAACCTATGTTTATCAAAATTATGTTGAATAATAAAAAATAATTCCCTAAAGTGAAATAAATATAATATCAACCTATGTTTATCAAAATTATGTTGAATAATAAAAAATAATTCCCTAAAGTGAAATAAATATAATATCAACATATGTTTATCAAAATTATGTTGAATAATAAAAAATAATTCCCTAAAGTGAAATAAATATAATATCAACCTATGTTTATCAATATTATGTTGAATAATAAAAAATAATTCCCTAAAGTGAAATAAATATAATATCAACCTATGTTTATCAAAATTATGTTGAATAATAAAAAATAATTCCCTAAAGTGAAATAAATATAATATCAACCTAAAGTGAAATAAATATAATATAAACCTATGTTTATCAAAATTATGTTGAATAATAAAAAATAATTCCCTAAGTGAAATAAATATAATATCGACCTATGTTTATCAAAATTATGTTGAATAATAAAAAATAATTCCCTAAAGTGAAATAAATATAATATCAACCTATGTTTATCAAAATTATGTTGAATAATAAAAAATAATTCCCTAAGTGAAATAAATATAATATCGACCTATGTTTATCAAAATTATGTTGAATAATAAAAAATAATTCCCTAAAGTGAAATAAATATAATATCAACATATGTTTATCAAAATTATGTTGAATAATAAAAAATAATTCCCTAAAGTGAAATAAATATAATATCAACCTATGTTTATCAATATTATGTTGAATAATAAAAAATAATTCCCTAAAGTGAAATAAATATAATATCAACCTATGTTTATCAAAATTATGTTGAATAATAAAAAATAATTCCCTAAAGTGAAATAAATATAATATCAACCTAAAGTGAAATAAATATAATATAAACCTATGTTTATCAAAATTATGTTGAATAATAAAAAATAATTCCCTAAGTGAAATAAATATAATATCGACCTATGTTTATCAAAATTATGTTGAATAATAAAAAATAATTCCCTAAAGTGAAATAAATATAATATCAACCTATGTTTATCAAAATTATGTTGAATAATAAAAAATAATTCCCTAAGTGAAATAAATATAATATCGACCTATGTTTATCAAAATTATGTTGAATAATAAAAAATAATTCCCTAAAGTGAAATAAATATAATATCAACCTATGTTTATCAAAATTATGTTGAATAATAAAAAATAATTCCCTAAAGTGAAATAAATATAATATCAACCTATGTTTATCAAAATTATGTTGAATAATAAAAAATAATTCCCTAAAGTGAAATAAATATAATATCAACCTATGTTTATCAAAATTATGTTGAATAATAAAAAATAATTCCCTAAAGTGAAATAAATATAATATCAACCTATGTTTATCAAAATTATGTTGAATAATAAAAAATAATTCCCTAAAGTGAAATAAATATAATATCAACCTATGTTTATCAAAATTATGTTGAATAATAAAAAATAATTCCCTAAAGTGAAATAAATATAATATCAACCTATGTTTATCAAAATTATGTTGAATAATAAAAAATAATTCCCTAAAGTGAAATAAATATAATATCAACCTATGTTTATCAAAATTATGTTGAATAATAAAAAATAATTCCCTAAAGTGAAATAAATATAATATCAACCTATGTTTATCAAAATTATGTTGAATAATAAAAAATAATTCCCTAAAGTGAAATAAATATAATATCAACCTATGTTTATCAAAATTATGTTGAATAATAAAAAATAATTCCCTAAAGTGAAATAAATATAATATCAACCTATGTTTATCAAAATTATGTTGAATAATAAAAAATAATTCCCTAAAGTGAAATAAATATAATATCAACCTATGTTTATCAAAATTATGTTGAATAATAAAAAATAATTCCCTAAAGTGAAATAAATATAATATCAACCTATGTTTATCAAAATTATGTTGAATAATAAAAAATAATTCCCTAAAGTGAAATAAATATAATATCAACCTATGTTTATCAAAATTATGTTGAATAATAAAAAATAATTCCCTAAGTGAAATAAATATAATATCGACCTATGTTTATCAAAATTATGTTGAATAATAAAAAATAATTCCCTAAAGTGAAATAAATATAATATCAACCTATGTTTATCAAAATTATGTTGAATAATAAAAAATAATTCCCTAAAGTGAAATAAATATAATATCAACCTATGTTTATCAAAATTATGTTGAATAATAAAAAATAATTCCCTAAAGTGAAATAAATATAATATCAACCTATGTTTATCAAAATTATGTTGAATAATAAAAAATAATTCCCTAAAGTGAAATAAATATAATATCAACCTAAAGTGAAATAAATATAATATAAACCTATGTTTATCAAAATTATGTTGAATAATAAAAAATAATTCCCTAAGTGAAATAAATATAATATCGACCTATGTTTATCAAAATTATGTTGAATAATAAAAAATAATTCCCTAAAGTGAAATAAATATAATATCAACCTATGTTTATCAAAATTATGTTGAATAATAAAAAATAATTCCCTAAGTGAAATAAATATAATATCGACCTATGTTTATCAAAATTATGTTGAATAATAAAAAATAATTCCCTAAAGTGAAATAAATATAATATCAACCTATGTTTATCAAAATTATGTTGAATAATAAAAAATAATTCCCTAAAGTGAAATAAATATAATATCAACCTATGTTTATCAAAATTATGTTGAATAATAAAAAATAATTCCCTAAAGTGAAATAAATATAATATCAACATATGTTTATCAAAATTATGTTGAATAATAAAAAATAATTCCCTAAAGTGAAATAAATATAATATAAACCTATGTTTATCAAAATTATGTTGAATAATAAAAAATAATTCCCTAAAGTGATATAAATATAATATCAACCTATGTTTATCAAAATTATGTTGAATAATAAAAAATAATTCCCTAAAGTGAAATAAATAGTATAAACCTATGTTTATCAAAATTATGTTGAATAATAAAAAATAATTCCCTAATGTGAAATAAATATAATATCAACCTATGTTTATCAAAATTATGTTGAATAATAAAAAATAATTCCCTAAAGTGAAATAAATATAATATCAACCTATGTTTATCAAAATTATGTTGAATAATAAAAAATAATTCCCTAAAGTGAAATAAATATAATATCAACCTATGTTTATCAAAATTATGTTGAATAATAAAAAATAATTCCCTAAAGTGAAATAAATATAATATCAACCTATGTTTATCAAAATTATGTTGAATAATAAAAAATAATTCCCTAAAGTGAAATAAATATAATATCAACATATGTTTATCAAAATTATGTTGAATAATAAAAAATAATTCCCTAAAGTGAAATAAATATAATATCAACCTATGTTTATCAATATTATGTTGAATAATAAAAAATAATTCCCTAAAGTGAAATAAATATAATATCAACCTATGTTTATCAAAATTATGTTGAATAATAAAAAATAATTCCCTAAAGTGAAATAAATATAATATCAACCTAAAGTGAAATAAATATAATATAAACCTATGTTTATCAAAATTATGTTGAATAATAAAAAATAATTCCCTAAGTGAAATAAATATAATATCGACCTATGTTTATCAAAATTATGTTGAATAATAAAAAATAATTCCCTAAAGTGAAATAAATATAATATCAACCTATGTTTATCAAAATTATGTTGAATAATAAAAAATAATTCCCTAAGTGAAATAAATATAATATCGACCTATGTTTATCAAAATTATGTTGAATAATAAAAAATAATTCCCTAAAGTGAAATAAATATAATATCAACCTATGTTTATCAAAATTATGTTGAATAATAAAAAATAATTCCCTAAAGTGAAATAAATATAATATCAACCTATGTTTATCAAAATTATGTTGAATAATAAAAAATAATTCCCTAAAGTGAAATAAATATAATATCAACATATGTTTATCAAAATTATGTTGAATAATAAAAAATAATTCCCTAAAGTGAAATAAATATAATATAAACCTATGTTTATCAAAATTATGTTGAATAATAAAAAATAATTCCCTAAGTGAAATAAATATAATATCGACCTATGTTTATCAAAATTATGTTGAATAATAAAAAATAATTCCCTAAAGTGTAATAAATATAATATCAACCTATGTTTATCAAAATTATGTTGAATAATAAAAAATAATTCCCTAAAGTGAAATAAATATAATATCAACCTATGTTTATCAAAATTATGTTGAATAATAAAAAATAATTCCCTAAAGTGAAATAAATATAATATAAACCTATGTTTATCAAAATTATGTTGAATAATAAAAAATAATTCCCTAAAGTGAAATAAATATAATATCAACATATGTTTATCAAAATTATGTTGAATAATAAAAAATAATTCCCTAAAGTGAAATAAATATAATATCAACCTATGTTTATCAATATTATGTTGAATAATAAAAAATAATTCCCTAAAGTGAAATAAATATAATATCAACCTATGTTTATCAAAATTATGTTGAATAATAAAAAATAATTCCCTAAAGTGAAATAAATATAATATCAACCTAAAGTGAAATAAATATAATATAAACCTATGTTTATCAAAATTATGTTGAATAATAAAAAATAATTCCCTAAGTGAAATAAATATAATATCGACCTATGTTTATCAAAATTATGTTGAATAATAAAAAATAATTCCCTAAAGTGAAATAAATATAATATCAACCTATGTTTATCAAAATTATGTTGAATAATAAAAAATAATTCCCTAAGTGAAATAAATATAATATCGACCTATGTTTATCAAAATTATGTTGAATAATAAAAAATAATTCCCTAAAGTGAAATAAATATAATATCAACCTATGTTTATCAAAATTATGTTGAATAATAAAAAATAATTCCCTAAAGTGAAATAAATATAATATCAACCTATGTTTATCAAAATTATGTTGAATAATAAAAAATAATTCCCTAAAGTGAAATAAATATAATATCAACCTATGTTTATCAATATTATGTTGAATAATAAAAAATAATTCCCTAAAGTGAAATAAATATAATATCAACCTATGTTTATCAAAATTATGTTGAATAATAAAAAATAATTCCCTAAAGTGAAATAAATATAATATCAACCTAAAGTGAAATAAATATAATATAAACCTATGTTTATCAAAATTATGTTGAATAATAAAAAATAATTCCCTAAGTGAAATAAATATAATATCGACCTATGTTTATCAAAATTATGTTGAATAATAAAAAATAATTCCCTAAAGTGAAATAAATATAATATCAACCTATGTTTATCAAAATTATGTTGAATAATAAAAAATAATTCCCTAAGTGAAATAAATATAATATCGACCTATGTTTATCAAAATTATGTTGAATAATAAAAAATAATTCCCTAAAGTGAAATAAATATAATATCAACCTATGTTTATCAAAATTATGTTGAATAATAAAAAATAATTCCCTAAAGTGAAATAAATATAATATCAACCTATGTTTATCAAAATTATGTTGAATAATAAAAAATAATTCCCTAAAGTGAAATAAATATAATATCAACATATGTTTATCAAAATTATGTTGAATAATAAAAAATAATTCCCTAAAGTGAAATAAATATAATATAAACCTATGTTTATCAAAATTATGTTGAATAATAAAAAATAATTCCCTAAGTGAAATAAATATAATATCGACCTATGTTTATCAAAATTATGTTGAATAATAAAAAATAATTCCCTAAAGTGTAATAAATATAATATCAACCTATGTTTATCAAAATTATGTTGAATAATAAAAAATAATTCCCTAAAGTGAAATAAATATAATATCAACCTATGTTTATCAAAATTATGTTGAATAATAAAAAATAATTCCCTAAAGTGAAATAAATATAATATAAACCTATGTTTATCAAAATTATGTTGAATAATAAAAAATAATTCCCTAAAGTGAAATAAATATAATATCAACATATGTTTATCAAAATTATGTTGAATAATAAAAAATAATTCCCTAAAGTGAAATAAATATAATATCAACCTATGTTTATCAATATTATGTTGAATAATAAAAAATAATTCCCTAAAGTGAAATAAATATAATATCAACCTATGTTTATCAAAATTATGTTGAATAATAAAAAATAATTCCCTAAAGTGAAATAAATATAATATCAACCTAAAGTGAAATAAATATAATATAAACCTATGTTTATCAAAATTATGTTGAATAATAAAAAATAATTCCCTAAGTGAAATAAATATAATATCGACCTATGTTTATCAAAATTATGTTGAATAATAAAAAATAATTCCCTAAAGTGAAATAAATATAATATCAACCTATGTTTATCAAAATTATGTTGAATAATAAAAAATAATTCCCTAAGTGAAATAAATATAATATCGACCTATGTTTATCAAAATTATGTTGAATAATAAAAAATAATTCCCTAAAGTGAAGTAAATATAATATCAACCTATGTTTATCAAAATTATGTTGAATAATAAAAAATAATTCCCTAAAGTGAAATAAATATAATATCAACCTATGTTTATCAAAATTATGTTGAATAATAAAAAATAATTCCCTAAAGTGAAATAAATATAATATCAACCTATGTTTATCAAAATTATGTTGAATAATAAAAAATAATTCCCTAAAGTGAAATAAATATAATATCAACCTATGTTTATCAAAATTATGTTGAATAATAAAAAATAATTCCCTAAAGTGAAATAAATATAATATCAACCTATGTTTATCAAAATTATGTTGAATAATAAAAAATAATTCCCTAAAGTGAAATAAATATAATATCAACCTATGTTTATCAAAATTATGTTGAATAATAAAAAATAATTCCCTAAAGTGAAATAAATATAATATCAACCTATGTTTATCAAAATTATGTTGAATAATAAAAAATAATTCCCTAAAGTGAAATAAATATAATATCAACATATGTTTATCAAAATTATGTTGAATAATAAAAATAATTCCCTAAAGTTAAATAAATATAATATCAACCTATGTTTATCAATATTATGTTGAATAATAAAAAATAATTCCCTAAAGTGAAATAAATATAATATCAACCTATGTTTATCAAAATTATGTTGAATAATAAAAAATAATTCCCTAAAGTGAAATAAATATAATATCAACCTAAAGTGAAATAAATATAATATAAACCTATGTTTATCAAAATTATGTTGAATAATAAAAAATAATTCCCTAAGTGAAATAAATATAATATCGACCTATGTTTATCAAAATTATGTTGAATAATAAAAAATAATTCCCAAAAGTGAAATAAATATAATATCAACCTATGTTTATCAAAATTATGTTGAATAATAAAAAATAATTCCCTAAGTGAAATAAATATAATATCGACCTATGTTTATCAAAATTATGTTGAATAATAAAAAATAATTCCCTAAAGTGAAATAAATATAATATCAACCTATGTTTATCAAAATTATGTTGAATAATAAAAAATAATTCCCTAAAGTGAAATAAATATAATATCAACCTATGTTTATCAAAATTATGTTGAATAATAAAAAATAATTCCCTAAAGTGAAATAAATATAATATCAACCTATGTTTATCAAAATTATGTTGAATAATAAAAAATAATTCCCTAAAGTGAAATAAATATAATATCAACCTATGTTTATCAAAATTATGTTGAATAATAAAAAATAATTCCCTAAAGTGAAATAAATATAATATCAACATATGTTTATCAAAATTATGTTGAATAATAAAAAATAATTCCCTAAAGTGAAATAAATATAATATCAACCTATGTTTATCAAAATTATGTTGAATAATAAAAAATAATTCCCTAAAGTGAAATAAATATAATATCAACCTATGTTTATCAAAATTATGTTGAATAATAAAAAATAATTCCCTAAAGTGAAATAAATATAATATCAACCTATGTTTATCAAAATTATGTTGAATAATAAAAAATAATTCCCTAAAGTGAAATAAATATAATATCAACATATGTTTATCAAAATTATGTTGAATAATAAAAAATAATTCCCTAAGGTGAAATAAATATAATATCAACCTATGTTTATCAAAATTATGTTGAATAATAAAAAATAATTCCCTAAAGTGAAATAAATATAATATCAACATATCTTTATCAAAATTATGTTGAATAATAAAAAATAATTCTCTAAAGTGAAATAAATATAATATCAACCTATGTTTATCAATATCATGTTGAATAATAAAAAATAATTCACTAAAGTGAAATAAATATAATATCAACCTATGTTTATCAAAATTATGTTGAATAATAAAAAATAATTCCCTAAAGTGAAATAAATATAATATAAACCTATGTTTATCAAAATTATGTTGAATAATAAAAAATAATTCCCTAAGTGAAATAAATATAATATCGACCTATGTTTATCAAAATTATGTTGAATAATAAAAAATAATTCCCTAAAGTGTAATAAATATAATATCAACCTATGTTTATCAAAATTATGTTGAATAATAAAAAATAATTCCCTAAAGTGAAATAAATATAATATCAACCTATGTTTATCAAAATTATGTTGAATAATAAAAAATAATTCCCTAAAGTGAAATAAATATAATATAAACCTATGTTTATCAAAATTATGTTGAATAATAAAAAATAATTCCCTAAAGTGAAATAAATATAATATCAACATATGTTTATCAAAATTATGTTGAATAATAAAAAATAATTCCCTAAAGTGAAATAAATATAATATCAACCTATGTTTATCAATATTATGTTGAATAATAAAAAATAATTCCCTAAAGTGAAATAAATATAATATCAACCTATGTTTATCAAAATTATGTTGAATAATAAAAAATAATTCCCTAAAGTGAAATAAATATAATATCAACCTAAAGTGAAATAAATATAATATAAACCTATGTTTATCAAAATTATGTTGAATAATAAAAAATAATTCCCTAAGTGAAATAAATATAATATCGACCTATGTTTATCAAAATTATGTTGAATAATAAAAAATAATTCCCTAAAGTGAAATAAATATAATATCAACCTATGTTTATCAAAATTATGTTGAATAATAAAAAATAATTCCCTAAGTGAAATAAATATAATATCGACCTATGTTTATCAAAATTATGTTGAATAATAAAAAATAATTCCCTAAAGTGAAATAAATATAATATCAACCTATGTTTATCAAAATTATGTTGAATAATAAAAAATAATTCCCTAAAGTGAAATAAATATAATATCAACCTATGTTTATCAAAATTATGTTGAATAATAAAAAATAATTCCCTAAAGTGAAATAAATATAATATCAACCTAAAGTGAAATAAATATAATATAAACCTATGTTTATCAAAATTATGTTGAATAATAAAAAATAATTTCCTAAGTGAAATAAATATAATATCGACCTATGTTTATCAAAATTATGTTGAATAATAAAAAATAATTCCCTAAAGTGAAATAAATATAATATCAACCTATGTTTATCAAAATTATGTTGAATAATAAAAAATAATTCCCTAAGTGAAATAAATATAATATCGACCTATGTTTATCAAAATTATGTTGAATAATAAAAAATAATTCCCTAAAGTGAAATAAATATAATATCAACCTATGTTTATCAAAATTATGTTGAATAATAAAAAATAATTCCCTAAAGTGAAATAAATATAATATCAACCTATGTTTATCAAAATTATGTTGAATAATAAAAAATAATTCCCTAAAGTGAAATAAATATAATATCAACCTATGTTTATCAAAATTATGTTGAATAATAAAAAATAATTCCCTAAAGTGAAATAAATATAATATCAACCTATGTTTATCAAAATTATGTTGAATAATAAAAAATAATTCCCTAAAGTGAAATAAATATAATATCAACCTATGTTTATCAAAATTATGTTGAATAATAAAAAATAATTCCCTAAAGTGAAATAAATATAATATCAACCTATGTTTATCAAAATTATGTTGAATAATAAAAAATAATTCACTAAAGTGAAATAAATATAATATCAACCTATGTTTATCAAAATTATGTTGAATAATAAAAAATAATTCCCTAAAGTGAAATAAATATAATATCAACATATGTTTATCAAAATTATGTTGAATAATAAAAAATAATTCCCTAAAGTGAAATAAATATAATATCAACCTATGTTTATCAATATTATGTTGAATAATAAAAAATAATTCCCTAAAGTGAAATAAATATAATATCAACCTATGTTTATCAAAATTATGTTGAATAATAAAAAATAATTCCCTAAAGTGAAATAAATATAATATCAACCTATGTTTATCAAAATTATGTTGAATAATAAAAAATAATTCCCTAAAGTGAAATAAATATAATATCAACCTATGTTTATCAAAATTATGTTGAATAATAAAAAATAATTCCCTAAAGTGAAATAAATATAATATCAACCTATGTTTATCAAAATTATGTTGAATAATAAAAAATAATTCCCTAAAGTGAAATAAATATAATATCAACATATGTTTATCAAAATTATGTTGAATAATAAAAAATAATTCCCTAAAGTGAAATAAATATAATATCAACCTATGTTTATCAAAATTATGTTGAATAATAAAAAATAATTCCCTAAAGTGAAATAAATATAATATCAACCTATGTTTATTAAATTATGTTGAATAATAAAAAATAATTCCCTAAAGTGAAATAAATATAATATCAACCTATGTTTATCAAAATTATGTTGAATAATAAAAAATAATTCCCTAAAGTGAAATAAATATAATATAAACCTATGTTTATCAAAATTATGTTGAATAATAAAAAATAATTCCCTAAGTGAAATAAATATAATATCGACCTATGTTTATCAAAATTATGTTGAATAATAAAAAATAATTCCCTAAAGTGAAATAAATATAATATCAACCTATGTTTATCAAAATTATGTTGAATAATAAAAAATAATTCCCTAAAGTGTAATAAATATAATATCAACCTATGTTTATCAAAATTATGTTGAATAATAAAAAATAATTCCCTAAAGTGAAATAAATATAATATCAACCTATGTTTATCAAAATTATGTTGAATAATAAAAAATAATTCCCTAAGGTGAAATAAATATAATATCAACCTATGTTTATCAAAATTATGTTGAATAATAAAAAATAATTCCCTAAAGTGAAATAAATATAATATCAACATATCTTTATCAAAATTATGTTGAATAATAAAAAATAATTCTCTAAAGTGAAATAAATATAATATCAACCTATGTTTATCAATATCATGTTGAATAATAAAAAATAATTCACTAAAGTGAAATAAATATAATATCAACCTATGTTTATCAAAATTATGTTGAATAATAAAAAATAATTCCCTAAAGTGAAATAAATATAATATCAACCTATGTTTATCAATATTATGTTGAATAATAAAAAATACTTCCCTAAAGTGAAATAAATATAATATCAACCTATGTTTATCAAAATTATGTAGAATAATAAAAAATAATTCCCTAAAGTGAAATAAATATAATATCAACCTATGTTTATCAAAATTATGTTGAATAATAAAAAATAATTCCCTAAAGTGAAAAATATAATATCAACCTATGTTTCTCAAAATTTTTATTAAAAAATTTTGTTTCTCAAAATTTTCTTTATTAAAACAATCAAATAAAATCAAAATACAATCAAATGATAGAGAATTAAATAAGGAACAATAATAATCAAGAAGATTCGAGATGCCACCCTTGGCTTTGATACAGAAGCGAAGGCGTGAAGAAAAATTTTCGCAAATAGCACGCACCTCCTTGAGTGTAATTAAGTCCCACTCTCGGGTGAGAGAGTGGCGCAGAGACTCCAAACTTTTGACAGGCTTAGCACAGGCCCTGGACTCCAAAATAGACCAAACAGAATAATCCATCGGGTTTAGATCCAGGGATTAGGGTGGCCATTCCTGGGCGCTAATGAACCCATGGAAATTGGCCGTGCATCAGTCCTGAACTTCTTTCGCTTTGTGTACCGGGGCAGTGTCCTGTTGGAAAATCCAGACCATGCGACCGAAATGGCTCTTGAACCGAGGCTTCAGAACACGCTGCAAAAATTATCACAAGTAATAGTCTTTGTTGACTTTTGCCCCAGGATCCACGAAAATAAGGGGTTTTTTGACTGACGCGCTAATACCGGCCCAAACCATGACAGATTGCGGATGTTGGGAATGAGTGATAAGCTTATCGGAGAAAGGAGATTCTGTAGTCCAGATTCTATAATTTTGATGGTTGTGTACGATTTTTATTGTAAAAATTTTTTCGTTTGTGAAAAGAATGTCCGGACATGCGTGCCACAATCAAAAGAGATGAAATTTTGCGGACTGAATTTTTTTCAAAAAAAGTGAGATTATAGAATCACGTTGACTAGCCATAATAGAATCCATTAAAAAATCCATTAAAAATATTGACAATAAAAAAAGTTATAAGGAATTTAAAAGTGTCCAATTACTTATGACGCACCCTGTACATATAAGCGATTAATTATAGGGGAGTATATAAGGGATTATAAGGGAGGACTACTACATATTATCGACTAATTATAGGAGATTATACAGTGGCGGAAATTTACTTAAGACCGATTGAATTTTTGCTTCAACCTTACTTTTCTCTCCAGCTTTATAGAAATATGAAATAGTCTTTTGGCTATTGAATAGCTCTGCTTTCAACCTACCTTTTCTGTAAATTTTTTTATTGTATTATGTACAATTGCAACCCAAAGATTTTTAGCAAAAACTTAAGTGTGCGCGAAATTTACTTAAGACCGATATACAATCTTCAAATTTTCTGACTAAAATCTATTAGATGTCGCCATCTTTTTTTTTCTTAATAATACCCCGGCAACGTAGATTCGTAAAATTGACTAAATTCATATTCGCTCATTTGAGATATACAACCAAGCTTCATTTGACCCACATGAAAAGCAGATCATGGTTTTTGGGGGTTTTTGACTTAATCTGATCGTCGATACAAATCCACAGCATCTCAATTGGATCTAGATTATATAAGGGATTATAAGGGAAGACTACTACTTATAAGCCACTAATTATAGTGGATTATATAAGGGATTATAAGGGAAGACTATTACATATAAGCGACTAATTATAAGGGATTATAAGGGAGAACTACTACTTATAAGCGACTAATTAGGGGATTATATATGGGATTATAAAGGAAGACTACTACTTATAAGCGACTAATTATAGGGGATTATATAAAGGATTATAAGGGAAGACTACTACTTATAAGCGACTAATTATAGTGGATTATATAAGGGATTATAAGGGAAGACTATTACATATAAGCGACTAATTATAAGGGATTATAAGGGAGAACTACTACTTATAAGCGACTAATTAGGGGATTATATATGGGATTATAAAGGAAGACTACTACTTATAAGCGACTAATTATAGGGGATTATATAAAGGATTATAAGGGAAGACTACTACTTATAAGCGACTAATTATAGTGGATTATATAAGGGATTATAAGGGAAGACTATTACATATAAGCGACTAATTATAAGGGATTATAAAAGAGGACTACTACTTATAAGCGATTAATTATAGGGGATTATATAAGGGATTATAAGGGAGGACTACTACTTATAAGGGCTAATTATAAGGGATTATTTAAGTGATTATAAAGGAGGACTACTAACATAAGCGACTAATTATAAGGGAGGACTACTACATATAAGGGACTAATTATAAGGGATTATTTAAGTGATTATAAAGGAGGACTACTACTCATAAGCGACTAATTATAAGGGATTATAAATGAGGACTACTACTTATAAGCGACTAATTATAAGGGATTATATAAGGGATTATAAGGGAGGACTACTACATATAAGCGATTAATTATAGGGGATTATATAAGGGATTATAAGGGAAGACTACTACTTATAAGCGACAAATTATAAGGGATTATAAAAGAGGACTACTACTTATAAGCGACTAATTATAAGGGATTATAAAAGAGGACTACTACTTATAAGCGACTAATTATAAGGGGTGACTACTACATATAAGCGACTAGTTATAGGGGATTATATAAGGGATTATAAGGGTAGACTACTACTTATAAGCGACCAATTATAGGGATTATATAAGTGATTATAAGGGAAGACTACTAATTATAAGCGACTAATTATAAGGGATTATAAGGGAGGACTACTACATATAAGCGATTAATTATAGGGGATTATATAAGGGATTATAAGGGAAGACTACTACTTATAAGCGACAAATTATAAGGGATTATAAAAGAGGACTACTACTTATAAGCGACTAATTATAAGGGATTATAAAAGAGGACTACTACTTATAAGCGACTAATTATAAGGGGTGACTACTACATATAAGCGATTAATTATAGGGGATTATATAAGGGATTATAAGGGAGGACTACTACATATAAGCGACTAGTTATAGGGGATTATATAAGGGATTATAAGGGAGGACTACTACATATAAGCGACTAATTATAAGGGATTATATAAGGGATTATAAGGGAGCACTACTACTTATAAGCGACTAATTATAAGGGATTATAAGGAAAATCTATTTATTTCCAAAGGTGGGCAAACAAATAGGTATTTTTTACATAAAGTCGAAATGTTCAAATATTTGATCCTCCCGTAATTAATTTCATTTTTTGCTTATTGGTTTAAATTATGGAAAAAATCTTTGGCTATCAAAATTCAAATGGCTTCCAAAATTCAATGGCTTCCAAAATTCAAAAAGGTGAAAAGATCCATGTAAGAAACGGGGTTCGTGTTGGGTTTTGAAATATGCGGGACAATTGGGTTTCGGGTATCGATTTCTGTTAGCCCAACCCTGGAAGATATATTGCTTCTTGGACTCTAAAATGCTCAAAATTTTCACTTGCGCAAGTCTAGACGCAAGTATGAGTACGGTACGAGCAAATTTCGAAATTCGAAACACTTCGTATTTACAAAACAATAAATATACATAGAAGTAGTAGAAACACAGGCACCGTCGTGGGAGTGCGGTAAAATTTCCCGCATTAAACTCAAAGGTATTGAGTGGGTTGTGGGGGGAGGGGTCCGAGAGAGGATAGCCTGTGCCTAAAGGAGGGTTTTGTTGATCAACCTATTTACTGAGTGGGGGTGGGAAGGGGTCAGTGGGCAATTATCCTAAGGGTAAAGAAGGGTTTGAGTGGACAAACCTATTGACCGATTGGGTTGGGGAGGGGTCCGCTGTCAATTAGTCAGTGCCTATTGAAGGGTTTTACTGGGTAGTCTAAACCTATTGAAGGGGTCGGCGGTCACTTGAAAGGGTATGAGGTAACCCCTCTCTAATAGAAACCCCTAATTAATAATTAATTAATTAAAAGTAATTATTAATTAAGTTAATGGGTCCGCTGTCAATTAACCAATACCTATGGAAGGGCATGAGTGGTTAACCTAAACCTATGGAAGGGGTCGGCGGTCACTTGAAAGGATATGAGGTAACCCCTCTCCTATAGAAGCCCCTATTTAATAATTAATTAATAATTAAATAATAATTAATTAAAAATAATTAAATGGTTGAAAGAGGGGGTGGGGGAAGGGTAATTAGTAATTAAAAAATAATTAATAATCATTTAATTATCTGAAAGAGGGAAGGGTAATTAATAATTAAAAGCTAATTAATGATAGGGTAAGGGTAATTTATAACAAAATAATTAATTAAAGGGGTTGAAAGAGATCAATTAACCAGTGCCTATTGAAGGGTCGGCGGTCAGTTGAAAGGGTATGATGTAAACCCTCTCTAATAAAGCCCCTAATTAGCAATTAAAAAGTATTTATTAATTAATTAAGTGGTTGAATGTGAGGGGTCTGTGGTCAATTAGTGATCAATTTTTAAGTACCTAATGACACTCTCTATTAAAAGCCCATAATTAATAACCAATTATTATTGTAATTAATCATATTATTTAAAGGAGAAAGGGGGGGGGGGGTTGGTCAGAGAACAATTATCCCCTTGTTTAATGAACAATAACCCCTAGCCTAATGACCCTCTCTAATAAAAGAAACATAATTAATTATATACCTATTATTGTAACTAATTAAATTATTTTGGCAGGTTGTTTAAAAGGAGATTCAGACTCTAATTACCCTCTCTAATAAAAATAACGTTATTAATAATTAATTTATAATTATCACATTAATTTTCAAAGGAAATCCTGTTTTAAATAATATCATGATTATGGTAAGTGTTTGAAGGTAATTAAAAATTATTATGAACTAATTGGTCAAATTAAAAGTAATTGGCCAAATCTTAAAATGATTGTTGCGGTAACGATAAACTTTCCTTTTTGAACGGTAATTTCTCACCTATTCAGGTTGATAGGTATCGAAGTGTTTGGGAATGGTGGAGTCAGGGGTTAATTATAAAGTACAGTGAGCGGGGAGTGCAATTATCCAGTGCGTGTGGAGGAAGTTTTTCGGCGGTTAGTTGAAAAAACATGCAGGTTCAAACGAATCAATTATGTATATTGTAAAATTCAATAAAGAGATATACCTATTTATTTCTTATATAAAATAAATAATCGTAAAAAGATGGACTTAATGTAATTATATAGTAAAATTTGAAAATAAAAACAATATACATATATAAATTTTATATAAAATAATAAAATTCAAAAAATCACACTTTTAAAGATCGCGCTAAAAATAAAAAAGAGAGTGGGCATATTGGCACAGTCGTGTGGTAGGTGGGGTCCGATAAAAAAAAAGATTGGGGAGGAGTGGTTTAAAAAAAGAATAGTTTATGTCTATGAGTGTGTGTGAACTAAAAGGATAAACCTATAGTAATTTGAGTCTTACTAATTATATTACTAGTTATCAATTAGTCTACTGTTTTGAGTGGTCTAAACTTGTTATTATAGTGTTAAATTCAGTGTCGACGAAAGCAGGGTAAAATCATTAAATCATTCTTATATTTGAAAATTTAATTCCTCTTAATATCCAATCCTTAGACTTCATGGTCTATTAGCTACCTTGTTACCCATCCGCTTGATTTAAATCTGTTTTATATTTGAAGCTTATACTATTGCTCATATATCTTGTGCTCGGGAAGATTCAATTATTAGATTTTCATATTAATATATTTTTAAATTTATTTTCTATGTTTTATTGATAAACTTCTTGACCTATCAGCTACCTCGAGACACATCTGATTGATTTAATTTCAATTTATTTCTGAAGCTTATACTATTACTTATATATCTTGTGCTCGGGAAGACTCGAGTATTTCATTATCATAATAAAAATTTTAAACTAATTTTCTTCTCAATATTTTATTGATACCAGACATACACGCACACAATATTGTGCTTTAAATTTAAGTTTTTATGATATAAATGTGTGTACTAAAAAGTTGGAAGATAAAATTGATGCAGAGTTAAGGATTAGAAGGTAAAATTGACGTAAAATTAAGCAATGGAAGATATAGATTTTGGGGGTAAAAATTCAAAGTTAAGCGTTAGAAGATAAAATAATTGTAAAATTAAGGAATACAAGATAAAATTAATATAAAGCTGAGATTTGAAGATAAAATTAATGTAAAGTTAATAAATAGAAGATGAAGTTCATGTAAAATTAAGCAATGGAAGATATAGATTTTGGGGGTAAAAATGCAAAGTTAAGCGTTAGCAGCTAAAATTATTGTAAAATTAAGGAATACAAGATAAAACTGATGTAATAATTAGAGAAATAACGAATATTTTAAGTAAAAATTTAAAATATATGCATTTATCAGGCATATTCCCTTAACGATGGGTCCTGCAAGGTTGAAGTGTCCATATACACAATTAAATAAGATATATACGCGCGCACACACTAAGTCGGAATCGCAATAATATACATGAATTTGATTAGGTTAAATTTTGTAAACTATTTATTAATATCAAATTAAAAATTTTTATATTGAGATAAATTATTATTAAAATTAATAAATTATTTTCCATAAAGTCAATTAATAATAAAATTCTATTATCCTTTAAAAATGTTAATATTTTCATTTATTTTAATATGTATTCCATTCTTATTGGCTAACGACTTGGACACCAAACCCTGGAAGATAGAGGAATCAGTGACAACATTATTTCGTAGGACACCAATACCAATCTGGAGGAGAACTCCACCACCAATATTTTTTAATAGAACTGTAAATAATTTGGGTAAGATTCAAACTCGAAATAATTTAAACAAATCTTCATCTAATAAAACAGATATCGATTTAAGATTATCTATGCGGTGGTATATAAAAGATATTTATTATCCTAAAAAAGAAGATTTAGCAAGACAATCAGAAATAAAAAATATGGGACGTTGGATTCTACGCTGGGACCTTTATGACAACAAGTTCAAGTTTGGAAAATCTAATAAAACTGATTACCTAATGTATTCAAGATGGCGATTTTTATACGAGCCTCCCATTTCAAATATTATAGATTATTTCAAAAATTTATAAAATTATTTTAACAAATTCTAATTTTTATATTAATAATCATTTTTTTATAGATTATTTCAAAAATTTATAAAATTATTTTATCTAAGTTCTTTCTAATTTTCATATTAATTATCATTTTTATGTAAATTTATAATTTATTTAATAAATATGTAATGCAATTAGAATTTTTGAGCTAATCAAATTATTGCGTTTTTCTCATCTGGTCGATTCTTCGTTGGGACCCCAATTTTATAACCCATCTATACCACAGGATCTGTAATTTCTACCCATGCACAAAGTATAAGCCTTACGTTTGAAAGATCATTATTTACCTAATAATTTTACTCTATTAAATTTTGGTTACATTAGATAATTATCCATATATTTTCAATTTAATTTTTATTAGAATAATAATTTATAAAATTATAAAATTGAAATTTATTTAGCAAGATGAGATTTTAAAATAATTAGTATTTAAAAGTAGGTGTTTTTAGGGGTAAATTGACAATATTAATGAATAGAAGATGAAATTTTCAAAAAAAAATTTAAATCAATATTATTAGAAGATGAAATTTTTAAATAATTAACAATTAAAAGTAGGTAATTTTGGGGGTAAATTGGCAATATTAACGAATAGAAGATAAAATTTTTAAAAAACTTGAAATTAATATTTTTAGAAGATGAAATTTTAAAATAATTAACAATTAAAAGTAGGTGATTTTGGGGGTAAATTGGCAATATTAACGAATAGAAGATGAAATTTTTAAAAAACTTGAAATTAATATTTTTGAAAGATGAAATTTTAAAATAATTAGTAATTAAAAGTAGGTGATTTTGGGGGTGAATTGGCAATATTAACTAATAGAAGATGAAATCTTTAAAAAATTTAGAAAAATCATTAAATTATCACCAATATGTATCAAATGACAGCTGGTTACATTCTTTTCGTGCACGAGCATATGTTTCAAATTCCTTATCATCTTTTTCTTTATCATTTAATTCTATTTTTACATCGAAGGTTTCTTTGTTGTCATCGCGCATAAAAGTCTTAAAAGGGTTAGTTGATGACTCATCGATGATTTCCAACAATTCTAGAGGATAGTATCTATCCTCGGCTCCACTTTTCTTGTCACTGAATTTTCCAATGACGCAATGCGTGTAAGGGTGATGAAGACGTATGCGGTGACGTGAATAAAAATGCGCAGTCACGCTAATATTAAATGGACGCGGTAGACGTCCGTAAGCATTAATTTTATCTGCGCCAATGTCACTCAAACCTCCAATTTTAAATGTTTTGTTGAATTCATTTCTGTCCTTGTAAGTAGTTCGAACAAGCTTTCCTTTAAATTTTTCCAGGATTAGTTCACGATCTTTAGGATGTTGAAGTCGTTCACGGAGTTTTGAGGGTTTACAATTTAATACTTTAGAAAATTCGTCAATAAGAAGCACCATTTTTAATTATTAATAATTAATGATCTAGTTATAAAAATTTTGTAAATGATTCGATAAAATCTTTGATTTAAATAATTAATAGGGGCGTGGTTTATATTAATTACAATGCATAAATTAAAACTACAAGTTACCGCCCACTTTTTTGCTCAAAAAAGTTATCCTCTTATTCATTTACTCATTCTAAAAATTATTTAAGTAAAAAGATACTTCATTTAAATATAATAACAATGCCCCGCAAAACTTCTTCAGTTAAGGAAGTAAAAGAAGTTGGCAACGAAAAGGTCAATGTAGAAGCTACTGACTCAACACCTGATGTGCCAAACCCAGTTAAAGATTTAATTGAAATTCATACACCTTTTTATGAACCACTTACCAAAGAAGAACTTGCCAAGGCGAAAGATAAGAAGATACCTGAAGATAAGAAACCTAAGAATGAGTATCTTTGGAAATTAATCAGATGTAAATATCTGCTTACAATTAAGCTGTGCTCAGGTGAAAATTTAATTTAAAAATTTTAATTAAATTTTTAAATTTTAGCCTGTCAGAATCGCTTATTCCTGATGCAAGACAAATTTATACGTTATGCAACAGGAGTTACTTTGAAAATTGACTTATGCAATGACTGCATCGATACAAATTGCCGTGCTTCAGATGTTCTGGCAACCTTCAAGAAAGCTGGGACTAAAAGAAAAGCCGACTGAAAGTTTTAGAATTAAACAACCAATTTTAAATATTACTTAATTAATCTTATTATTTAACTCTCTAAAATTATATATTAATGATTGTTAAATTAAAATACGAAATAAATATTAAATTTTGAAATAATTACTTTTTGTTGAAAAAATAAGTTATCATTTTATTCATAAATTTTCTTACAAATAAATCACATGATTTAGAATATCCTTCCAAATAATTAATATACTCATTAAAAGTGTATCCTATTGATAAAAAATAAATAAAACATATACAATGTTGTCCACAAGTATCTTCAAATATCGATTGATATGGTTTCTTATTTTTAATTGTCCTCGAGAATTTGTTTAAGAATTTTTCCTCTATTATTGAATTGACTGGTAGAGCCAGGCTATCAAAGTAAATTACTTCTCTTTCCTTACCATAGGCATAAATTGCTATCCAATGTGACCCCTTTAATTGATGGCTATCCAAGTTTACTACAAGCGCTGCAGGGTAGGTCAAATGTGACGGATTAGGCATAAGATCACAAGGAAAACAACCTTTAAAAACACCTGCCGTTTTTTTATTTGATCTTAAAATTTTTGAAATTTGTTCGCTATCCATATAACAACCTTTAATTATAGGTTGACTCTTGTTTTGTAGCCGACAAAGAAGACGAAATAAAACTTTAGTAATATTTTTACTTTTAAAAGAAACATAAATGTTAATTATTCATTACACTACATTTTGTAATTGTTGTCTCGGTAGTTTGACCTTGAACCATATAATTGAGCGGATTTGGTAAATTACAAGGCTAGTAATCATTAATATGTAAATTACAAGCATGACCCAGCAATAAACATTTTCAAAATCATTTTTTGGTTCTGTACAAAAACTAAGCGCCGTAAATTGAGGAAAAGAAATGGGGGACTGTCTTATATTAATTTTTGATTCTCTTAAATTTGATAAATTCTGACGCAAATATTCTGAATACTCAGGCAACTCCTGATGTTTAATATTATATGTTGAGACATGTGTTAAAATATTTATTAATAAAAATATTAATTTAATATCCATATTAATTGTAATATAAAAAATATTAATGAAATATGAAATATAAAATGAAAAATAAAATTTTATGAGCTTAAATATTAGATTGTGGTATCGCTATAAATTGTTCTATTTTTATCTAACATAAGTAGTGAGTCTGCTTCACCCATCACTATTAACATCAATCCTCCATCTGGAACTTGATTACTAAATTTAATATTTACAGACGTGGTTCCGTTTCTAATAAGATCAAAGAGACCGCCATGATCATCTCCACTGTTTGTCATGTTGCATATATATACACAATGTGTGTTTCCAAATTGGAGTAAACTAATTCCATTACTTTCCATTGAATTATTAAATCCAATTGCCTCGTTCATATCACTGAAGGCACGTGCAAACTTTCCACCAGGGTAGTCTAAATCATAAGGAGCCTGAGGATAGTTTCGACCATTGGCTACAATACATATTTCTCTAACATTAAAGGGTTGGAAATTGAATGGGCTTTTTGATATATTTCCCACATAATCTGCGTTTGCGACTAACCCTAGAGTAATTCGACGAGGTATTTGATCCATAAATAGATTTGCGTTAAATTCATAGCGCCCTGGACTAATAAATAGTGATTTCATCATTGTTTTTCTAATAGCATATCGAGCCGGATTTGTTTCAAATTTTCGAGCTATATCCAGAGCCAATCCATCCATTAAGTCGACTTTCTTCACGTAAAGTTTACAATTGAGAATTTCAAAGTGATATCTCGTTCCTCTTTGACCAATTAAAACAAAATTTGTATCATTAGGTATTATTTCGATATCTACTTCACAATGATTAACTAGATAGAGAGGCTGATTAAATAGATCAGCGTCTATTTTTGATAGAAACTGTGCTGTCCTACTTGATGTAAACAATGCTCTTCTCGTAGCAAATCCTGATCCAGCCTCCAGAGTTAATTCATTATTACCGTAATATCCAGCTGAATTTAAATGTGAATTTTTAGATGTAGTTGGATATGAAAATTCATGTGAAAGATATGTTTGATAAGCATATAAAGAGTTTGAGTTAAATATTTCCCTGCCATTAATAGTTATTCGCATATTATTTATGAAAGTCAAACCAATTAGCTGGATAGGTGCTACATTTTCATTTGGAGCTAAATTTACTAGCTGACCATTTTCTTCTTTTCGTATCCGAAATTCTGATAAAATATAACACTTGGAGAGATCGATGAAATTCTGACTTGAATGTATTTTAAAATGATAAGGAGTATCTGTTAAAGGATTACTAGTCAATATCTCATATACTTTAGATGATGAGATGCTCACATTCGTTGGTGGAATTTGAAAAAAATCTAGGGCATTTGTAATTGAATTAACACTATCGTTGTCTATCTTATGAAATGCCATTATAATTAATATAAACCAAATGCGTCTGACCTAATTCTTTTTTTAGAAACTTTAGGTTTTTTAATAATTTTAGTAATAATTGTTTTATGTTGATTAATTAAAGAGTTTCTTCTTCCTTTTATACTATTTCTTCCACGTCCTGTACCAAATTGTTTGGGTAGACCACCTTTATCAAGTATTGTATCAATTCCTTTTCTTCCCTCACTAGTAAATGCGCTTTTTATACTATCTCCTTGATTGACTCTGTCTAACACTCGTTGACCAGTGTTTAATGCCTCTTGGGATACAGTAGTGCCAACACGTTTCATGATTGGAAGCAAGAATCGCCAAAGTCCTCTAAACACATCACCAATTCCCGCACCCCTTTGAATACCATATCCTCTTTGGAAAGGAGGCGCACCTTTGAAGTATGTATAGGTACTTTCGCTTAAATTTTCGAGACCTCCACCTTTTTGAACACTCTGAATAAAATCATCATATCCTACTTTTGACGTATCAAATATAATATGTACCATTTTTTAAACAATTTTATTAATAATTTAATAAATGAATAAATAAAAATATGAATCTATTTATATATTATTAAAAATTTATTACTTTTTTAAAAATTAATACTATTAGTACTGTTCCATAAGAGAATGGTACTAAACGTCCATTGTCTAATGTTCTAAGTTCAACTTCTATATCATTAATTTCCTTGGGAAGAACTCTTGAGTAAATTGGTGTATCATAAATTTTTTCATTATACTCTCCAGGGGTAGCACCTGAAATTGACACCACACGCAGCAACGAATTGAGGGAATCGCCAATAATCATCTTTTCAGTGAGCCCTTTTACATACACGCCGAAGCTAGAAAAACCTCCTCTTAGGTCACTTCCATACTTTGCAACGTCTTTATTTTTAATTATTTGTGGATTTTCAAATCCTAGAACATAACATAACTGTGTTGATAATGATATGTAATCGATATTTGAATGATTAATTTTTAAAAAGAATCTCCCAAAATCATTGTTGTAATCAAATGTAATAGAATTGATCATATTTTTCAAAAAAGTTAGGTTACCACTTAGACGAATACCTTCCCTCCACAAAGAAAATTTATTACTATCAACATTATCATTATTCTCTTCCTTATCTTCTTCGATAGTAATCTCATTGTCATTATCCTTTACTACTGTTGTATTACTCTTAATCCTATGGCTATTCTCTTCCTCATTTATTTCTTTCAGAGAGGCTGATGATTGGTTAATGTCATCCTGTGTCTGCCCTGAAACTCCTGATTTCTTTTGTCTATCATTCAATGGTTCATTCTCTTGTATCTTTTTCTCAGCTGTCTTTACTTTTTCTCTAACCTGCTCTTTTTCCTTTACATTTGTAACATTATTTTTCTCTATACTTGACGGTTTATTAGCTTTTGGTGGTGATATTTTTGGAGGCGTTTTCAGTACTGTATTTTGTTTTGGTTGTGACTCGGGTAAATCATCGATCCTTGGAGGAGTTTGGAGATCACGCTTCCTTTTTCTATCTATTCTTGGAGGTGATATTGGTGGTGATGCTTTAGGAGGCGATTGTAAATCTTTAATGCTAGGAGTCGGTTCGAGATCTCGCTTTTTTCTATCTAGTCTTGGAGGTGAGACAACAGATTTGTTCTTTGAACTATTAGGATCAAAGACCAAAGCGATTGCCTTAGCCTGATGTTCAAGTGTTGCATTCAAGAAATCACGTAATTTTTCAACTTTGGTGTGTGAAGCTTTAGGTATGGGTATTCTTAAAACACTTTTCTGTCCAAGATCATCAGTGAAATGTATTTTTAGCCATTGTTCGTCTAATGTACCAATAGTTGATGGCCATGAATAAGGATAGGTTATACTATGTAATCCACAAACCCAATTTCCATTAAAGTGAATAGGCTTTGGTAATTGAACACGAAACTTATTTGGTTTGTTTATGGAATAATTAGGGACATTACTAGGCAAATGAATAAAAAATGTATTCGACATTTTTATTTAAATTAAAAAATTTTTACAAAAATGAAAATGAATGTTTTATACTAATTGTGATTCATGAATCCATTGTGTTTCAGGATATCCAATGAATTTTACTAAAAGTTTTGTAGTTCCATCATCACTCTTTCTCTTACGTAATATCTTCTCAATACGGTATTCAGTATTGTCATCTCTCCTTACTCTTGCCAGCTCCTCTTTATAGAAAGACCCTTTGAATTTGTCCCCTTTATCATCTTTGATTTTGTATGTAATAGGGTATATAGTTGTCTTTACGTCATCAACTTGTAATATTTCATCTCCCCAGTTTGGTAAATAACCTTTCTCGAAATTACCTTTCTCTCTACTTAGCCGAATATAATCACCCTTAGTAAATTTTGACTTAACATTTTTGATCTTTGAAAAAATATTCCCATAAATCTTTTTCCACACATTTTGAGCATTTGCGAAATTTACATCAATTGGACGCAATCCATGAACTCTGGATATTGAATGATTTATTCCGTCTACAATTTTTTCGAGAACATCTATCCATTTTAATGTCTTTTTCTGCGCGAAATATCTATATAATCGTTGTTTAATATTTCTAATTGATCTCTCTGCTATAGAAGCTTTTACTGTAGAATGATTTGCTTCAAGTTTTTGAATATCCTCCTTCGCAAAAAATTCCTTTAATTGTTTATTTTTAAATTCTGTACCCTTATCAGAAAAAATTCTATGTGGTTTCATAGGCATTTTATCAATTAAATCCTGAAATCCTTTTACCATTTCTTCTCCTTTCTTAGTTTTAAGAGGTACTGTAAATAGACGTTTTGATAATACATCGATTCCCACTAGAATATATCGATTTCATCTATTGTGTTTCGAAAGCGCTTGCATATCGGCCAAATCAACTTGTAGATCAGTCATGAAACCAGCTGCTATTGTTTTACTTCTAGGGAAACGTATTCTTTTTGGGCGCATGAGGGTATAGGTACGGTGCCCTTCTAAATAATTTTCGATCACATGTCTTGGAATATTTTTATAAGTTTTCTTTGCTTTTCTCCATAAACTATCAACTCCTGCATATGCTGAAGGATTTTCTGGATCATTATAAAGTTTTTCAAGTAATTTTTTAGGATCCGCCATTAGTAATATTACCAGAGTCCTGGTTTAAATCGATTAATATCTGACTGTGTTGGTTTTCTCTGTGCCCAGATCTTTCGTTGAATATTGATTTTTGATGGTCTCCTTTGTGCCCAATTATTAATAATTTTAAGTTTTCGCTTTTTTAATGGAACTGACGGGTATCCTTCTTCGGTATACTGTAATTTTCTTTTTTCAATTCTTCTTTTTTTCGTTGGTATTTCTTCAAAATTTTCTCTCTTAATTATTTGACTTTTTACTTTATCCCTTGTTTTTTCAGGTTGTGAAACAAGTGGAGCGTTTATTGCTTCGGTGACTTGTTCACTTTTTATTGATCTATTAACGAGATCGCTAGGCATATACGGTACTCTTAATTTTTTAATGTCATCCCTTCTTATTATGTGTTGTCTTTTCTTTTCTTTCCTCTCTCTAATACTTTCTAAGTATTTATTATCTTCTCTCTCTTCCTTTAGTTTATTTTTTAATTTTCTAGTTTTACTTTTCTCAATCTCTTCCTTATTTTCATCATCATTTTCCTCACCTCTAGGTTTTATTAGTTTTTTATTTTCCGGGACATCATCATCATCTCTTCTTCTTTTGGGATTTCGATTGAAGATTAAAGGTGTCTTTTCTTTCTTGACCTTATTACGAGGTGGAACAGGTGGTGGTTGTGGGGATGGTGGCTTAATTTTAATATTTCGTCCATGAGATGGGATAAGAGGTGGTGGTGGTGACGGTGACGAAATTACAGAGGAATATTTAGGTTGTTGCTTTGTAAACGAAAAATCATCACCCATCCAAAAGTCATTATCATCATCGTTTCCAAAATCATCATCTCCCGTAGATATATATGTTGCTGGTCGAGAATTTGTTTTGGGTAAAAGAACACCTTTAGGTTTGTCAACTACTTCAACTCTAATTGGTTTATTTTCTCTTTCATTTCGCATATTGAGATATCTCCTCAATTCTTGATTATAATTTACATTTTTGACATCTTTGCTTTCCCTTCGTCTCCTAGTATTGTCTAATGCAAGTTTAATTGAATCTAGATTTGGTTCGCCTGTTGACATAATTGTTGAAGTAAGACCTCTATATAAATCCTCTGGGACAAGGATAAGTTTATTGGCCATAAATATTTATTATATCTCTCTTAGTAAATATCGCCCTGCCTCTATAATTATAGGTGTCAATAGAGCTGCGAATAATGAGCCCAATCCACTGCCTTTTTGTATTAAAATTTTACGAGCACCTCGTTCACTTCTTGTTCGACTTAATTTTCGAACAAAATATGCGTGAGGTATTAAACGTTTTTGAACGTGATTTCACTATATTAATACAAATCTCCGCTATAGAAAGTAATTGTTCTCTTGTCGCCTTTTTTAATAATTTTTTCTTTTTTCTTTTGGAATTAGTATAAGCTAAAGTTTTTAAAAATTTTATGTTTTCTTTAACAAGTTGACTAATTTTTGAATTATTATGTTCCATTTTTTGGAATGAAAATTAATTTTTCGTTGTCATCTGTAAATATGTTTGATCTTAACCTTAATAAAGGATCTGAGGAGGCATGCATATCAATTAGTAAGTACCCATAAGGTTCATTTGTCGCCTGCCTGTACGCATCCAAGAAAAAATCCAATTTTCGTGGGAAGAGTTGTGTTCCAATGTTTCTGACACTTAAGGCTGAATTCGGTGATCTCATAATTATAAGATATTGTGCATTTTGTCTGGCTACTTTTATTTTCTTTTCAAACAAATTTTGCGTAACAAAAATAATTGCGAAATTTTGATGATGTGATTTTTTAGTGAATAACTCAGATAGATATTTCTCATCGATTGTAAGTAATAAATCATCTAAAATCAATAATAATGGCTTAGGATAACGCTTTATCATTTCCTCAGTTGGGACACCTCCATATACATTAACACCTGATCGTTGAAGCACTGGAACAATTGAACTCATTTCACCATAACAATAGAGTATACTATTAGGTTTAGGGTCAATTAACTCAAAGGCCTGAGAAATTAGCCTGATAAGGAATGTACTTTTACCAGAAGAACTAGGCCCGGAGATGATCATTCCAAATGGTAATTTAAATTTTAAACTTTTATTCAAAATTGTATTATTATTTAACATTTTTTTTTTATTGCTTGAAACTATTTAAATATTAAACTGAATTCGGATTTACAATATCTGTGAATTTTTGATTATTAGGATCAATCTTATCATTATAAAATGGTTCATTAATTTTTTCTTCATTACTAACACTTCGCTTTACGACTTTCTTTTCATCAGCAATCGATTTGAAAAAATCATCCAAGTCTTCCTCTACTGTTTTTATTGTTTCAGTCTTTTCTTGACTTGTCTTTACTATCTCGTTATTATTTTCTACATCCATGGTAGTTTTTAATTCATGCTCTATTTTTAATCCTGAATCTTTCTCTTGTTCGGTTTTATCTGGGTAACTTGACAATGGTTGAATGATAGATTTCTTTTGTTCAACACTGTCTCGATCATTAAATGGAATATTGAGTACACGACCTTTGTTTTTGATCTAAATATAAAATAAATTTAATAATTAAATTTAACAAACCCGAAAGAAACAATGACCAGGCATATCATAAATTGAATCAAAGGGGACGAATCGGTTCCCTTTGATCCGATTACAGTATACTGTCACTCCTTCCTTTGTTACAACAAAATCAATTTCTACTTCTATAGATTTGCACTCTCTACAACGTCCACATTGATCAAATGGAAGAAAACGTGGTGTGCTAAGGCGAGATTTTGCATGAAGTGTGATTCCGTTTGTATTGACATTAAATTCAATCTCCGGAATTATTATTTCGGCAATATATCGTTTATCACTCATATTAATAGCCATTTTGTGTAAGTTTATAGCTCGATAATTTATTTATGAATGATTACTAAAATTTCGCAGATTTCATTTACGAGGATAATTAAATTAAAGCCCCGCCCACTTAAAAAATTTTGTATAAAATTAGAAGGTCAAGCGAGCACTGACCGCTTAAAACAACACGATTTCCCTTTTAACTGACCGCCAAAAAATTTCCTCCACAGCCAAAGTTTAATTGCACTCACAGCGCAACAGACATTCTAATTGAACATTGACCCTCCTACACGACGTCTTTTTAATAGGAGCGAGATTTATAATTACTTTTCAATTTAATTTGACTAATTAATAGTTAATTACTTTTTTAATTTACCGCTCAGACCCTTCATCTAGGATCAGGAATTTATAGATTATTACGCAATTATTATGTAATAACGAGTTTATTTTATTAGAGAGTTCACTAGGCACAGAATCTCGTTTTAAACCACCTGGCAAAGTAATTTAATTAGTTATCATAATTAGTACATAATTATCAATTATGGTCCTTTTATTAGAGAGGGTCATTATACTAGGGGTTATTGTTCATTAAACAAGGGCTAATTGTTTTCGGACCCCTTTAATTTAACACATGTATTAAATTATTACTTAATTATTATTTAATTATTAATTACCCTTCCCCACCCATTCAACCACTTAATTATTAATTAATCATTAATTAGAAATTATTATTTAATTATTAATTACCCTTTCCCTCTCTTTTAACCCATTAATAATTACTTTTTAATTAATTAATTATTAATTAGGGGCTTCTATAGAGAGGGTTTACCTCATACCCTTTCAAATGACCGCCGACCCCTTCAATAGGTTTAGACTACCCAGTAAAACCCTTCAATAGGCACTGGTTAATTGACAGCGGACCCCTCCCCAACCCAATCGGTTTGTCCACTCAAACACTTCTTTACCCTTAGGATAATTGCCCACTGACCCCTTCCCACCCCCATTCACTCAATAGATTGATCAACCAAACCCTCCTTTAGGCACAGGCTATCCTCTCTCGGACCCCTCCCCCCCACGACCCACTCAGTACCTTTGAGTTTAGTGCGGGAAATTTTACCGCAAATTCCAACGGTTCCTGTGTTTCTACTACTCATAGAACATTACTTTCTGATAAAAAATTTGCAATGAGCCGATTTGATCAGTTTTTTTTTGATTTTTAAAAACTTTATCATTTTTTGTTTTTTCACATTCTTATATCTTATTTAAAAACTTTCATGATGCCAGTCTAAAATAGATAATTAGGGATTTATCAGATTATTAGAGAAATCAAGAGATTTAAGGAATTAAAAGAACAAATAAACAGAGAGATTAACAGAAGGATTCGGGCTTTTAAACAGAGAAAAGGGAGTTTGTGTGATAAAGAGAAACAACAACGTAGGTATTTGGAGATTAAACGGATTTCAGATTTGCGGAAGTGAAAGGGATAAAAGGCTATTAAAAGAGTTAAAAAAGAGAAAAATTATCGTATAATTTGGGGATAAACATAGAAATCAAGGGTTTAATGTTATCGAGGTGAATATCAAGGGTTTCGTTGTTTAATATGATATTAAAGGGACAGAAAGATTAACAGGCGATTAAAGGCGATCAAAGGTACTTAATCACATTAATCCCTTGATTTCTATGTTTATAAAGGTTAATAGATTTGAGATTATTATTAAGAAAAACCGGAATTTTGAAGAATACACAGACATTTTTTGGTTTGGTGAAAAATAGAATCAAAGGCATGAGGGGGCAAAGCGGGATAGCAAGAGATTTGAAGGGAAATTATTATATTTGATGCGTTGCAGAAATAACAGAAGAAATGAGAGAAAAACAGGGTTTTCAGTGATTTTGGTTTTTAGCAAAGAGATAGAGTGATTTGAGCGGATTAATAAGTACCTATATCAATAATAAAAGAAGTTTCTTGGCCTATAATACCACGCAAAGTTTTAGATAGAAATTCCGGAAAGCAAAGAAATAAAATAACAAAAACATTCATATGTCAAGAATAAAGTATTTTTCTTTTTTCGCCATAGGCGAGAATTTAAAAAATGTTTATTAAGTTATAACCCGAATTTTTTTAGTTCAGAAGGATTGGCTTCTTACTCTATTTTTAACAAATTTATATAAAACGGTAATTGAAAGGATGATCTGAGTATAAATAGATAAAAAATAGATAAAAAATATAAAAAATTTTGAAAAAGTTAGCGAGGAGATTAATGTATTTGAGGTGTTTTGAGGAATATGAGCGGATTTTATGGATCAACATAAATCAAGAGATCTGGCAGAAGAATGAATTTGAAAATTTGGAGAATTAAAAGTTAACGATGGATGTTGGTTAACAGTAAGGTTGTCGGATCCGGATATCCGGATCCGAAAAAAGGCCGGATATCCGGAAATTTTCGGTTCGGATACCGGATCCGGATCCGGATATCCGAAATTTTCGGTTCGGATATCGGATCCGGATATCCGAAAATCTCGGTTCGGATATCGGATCCGGATCCGGATATCCGAAAATTTCGGTTCGGATCCTAGAATTTGAAAAAAAGGGTGAAATCTTGCCCATTGGTCTTCCAAAATTCCCAAAATTTTCGCCTGCGGCGCTGAAAATGGAAGAAATCTGGCTTAAGGACCTCCAAAATTCTCAAAATTTTCGCCTGCGGCGCTGAAAAAATGAATTTTTTTGGCCTAAGGCCTTCTAAAATTCTCAAAATTTTCGCCTGCGGCGCAGGAAATGGAAGAAATCTAGCTTAAGGACCTCCAAAATTCCCAAAATTTTCGCCTGCGGCGCAGGAAATGGAAGAAATCTAGCTTAAGGACCTCCAAAATTCCCAAAATTTTCGCCTGCGGCGCTAAAAGAGAAAGACTTATAAACAGTTGTAAAAACTCACATGCCCCCCCCCCCCCCCGAAGCTAACTCCCTGGATACGCCCTTGAAGGATATTGGGATTAGAGGGGATATAGGGGATTAATCAATAAATCCCTCAATATCTCTCGTGATTCCCAACCCCTAGCCCTTAATCCACCAATCTTAAATGTAAGAAAATACACGATGTCTCTATTAATTCCCCAAATAACTCATTACTCACATCGATAACTCTGTTAATCCTAAATTCCCTCAATACCTCTGTTAATTGCTCAAATCCATTTATAATTGATCTTAATCCCTCTATATCATCCATAGGGACTCAACTTTACAGCGCCGCAGGCGAGAATTTTGAAAATAAAAATTTCGGTTCCGGATCCGGATATCCGAAATTTTCGGTTCGGATATCGGATCCGGATATCCGAAATTTTCGGTTCGGATATCGGATCCGGATATCCGAAATTTTCGGTTCGGATACCGGATCCGGATACCCGAAGATTTCCAACTATCCGACAACCTTAGTTAACAGAATGATTATAAAGGATAAAGAGGGTATCTTAAAAATTTGAATGAAAAACGATGAATTTTGGAATAAACCGAAAAACTGAGGAAATAACAAAGAAATTAATGAAATTGTAGGATAAATGGCAATATTCTTGGGTTCTTTTGGGGCTTTTACTGCATTAGTCAAAAAACTTAAACGAACAGATTAACAAAAATATAAAAAACAAATTAAATCAAAACTATTTTTTAAAATCCTTTTGTCTTTTTTTCCAATTTCATCTGCTATAACTTTTTTGTATTAATCCAAGCCGAACAATTTTATATCATTCGAAAACTCCCGATTAGCGCTATCTTATTTCCAAATGAAAAAAGATAGCGCTAATCTTTTTTCCAGTCTGATCATACATTTAAATTTACAGCTCGATTCTTGAACTTAGTAAGTTGTAACTTTTTAATGGGCGATCAGATTTGAACCATCAATTTGAAAAAAGTCGCTTATTGAGAGCTTTTAAATGATCTAAAATTCATTCGTATTTGTTCAAGAATAAAAATGGTTATAGCCGATAAAATTCGAGAAAAAACGTGTGGATATAAATGCATAGACATATTTTTTAAGAATATGAAAAAAATTATCCATAATAATTAATTAAAAATTTTGCTATTTTACTTGTTTTTCGTCTGAACTTCAATCTGACCTCGATGTTGTCAGTTTTTTTATAAAATATTTAAAAACATTTAAAAGCTGATTTGGATTTATTATTGATTTGTAGTGAAAAAGTATAAAGGGGATTTATGGGAATTAAAATTAATAGAATAACGAAGATTCGTGAAAATAATGGTGGATAATATCGGTTAATTGTAGTGATGTTCGAGACTCTCGGTCTCGACTCTCGAGTCGAGAAATTTCTCGGGTTTTTTGAGCTCTCGGTCTCGGTCTCGGTCTCGGTGTTTTGGTCTCGGAAAACGAGACTAAATTTACACCCCTAATGACGGAAATTTTTTGAACTTTACTCGGACCTTGCGTACTTTGATATTAAAATTTTTAAGGAAAAGTCTCCAAAATTCCCAAAATTTTGCCTGCGGCGCTGAAAAATGGAAGAAATCTGGCTTCTTGAGCTCCAAAATTCTCAAAATTTTCGCCTGCGGCGCTGAAAATGGAGGAAATTTGGCTTCTTGAGCTCCAAAATTCAAAAAATTTTCGCCTGCGGCGCCAAAAATGCAGCAAAAATTTGAATTTAATAAGATTAAAGGATTAGATTTTGTGGTTTGTGGTATATTAGATACTGTGGATTCTGAAGGATAAAATTTAATATCAAGGGATGGGTGCATCGATGGATCAAAAAGATATTGATGGATTTGTAGGGATATGGAAGGATATGAGGGGATTTTAAGAGATTAATGTGAATATCATTGAATATATATTGTGGACAAGTGGATTCAAGCGAGTATGGGGATTTTGAGGTATATCAAGGGATTTTTGGGGATTAGGAGGGACATCAAGTGATATCCCTCTTAATCTCTCGGTCTCGACTCTCGGTCTCGACTCTCGACTCTCGTTTTGGTCTCGGTCTCGGGGTTGATTCTCGGTCTCGACTCTCGACTCTCGGGATTTTTTGACTCTCGAACATCACTAGTTAATTGTGAGTGGTAAATGTCCAGTTGACTCCCCACCTGTGCGCAAAGAGAATTCGCAATTTTCACTTCTTTTTTTTGCATTTTTTCTGTAAGAAGAGGCGCCCATTTTTCCTTTATGTATGGTATGCCCTTTGACTCATGAAAAGATATTAGAGAAAAATATAATAATAATTAGATAATTAATTCAAATTTCAAAAACCCGGTTTTTAGTTTTTGAGTTTTTAGAAAAATAAATAAAATTAGCCCACGTTTGTTTTCAATTTTTATATTTTTCTCTAATATCTTTTCATGAGTCAAAGGGCACATACCATAAATAAAGGAAAAATGGGAGCCTCTCCTTAAGAAAAAAATGCAAGAAAAGAAGTTCGGAAATTTGTATGGATTATGTATTTTGGGGATAAACAAATAACAAGAGATTTGAGTGGAAAACCGTGATATCTTGGAATTAGAGGAATTAAAAGATAACAATAGTTTTAAATAATACAATGGAAAACAAGGGCCCGATCTCTTGGAAACTTTGAAGGTTAACGAAGGTTTGGTGAATAAACAGATTGATAGAGGGATTTGTAATATCGATTTTGAGGAATTAAAAGGAATAGCGGGAAAAAAACATATACGGAGATATGGTAAATTAACAGGTAATTGAGGGAATTATCATATGTAGATATCAAGAGATCATAGGGAAAAAATTTATTCAGATGGATTAAGGGAATAAAAAAATTGTTGATTGGGGAGACGGATACATAGAGAATTTGTAGGATCTGAATGATTAATAGAGATATAGTGTTTCGAGATGCTAACAAATGCATCTAGGGTTTGGGGGATTCCAGATAATAATGGGTTTGAAGGGGAAAACCATAGGAAATGGCAGATTTTAAGGATTTATTTTAGAATTTTTTTTATTATTTTTATTTTTTTAGAGTCGAAAAATTAAAATATTTAAGGGCGGTATCGGGAAATTGGAGCAATAAAAAGATAGTTTTTATAATTAACAGAGCTAATAAAGGTCCAGAAGGATTAAAAGAATAAAGATTTTTTCGAAGGATAGGATTTGTGGAAATAAAGGATAATTTTGGGGATTGAAGAAAGAACAATGAAAATGATGAAAAAGATATATTTCTTTAGTTTAAGATGAAACATACATATAGACCCAGAGAATTGTTAAAAGAGGAATATTAGGATTTCGGAGGATTAAGTGAAAGAACATGAGATGTGAGAGGATTTAGGGTATTTTAAACAATCCGAATTCGCATTTAAGAAGTAAAATCAAATGAAGATTAACTTCTTTTAATTTTTAATAATTTTGTAATTTACAAAAATACAATATTTATGTTAAGATATCAAAAAAGTTAATTACTAAAAATGAATTATGGTACGGTAAAATTGTACATAATCTTAGCTTAGTTTAAATTCTTTATTTTTGCACAAATTTAAGAAAAATAATTTTTCTAGAAATATTGTTAATATTGTTGAAACAATACAAAAAATAACGAATACCAATGAATACCGAAAAACGGATTTCTATAACCCAATTTCTTTAAAAACACATCTTTGGTAAAAACTTTTTGTTACTAAAAAGTAAATTTAAAATTAAATAGAAATTAAAGACAAAGATTTTAGATTAAGCATAAATCAATTGAACTTTAAATAAATATTTCTCTTAGTCTTTAGCCTTTGCATTTTTGTATTAAAGTTTTACAAAAGAAATATTTGGATGAATCATTAGTAATTTGACGATTTTAATCAGTAATAAAATTAATTTAAAAACTATATAAATTTTATTAAAAAAATTTTTTTAATAAAATAATTTTTTATAAAAATTGATTTTAATGTGTCCATATTTATTTAATGTATAAATTACAAAATTTTTAAAAATTAAAAGAAAATTATTTTAAGGAATTTTCAATGGATTTCTGAAACACGATTTCCCGATTTCTGAAAAAACCGATTTGGCAACTATAAAATCATTAAAAATTGATATTTAGTTAATATAAAATCGAATTGTATTTTTGTAAATTCCAAAATTTTTAAAATAAAACTGATTGTAATTTATTGTAATTTTTAAAATATTATTATAAAATCAAAATTTTTAACATTTAATTTGAGTGTACATACTATTTTTTGTAAATTACAAAATTATTAAAAATTAAAAGAAAATTATTTTAAAAAATTTTCAATGGATTTTTGAAAAAATAAATTTTATAAAAAATATTTAAAAAATTTTACAAATTTATGATCTTAAACTCGAGAAGTATTTTTTGTAAAAAGAGCAGATTAACTAAGACTAGGGCATGGATACCGATTTTGATATCCGTATCCGGATATTTACGGCGGATCCATATCCGTATCCATGTCCTAGTCAGGATTAACTATAATAAAAATAGAAAAAAGTATTCACATATAAAAAAGAATGAAATTAATCGATAAAATAAAGACAAATTTTGCTTTTTCTAATTTTAATTTTTTAAGCATTCAAAACCAGACCTGCTCATGGACACGGATTTTGCTATCCGTATCCGGATATATCCGTGAGGTCAATATCCGTATCCGTTTGTATCCGTCCAACTTTTTAGGCATATCCATCCGCGGATATCCGCGGATATATCCGTTTTTTCTCAAAATGGTCAGCCTTGCTAGAATTTTCAAAATGGTCAAATTTATTTAAATTCGAGTAACGGGTAGATAATAAGGTAATAACTGGATGCAGCATAACTAACCTTGCTTACGAATATCGGAGGTCGAAAATCGTAAGGCGGAGATAGGAATTCCGACTAAACGCTGCTTATCAGGGATCATACTGACAAAAAATAGAATTTTGAAAATTTTTGAGAATTTTTGAAAAGTAAATTCCCGGTTTTGGGCCGAAATGAAAATTTCTGTTAATTGACCAGTTGATTTTAGCGCCGCAGGCGAAAATTTTGAGAATTTGGAAGACAAAGAAGAAAAAATCTTTCATTTTCAGCGCCGCAGGCGAAAATTTTGAGAATTTTAGAAGGGCCTAGGCCAAAAAATTCATTTTTTTGCCCAATCCCCTCACCTAATTTGTTCCTTTTTCCCAATTAGGGGTGGGTGGGGGAATCTCCCATACCCCTCTGAAAATTTTCGTTTGCCCAGCTAAAAGAGTACGAGCTAATTTTTCTCGTACTCACCACTGAATTTGGCCTGACTTGTACTTCGTACCTTAAGTGGGTAGGCACACATTGGAGCGTCGTAGATGAAAATTTTTAAGCTGTAAGGCGAAGAAACCAGAGTTCTTCATTCTAGCGCCGCAGGCGAAAATTTGAAAATTTCAATTATTTAACAGCCAGGTTTCTTCATTATTTTAGCGCCGCAGGCGAAAATTTTTAAAATTTTGAAAGGCCGAAAGCGAACAAAATTTACTTCTTTGTGCGGATTTGAAGCATCATATCCGTATCCATCCGTATCCGTCCAATTTTTTAAAAAACACTATCCATATCCATCCGTATCCGCGGATATCCGCGGGTATCCGGATATTATCCGTATCCGTGAGCAGGTCTGTTCAAAACAAATTTAGGTGAAAATATGTTTAGTGTAAATATCGTATAGTTCAAAATGAATGTAGAAATGTGCCTTTTTCTAGTAATTTTATTTAAAATATTATTTTATAAAATTAAAAATTTATAACTAATAAATTAAATGAAAATTTGGTAATATTGAACCTGATAGACTCCATATTTTCCTCACCAACTTTTTTCCTAAATAATTACAGAATGGTCAGACTTTTTCTTTCTTCCATCCCATTTGCTTTCAGTTTCCATTTTTTTACTTTAAAAAAGTCAGAAGGCAATTCAGTTGATATTTTGGAAAAAAACTTGGGGAGGAAAAAATGGGTTTGTCAGGTTCATTATTACTGCAAATCTGTCTATCCTAAACTTGAAAAAAAGATAAATTATAGATTTTGTTTTGAACAATTTAAAAAAACATATTTAGCTATTAATGATTAGTAGAGCGTATTTTCTTATTTAATCTTAAAAAATTAAAAATAAATTTTTTTTTCAAAATTCAGATTTATTTTTGCCTTTTTCTGATTTTTTTGAACCTATTTTTGAATTTTTTGTCTATAAGTAGGATCCTATTTCATGATTTTTGGACCTAAAAAACACTCTCTAATGATTAGGTAACGATTTTAGCAATATTTTTTAACCTTCTTTGTTTAAATTAAAAATGATGAAATAAGAATGGAATTGTAAAAACTGGGCTTAGATTGATTAGCCGTTAGCGGAATAATCACTAGTAAAGACTGTTGACAATCATTAAAATGCTTAACTGAAAGCAAATTAACCCAAAATTTAAGGATTGTCGAAATGGGGATTTGATTGGTTTTGTAGTGGAAAAATTTAAATAATGTTAAAAAGATAAATGCGGTTGAAGTTTTTGAAAAAAGTAAAAAAAATAATTTAACTTTAAGAATGTATTAAAATTTTTCGAGGTATTATAAGTCTTAATTCTACATAAAATTATTGAAATACGCTAATTTAATTGTTAATTTAATCCTTTTAATAATTAAAATTTAACTAAAAATTTTTGCCTATTGAATAAAATAGCAAAATATTTTTAATGATTAGAAAAGACTAGAATAAGCTACTTCTTCCATCTTACATTGATTTGATCAATTTAGTTTTTTCTGCTTTTGCCCACTATCGTAAAATACATAAGTAAAGAGACAAAATAAAAAAAACATTTTTCCTTGTAAAAAATTAAACTTTAAGAAAAAACTAATTCCAAAAGGAACGTTTAGTAGAGCGAATGGATATTAAAAGTAGTTCACACCGGTTATTAACCGGTACCATACCTGTACGAAACTTCAAATTTTTTTCGAACGAAACGAAACGAAACAAAAATTTTTAAAAAGCGTTTCGTTAACAAAACGAAACGAAACAGTCTAAATTTAACGAAACGAAACAAAACGGAACATTTTAATTTTCAAAAAAATATCAAAAAACTTAATTATTTTATTGCCTATTTAATTTTAAGCATGTTAATGGGCCACTAATGACATATATGTTATTATAGAATTATGTGGGACCACAAATTGTGGTCCCATTAGCCATTTGTTCTGGACCCAATCAGTTCAAACTCCAATTTTTCCCTTAATCTCACCTAATCCCCTATATCACCATTAATATCGCAAAATCAAGCATGAAATATTTTCAGATTCCCCTATTTCCGTCTATTCAACAGTGTTAATAAATTTCAATTTTGCTTATTTTTGGCCTCGTACCTCGTACCTACTTGTACTTGAGAAAAAGAAAAAATCTAAGATTTTTATAATTTTTTGGAGTCCAGGATATTTAGTTTTAGATTTAAAGCGTCGTATGCAATAATTTTGAATCTTAGAAGGCTTTGTCGTCCTATCACAGACCTGCTGCAGATGAAAATTTGAAAATTTGAAATATAGTAAATTATTCACCGTGGGCGCTTAAAATTCAGATTTCGGCGCCGCAGGCAAAAATTTTCTTGAATTGCCATCTCTAAAGGGGAAATTTTTCAGTTTTTGGGTAATATTTTGGCTTAAAAATGGGTAATGTTTCGTTAACGAAACGAGACGAAACAGTAAAAAACATAGCGAAACTAACGAAACAACGAAACGAAACGTTTCGTACAGGTCTGACCGGTACCCCCGGTTTTCGGTTTTGACCGGTTTACGACCACCGGTTTCGGTTTTGACCGGTTTACGACCCCCGGCTTTCGGTTCCGGTTTTTAATTTACCCCCGGTTTTTGGTTAACCGGGACCAGTTTTTGGACAAATTTTCATCCAAAATATCCCATTAATATGTTGTCACATTCTAACGCTTTTAAATAAATATTCTATATACTAGGAGTTGAATAATTTACAAATTTCAACAATTGTCGGAGACCCGACAATGAAAGCACTTGCTTTAGTCGATGAGCTGAGTCGAATCAAACCACTCACAGGGTGCGGAAATGCCTGTGGACCGAGATAAAGGTCCCTAAAGTTCCGATTTTCGGAATCAAAAAGTCGAATATATAAATTATAGCTCATTCGAAAGAGCTCGTCGAGCTGAGTCGAATGACACCAAAATCTCCGTGATTAGATTCCGATATAGCCTAAATAATAGCACAAAAGCGGTTATTCCGGCGAAAATTAATTTGCTTGTAACTTTGTTCAGAATCTTCGAATCGAGCTGATTTTGGTGTCATTCGAATCAGCTCGTCGAGACGAATCGAATAGTAGACCAAAACTTTCAAGATTTTTAACGAAAATTTTGCTTTTTTTGCCAATATTTGCCAAAAATTGTTAATGCGTGAATTTTGTGAAAAATGCGTAAATTTTTCTAATTTTTTTTCAAATGATTTTTTATAATATATTCTAACAAATTGTTAGACAAAATCAAAATCTGTTAGAAAATAAGCGAGTTATTAGATTTCAAAGTTGGTTGAATCAGCTTGCATCCGATTTTGTAGAATTAAAGTAAAAGAGTATGGAAAAACAAGAGAAAATTAGAGAAAAAGAGATAAATTAGCTCTTTTTTAATTCGTTGGCGTTCTGCCCCAATAAATGACATTTGTTTCGCTATAACCCTTACGGTGGCACGACGTTTCGACAAAGGACTTTTCGACAATGGACTCTTAAACAATTTTGCAAGCTTAGATTTTCACAAAGCCGTCGAAATTTCCATTATACCAGAAAGAATAGATGTTATTAATCAATTAAACAAATTACTTAATTATATTTTATTATCAATAGTCAATTTACATTTGGCTGGAAACAAAAACAAAGTACTTCTTGATGAAATTCGTGCAGAGGAATAGGTAAATATCAATTGTGGATTTAAAAATACTTAAATTATCAGGAATTGTTAAGCTCTTGTGGATTGGCCCAGGAGGAAATAATTGGAGTAAGATCAGGCCATTCGATTCTTGATTGATTACATCACTTTGCCATTATAAAGTATTTTTATGCAAAATCCTTTTTGCAGGTCTGTGTCTATTTCCTTGAGTGAAAGGAAGAATTGCGAGATAATTGCAACTTTTGTTGGCGTTCCAGGAAACAAACTTAACGAATTGAAAAGAAGGTTTGTCTACATTAAATTTAATAATTTAAATTATGAGTATAAGCGAAAATTTTAAGATTTTTTGAAGGAAAAGACAACAGATCTTTCCTTTTTTAATCCACTTATTAAGAGATTAGTAAGCAAATCATAGTCTTCTTTTTTAATCACAAAGATATTTTGGGGTTAAAGCAAATTTTTGTAATTATGTCGTATAATATAAAATAATTGCCTCAAACGAACCTAATATTTTATTATTAGAGAATTATTAAAATTATGTCGTATAATATAAAATAATTGCCTCAAACGAACCTAATATTTTATTATTAGAGAATTATTAAAATTATGTCGTATAATATAAAATAATTGCCTCAAACGAACCTAATATTTTATTATTAGAGAATTATTAAAATTATGTCGTATAATATAAAATAATTGCCTCAAACGAACCTAATATTTTATTATTAGAGAATTATTAAAATTATGTCGTATAATATAAAATAATTGCCTCAAACGAACCTAATCTAATTATATAATTGAGAAGGGTTTGTGTGTCTTTCTGTTTGTCCTTTTATAGAAAAGTGGGTTTTTATAGTACAATGATTTGGGGGAGTGAGGAAAAGGGGGGTTTTTATAGTAAATCGTTGCCAGTTGAATTAGGTTGTAAGGGTAAAAGGATAGTATAAAAGCACGTTATTTTGATCATTCTTCAACTTCTCAACATTGCTGTGCTCTTCTACGTCAACGTTTGCTGGAGTCCTGTGTCCTCTTGAGTGTTGGGCGTCAACGTTCATTTGTCAAGTGCTAGACGTCAACGTTCATCTGTCAAGTTCTAGGCGTCAACGTTCATTTGTCAAGTGCTAGGCGTCAACGTTCATTTGTCAAGCGCTAGGCGTCAACGTTCATGTGTCAAGTGCTAGACGTCAACGTTTATTTGAAGTACTAACCGTCAACGTTCATTTGAAGTGCTAGACGTCAACGTTCATTTGTCACAAGTGCTAGGCGTCAACGTTCATCTGTCAAGTTCTAGGCGTCAACGTTCATTTGTCAAGTGCTAGGCGTCAACGTTCATTTGTCAAGAGCTAGACGTCAACGTTCATTTGTCATATTGAAACAGGGGGAATTGTGAAGCAGGCGGAATATTGAAACAAGGAGTTGTGATGCAGGCGGAATATTGAAAAGGGGAATTGTGAGGCAGGCGGAATATTGAGGCGGGGAACCTGCGCTACGTCAGTTTTTGATGTCAGTCCTCGATCCACGTCAATACTTTTCTGACTGCACTGTCATGAAAGTATTGACGTCTGTTATCTTTTGGCTGCCCTATCGATGGAGTTTTGTGCTACGTTAGTCAGTTCTGTAGCCCTGTTTGTTTTTCAAAAGAGAGGAGATGAACGTCGTCGGCGTTCCTATCTTCTATCTTTTACTAAAAACTAGAGACCGGACTCGAGTGATCGTTCGATATATCGGTATCGATATCGAAAAAATATCGAGTCGGGGAAAGAAGGGGGAAGTTGTACCAATGTCGGGGAAAGTTGTACCAATGTCGAGGAAAGTTGTACCAATGTCGGGGAAAGTTGTACCAATGTCGGGTGAAGTTGTACCAATGTCGGGGAAAGTTGTACCAATGAAGAGGGAAGTTGTACCAATGTCGGGGAAAGTTGTACCAATGAAGAGGGAAGTTGTACCAATGTCGGGGAAAGTTGTACCAATGTCGGGGAAAGTTGTACCAATTGGATTCAAAAAAAATTTTTTTGGATAAAAAAAAACTTTTTGGATTCAAAAAACCCGGATATGCGACCCGGGCGTCGGGAAATCCGGCTGGAGTCAGGTCCGACGCCGGTAACTAGTATTTAATCTAAAAGAGAAATAAAACCTTATGCCAATATACAAAATTTAAAAGAAATTAATATCGAAAAATATCGAACAATTTATCGTTCGATATATCGGTATCGATATCGAAAAATATCGATTATCGATAAATATCGAAAAAATCAAAAAAATTTATCGTTCGATATATCGGTATCGATATCGAAAAAATATCGATTATCGATAAATATCGAAAAAATTGAAAAATTTATCGTTCGATAATATCGGTATCGTTTATCGATAATATCGACATCGATATATCGATATTTTTATCGATATATCGTATCGGTCCGGTCTCTACTAAAAACCGTTTTCAGTTTTTGTTAATTCTTTATTATTCTATTATCACACTTTTGTTTGTGACTTTGTTGACATGGAAAATATGAAATTGTCTACATTGGAAGAATTGCAAGCAATTCCACTTGGGACTTTGTTTGGGTATGTTTTTGTTAACTTCTAAACTAAATTCTTATAGACATTGTTGTGGAGTTATTTCTAAAATTTTCAAATCGGGATTTAAATCAACTGTAATAATGTTATGTGCAACTAGCGAGTGTTTTGTTGTTACTGCCTTTAACAATAATAAGGCTTCTGAAGGATTTCTTAAAGTCTGTATCCCTGGAAAAGTAATTTTAAATAAAAGAAATTGTTAGTTCTAATTTTCCAGATTGTTAGTTTGAATTTGGTCAAAGCACAAAGCTTTGATATTGTGCGATTTGATGGCAAAAAACATTACAATACTCCACTTGATTACGAATTTATTCTCATGTCTGCTACAAAAGTTAAGATGATTGATCCTACAATTTTACGTGTTGAAACGCTAAAGGAGATAAAATCTCCAGGATTATATGGTGTGTAATCTTTATAAAATAAATTTTCAATGTTTTTAAGAGCTCAAATGTATCCTCTCTGGAGCGTTTGTTGATTATGGAAAAGAATTATGTGCAATTATATGTGATGTTGAAAATAGCCGTGCAGATTTGTTGGTTTCCGGTGAGAACATGGAACATCTTAAATTTCTTGGACGTGGTGATAATCTCAAAATCAAAAAGAGTTTTGGTGTTATTGAAGGTTTTTTATATAATTATTAATTATAAGTCAAATTTAGATAGCGGGGAGGACCGCCTTCGGCGTTCCTCTCCGCTAGCAAAACCAACCTATACATAAGCATTAGATCGCACACCTCGATATTAGCAATTAAAATACCTAAATAACGAAAGATCAAAAATCAAACCCAACTAATAGCTGATCAAATAAACATATTACATTACAACCAATATATAAATTCGATTTATAAATACTACAGGCGAGATTACAAATAATATATATCAGAAAACAAAACAATTATTATCTTTAAATCCTATAATATATCAAGAATAACCTACTTCTTTTCTTTTTTACTATTATCATTGTTCTTCTTAACAGGGGTAGTCAGAATCGTACCAACTTCACTCTTCTTTTCAAGAACTATAAGATCCTCAACATTCATTTTTAGAATAATACATCTATCTAAATTTGACTTATAATTAATAATTATATAAAAAAACCTTCAATAACACCAAAACTCTTTTTGATTTTGAGTTAGTTCTTATAGTTCTTGAAAAGAAGAGTGAAGTTGGTACGATTCTGACTACCCCTGTTAAGAAGAACAATGATAATAGTAAGAAAGAAAAGAAGTAGGTTATTCTTGATATATTATAGGATTTAAGGATAATAATTGTTTTGTTTTCTGATATATATTATTTGTAATCTGGCCTGTAGTATTTATAAATCGAATTTATATATTAGTTGTAATGTAATATGTTTATTTGATCAGCTATTAGTTGGGTTTGATTTTTGATCTTTCGTTATTTAGGTATTTTAATTGCTAATATCGAGGTGTGCGATCTAATGCTTATGTATAGGTTGGTTTTGCTAGCGGAGAGGAACGCCGAAGGCGGTCCTCCCCGCTAGTATTTTATTATTAGAGAATTATTAAAATTATGTCGTATAATATAAAATAATTGCCTCAAACGAACCTAATATTTTATTATTAGAGAATTATTAAAATTATGTCGTATAATATAAAATAATTGCCTCAAACGAACCTAATATTTTATTATTAGAGAATTATTAAAATTATGTCGTATAATATAAAATAATTGCCTCAAACGAACCTAATATTTTATTATTAGAGAATTATTAAAATTATGTCGTATAATATAAAATAATTGCCTCAAACGAACCTAATATTTTATTATTAGAGAATTATTAAAATTATGTCGTATAATATAAAATAATTGCCTCAAACGAACCTAATATTTTATTATTAGAGAATTATTAAAATTATGTCGTATAATATAAAATAATTGCCTCAAACGAACCTAATATTTTATTATTAGAGAATTATTAAAATTATGTCGTATAATATAAAATAATTGCCTCAAACGAACCTAATATTTTATTATTAGAGAATTATTAAAATTATGTCGTATAATATAAAATAATTGCCTCAAACGAACCTAATATTTTATTATTAGAGAATTATTAAAATTATGTCGTATAATATAAAATAATTGCCTCAAACGAACCTAATATTTTATTATTAGAGAATTATTAAAATTATGTCGTATAATATAAAATAATTGCCTCAAACGAACCTAATATTTTATTATTAGAGAATTATTAAAATTATGTCGTATAATATAAAATAATTGCCTCAAACGAACCTAAAAAAACGAACCCAGAATTACAGTAAATCAAACTGAAAAGTTAAAACAAATTTTGTTTTGAATTTATTATTTTACTTGTCAAAAGCTAAATTTAATGTTGATATAATATTGAATTGACAACAAGAAATAATTCCTCCGCAAAGTAAACATACAATAAATTATTATATATGAACGGACTTTGTAGATTCAGGAATTACATGCATTCTTGTTGTGTCTCTGCACAACAAGAAATACACAATACAATAATGTGTTTATCACACACAAGAAATAACAATAATGTTGAAGTACAATAGAATAAGGTTGGGATAATATTGGAGACAATTAGGAGACACGGACTGACAATTGTGTGAGGCTTTTATAGTAGCCACCACACCACAACACCTCCCCCTTTGCAAGGCTGTGGTTGCAACACCGCAATACAAAACATACAAACAATAACAAAAGTCCGGTCAACAAAATACATACATACAAAAAATGAGGGAATAAGGGAACAAAATAAAATTTTACAATCAAAAGAACATTTTATATATTTTATTTATCGTTGATCCTTCAGAAATATTTGAACCCTCAGAATTTATCAAACCCTCAGAATTTATCGATCCCTCAGAACAGCTTTCCATCTTATCTTCAGATTCTTCGGACCAGATCTTTGTTTTCTTTTTCGGTGTTGCGCCTTCATTGTACAATTTTTTTGTTTCAATTCAATTGCAGAGTCAGGAAGACCTACAATAAAAATCAATATTTTCATTTCTTCAATAGTCAAATTCATTTCTGACTTTTCGCATTCGGCATTTACGAGATTTCCAAATTGCAATATATTTTCAAATTTATTACATTTCAATTTCAGCGTATCGAAACGCTTTAACAATTTGGACCTCGGGTCCCCAAACTCCTCTTTCAATTCTTTTATCAATTCCCCAAATTTCAGGTCTGATAATTTTCGTGGCAATAATTTTTGGGCAATTTTAGAATATTCGGGGCCACCCAATTTCGAAATAAGCAATCTAGCTTTCAATTCATCACTCAATGTGGCCCCCTCAATTTCAAAGTATGATTTGTACTTATCATACCACGTTTCGAACGTGAATGCCCGTGGAATATCACAATGGAACTCAGAAATCAATTTGTGCAATTTACCGTATAGCGCTGATCCTTCTTGTTGAAGCGATGTAGCACTTTCAATATTTGGCCTATTGCCCAATTTACTCAACAATTCTGCAATCTGTTTCTGCTGCAGTAACAATTGTTGGTTTTGGTGTTCCTGAAGTTCCTTTTGCTGTTGATTGAATTTCATTTGTTGTTGTTCAAGGAGTTTTTGAATGTCTTCCGCTTTCATTCTGATTTGTTTTCTTCAATACAATTTACAATTGAATCCGTTTACGACCGCGCCAAATTTGTTGTGTCTCTGCACAACAAGAAATACACAATACAATAATGTGTTTATCACACACAAGAAATAACAATAATGTTGAAGTACAATAGAATAAGGTTGGGATAATATTGGAGACAATTAGGAGACACGGACTGACAATTGTGTGAGGCTTTTATAGTAGCCACCACACCACAACACCTCCCCCTTTGCAAGGCTGGGGTTGCAACACCGCAATACAAAACATACAAACAATAACAAAAGTCCGGTCAACAAAATACATACATACAAAAAATGAGGGAATAAGGGAACAAAATAAAATTTTACAATCAAAAGAACATTTTATATATTTTATTTATCGTTGATCCTTCAGAAATATTTGAACCCTCAGAATTTATCAAACCCTCAGAATTTATCGATCCCTCAGAACAGCTTTCCATCTTATCTTCAGATTCTTCGGACCAGATCTTTGTTTTCTTTTCCGGTGTTGCGCCTTCATTGTACAGCCTCGCATCTGAACGTTTGACAGCGTAGCACTTCTTTGATTCAATTCTTGGTTGTTGATAATCTTCTTTAATGTCTTCAATTTTTCGCAGAATTACACTCTTCAGGCAATGAACTTGAACTCTAAACAATTGACCAACTTTTCCTACAATTTCGCCTTTTAGCCATTCAATTTTGTTGGTTCTTTTGTTTTTGTTCTTCACAATTACTTTTTTGCCTTTCCAGAGTTTTACAATTGGTTTTGGCATTGGCTTTTGTTTCTTCCATACAATTTTCTTCCTTTCCTTTTCAATTTCTGGAACATTAACAATATTTTTCAATAAATTCAATCTTTTAAGCCAAGGTAATCCAATTAAATTCAATTTGCCTTCCACGACATGGCAATCCAATAATTCTTCTTTGTCATTACACTCAATTTTTGCTGCAAATTTCCCTTCAATTTTAAATTTTGATTGGCCCATCGCAATTCCATTATAGGAAACTTCTTCCAATTTCGGTTCACCAATTTGTGACCACGTTTCCTTTGAAATAATTGAAATTTGCGCGGCTGTATCAATAATCATGTTTAACGAATTTCCATTTATTTTCAATTTTTGGACAATCCAATTTTGTTTTTGCAGTCTTCATTATCTTCAATATCCAACAATATACAATAAGGACCATCATTGCTCTTATCTAAACCAATTTTTACATTATTCACTCAAGGTGACAATTTACGCTTACCAGCAAAATAACAATAAGAAGTCCAATGTCCTTATTTTTTACAATAATTACAATATGGCCTTTTTGGTGGATAATAGCAATTCTTGTTTTCAATACTTTTCGATTTTTCAATACTTTGTTGTTGCAATTTGGGTTCCTGAATAATATTTATTTCCGGTGGTGAACCCAATTCAATTTTACTGACCTGTTTAGGTTCGATGGGCCAATTGCGATGGGCCAATCAAAATTTAAAATTGAAGGGAAATTTGCAGCAAAAATTGAGTGTAATGACAAAGAAGAATTATTGGATTGCCATGTCGTGGAAGGCAAATTGAATTTGCGCGGCTGTATCAATAATCATGTTTAACGAATTTCCATTTATTTTCAATTTTTGGACAATCCAATTTTGTTTTTGCAGCACTTCATTATCTTCAATATCCAACAATATACAATAAGGACCATCATTGCTCTTATCTAAACCAATTTTTACATTATTCACTCTAGTTGACAATTTACGCTTACCAGCAAAATAACAATAAGAAGTCCAATGTCCTTCTTTTTTACAATAATTACAATATGGCCTTTTTGGTGGATAATAGCAATTCTTGTTTTCAATACTTTTCGATTTTTCAATACTTTGTTGTTGCAATTTGGGTTCCTGAATAATATTTATTTCCGGTGGTGAACCCAATTCAATTTTACTGACCTGTTTAGGTTCATACAACAATTTGACTTCTTTTTTTGTAGACAAGAATGCTCGACAATCTTCTAACAATTCCTTGAATTTACAATCTTCTTTTTTCTTTGATTTATTTTCAACCATCCGAATGCAATTTTGTTTCAATTCAATTGCAGAGTCAGGAAGACCTACAATAAAAATCAATATTTTCATTTCTTCAATAGTCAAATTCATTTCTGACTTTTCGCATTCGGCATTTACGAGATTTCCAAATTGCAATATATTTTCAAATTTATTACATTTCAATTTCAGCGTATCGAAACGCTTTAACAATTTGGACCTCGGGTCCCCAAACTCCTCTTTCAATTCTTTTATCAATTCCCCAAATTTCAGGTCTGATAATTTTCGTGGCAATAATTTTTGGGCAATTTTAGAATATTCGGGGCCACCCAATTTCGAAATAAGCAATCTAGCTTTCAATTCATCACTCAATGTGGCCCCCTCAATTTCAATGTATGATTTGTACTTATCATACCACGTTTCGAACGTGAATGCCCGTGGAATATCACAATGGAACTCAGAAATCAATTTGTGCAATTTACCGTATAGCGCTGATCCTTCTTGTTGAAGCGATGTAGCACTTTCAATATTTGGCCTATTGCCCAATTTACTCAACAATTCTGCAATCTGTTTCTGCTGCAGTAACAATTGTTGGTTTTGGTGTTCCTGAAGTTCCTTTTGCTGTTGATTGAATTTCATTTGTTGTTGTTCAAGGAGTTTTTGAATGTCTTCCGCTTTCATTCTGATTTGTTTTCTTCAATACAATTTACAATTGAATCCGTTTACGACCGCGCCAAATTTGTTGTGTCTCTGCACAACAAGAAATACACAATACAATAATGTGTTTATCACACACAAGAAATAACAATAATGTTGAAGTACAATAGAATAAGGTTGGGATAATATTGGAGACAATTAGGAGACACGGACTGACAATTGTGTGAGGCTTTTATAGTAGCCACCACACCACAACAATTCTGTTAAAATAAATTCAGCTATTATTAATATATAAAGCCATAATGCAAAAAAAACAGTTTCAGCGTGCTTTTAAAACTTTAGAGGGGTTTCTATTTGCATATACAGGGTGACCATTAAAGTTTAGGACACACTTTTTATGCCATAACTTTATTAAAAATTAAGATAATGAAATAAAAAAAGATGAAATTATAAGAACTAAATGGAGAATAAAATATAAAAATCTTTTAGAATTTTCCCTATTCTACTTTGAGATAAGGTTAAAGGAAGGTGAGAAAATTATTGCTCAAGGTCGCAACTTTTTTTGGGACATTTTGCCCATAACATTGGAATGGATTGCAGGAATTAATATATTTCGGACTTTGCTGCATAATGCATATTCTAATGCATATCTTAATGTCATTGGGAAAATAACAAAAAATTTGCTCAGAATCCTCCCAAAATGGTGTAAATTTTGTAAAAAAACATATCAATAATTGGCCCACAATATCGCTCCTCTAAAGATGAGGAGCGACTAAGACAATTAAATAACGAACTAAAGTTGGTCACTAAATTTGAATAAAATTATGCCATAAATGAGTATCAGTTAACTATATTTATTAAAACTTGTTTCCATGTTTTGCCATTTCACAAAAAATGAACCTTAAAGGAAATAAAACAATCAACATTCTTTCAAGAGAAAGAAAGAAAATAGCCAAAAAAGAAGAATAAGACCCAATAGTTGATATTAAAGATATCCAAAAACATATTTTATAATTAATTGTTGTAATACCAAACAAGAAACAAACAAAATTAATAATAAATGGAGGAGCTAGGGCAAATATTTGACAAAAAGAATCAAATGGAAGTAATAAATTGGACTGAAATAATAAAATAAATATGAATAAAAAAATTTTTTAAACCCATATTTTAATTAATATGTACTAATTGCGGTAAACATACACTGTCCCAAAATTATAAACGCCCACATATTTTTCGAATTTTACACTTAAAATCTACTTAATTTTTTCCTAACTTTTCGTGTAATGATTGCAGGCTTAGGGATATATAATAATATTGTTAATGTTACATGAGGTCTGTATTTTTATTCAAATTTTTAAAAAATTTTCGAAAAGGGGTGTCCCATAATTATGAACGCACTTTGGATTTTCAAGTTACTAACACTTGGAAAAATCTACAAAAATTTGAGAAGCATATCCATTGTTACTAAGAAAATATAAAAAGGAATTAGACCCATATCTCACTTTAATGTCGAGATCCAGATACTTCGAAAAATTTTGGGACAGAGTATAGCATAGTTATTAGAGAACGAGATGGACCTGGACCAAGGCCTGGTTTTTCCTGTACCCAGTGTCCAGATCCAAGCATTTTTTGACCTTCCTGGGTTTTTCCTGGACTACAGGCCCAGAATCCAGTCCAGATCAAGAAACAAACCCAGAGTCCAGGATTTTCAAAAATCTCGATCTCTAATAGTTATACCTAATTTTTGTTTAGTTTAAATTATTCCTCTAAATAATTTCTGAAATTCAATCAAAATAAAAGTTAATTCAGAATATAAATTTATTTTACATATATGTAATTCTTTTAAAGTTTAATAATTAATTTAATAGAATATTTTCTTTTACTTTTAATTTTTTGAGAGAGACAAGTATTAAACTATTATTTAATAAAATAGATATAATTGCAAAAACAGCTGGAAGAGCAATAAAAGGAAATTTTATACTCCACGTTCCCTTATCAAGTAAATTTTGATAATTTTTATTATACTGAGCAAGCTGAAATTTTAAAAATAATTTTTATTTTTTAATAAAAATAATAATTTACATATATATTTAAATAATATTTATATGTACATTCAGCAACAATTAATTGGTGATTTATATTTATAAATAAAAAATCAAAAATTGTTTTATTATTTAAAGAATCTAATAAATTTAATTTATCGTGAAAATTATTAGAGACAACTTTCCCTGCTTCTATATCTAAATAATTACAAATATCTCCATTTTGTAGATATGCTGATAATGATGCAGATAAATTATTATTTAAATTCATTTTAATTGATTTTTTACCAATTTCTAAAAAATATAATTAAATATTTAATATCGGCAGAAACATAGAGTTGCCTTCGTGTAATTTACATTTTTTAAATGAAATAAATATTAAAGTATGTAATAAAAAATTGTATAGATAGCGTGAAACTATATTGCAAAGGGCTCATTATTTATCTAACAACCAATTACATTCCAACCATTTACACTACAAATAAACTAATTTTTGTTAAATTAATGCTGAAGGTTTTCAGACTTACGGTAAAATGTCATGACACATGAAAACAATATAAACGAAAAATATAAAGTTCAAATCAGGTCCTTCACTTCGATTTAAACCAAAACTTTCTACACCCATAAAATTCCCTTGAACAGCCAAACAATTAAGATTGCCGGATCCGAATATCCGAAGATTTCCAACTATCCGACAACCTTACTAACAATCCTTCCCCACATTTAAATGCCTAAACGTCATTGAGGTTGATTTCCCAATTTAAAAAATTTTTTTTTATATTTATTCAATGCTCGAACAACAATAATTATATATGTATGATGGGGGTCTTATGTACTTATCACACATCTACATAATTAATATTTTTTTAATTTTTCAATGTTGGCAATTCTTTGGACTTTGAAAAAAATTTTGTGTGAAAATATATATGAAAAATTATGTTTAGGAGACTGGATCTTCAATAATTTGTTTATTTTTTAAAAATTAAATCAGAAGTTAAGGATAAATAATTTCAAGTTTTTTTATTTGTGAAGTAAAAATTATTTCTAAGATGTCTAGAAAAAATCCAGTCCCTCTATCTAAGAATGTGTATATGGTAAAAAATGCTATACAGTCGAGACGTGTTATTCTCAAATATTTCCTTAATTTAAATATAAGAAACAAAACAAGAAAATCTTTTTACTAAAAAAATACAAAATTAATATAGTAGTAGTTCTGTCAAAACTCTAATTTATGTATATATTTCCCGGAAAAAAAATAATCGTCGAAAATCGTGGACAAAAATCGGTGGACGAAGAAGCTATGTTCCTAAGAAATGCTGGGTATTGACATTTGTTGCTCCAGCTCCAGGCTTTTAAAATCTCAGCTCGCTCCGTTGGAAGTGAAGCTAGATCCCGGAGCAATACCCAGCACTGTTCCCAAGTATGTAATTGGGCATTAAATAATAATAAAAATAATTTTGTGTCCAAAAAGTTAATTCTGAGGATCAAGTTTCGACTGTATTTTTTTCGTATTTCATAAAATGATTGAATATATTCTTATAAAATATTGTTGTCCTAAATTTAGGCATATTCTCGCTTTAAAAAATCCAAAATAAATTTATTTATCATCCACTCATAGAAACATCCATCTGTTGATTGTCAAGTATTCCATTACTGTTATTCTCTTTGTTTTTAGTATTTTTGTTTTCTTGTTCATCAACCACGTTTTGTTGATCGTTGTTTATATCATTATAATGTTCTCCATTGATAACAACAGTTGGGGTTGTTGTCGTTAATTCAGTTGTTGTAGTTGTTGTTTTTTGCACACTTACTGTTGAACCGTCCTTAAATTATTAAGATATTATCCAAATTTTAAGGGTTATTTTTTGGAAATATTTAGGTATCTTTCAGGAACTTTCCTAATTTTTGTTACTTTAATATTATGATTAGGGTTTCCTGCCCGGTCCGAAAGATCGAGTCGGGCAACGGATTTTGGCCCGAAAAAGACTCGATGCCCGACTCGATAAAAATGAGGCCCGTAAAAAATGACTCGAACGTCGGCCCGACTCGAAAACTGCACCCCTAATTATAATACTTCCAGAAAACAATGTTTCGTATTATTTCCTGAAGACAATAATTAGAGTTAACACATAATAGTTTCTCTTACTGAAATATATTCCGGAAAATAATAATTTTTGCTGTACTTTCCGTAAATTTATTTTATTGTGGTCAACCGGAGTCATTTTATTGTGTATTTTATAATATACATATTTTCAAACCAACATCATTATTTATTTCGTAAGCTTCTGTTTCCACAACACTTTTACGCAATACTTCATCAGATTCATCCCCATTTTGTTGCAAGCTCGTTTCTTCAATTTTTGTAGTTTTAGTGCCCCCATTAGGTAATTGTTCCTGTTCCTCAATAATTATTGTTTCAGGCTTTTCCTCTTTAATAATAATTTTTTCTAACGGTTTTTCTTTTATTTCGCTTTCTCCTTTATTTAATTCTAAAACTTCCGGAAAATTATTTTTTCCGGAAAATATTTCTTCTGTAATTATTTTATTTTCTCCCTCTTCTTTTGTTATTGTTCTTTCCTCTGTTATTGTTGTTGTGGTAGTAGTTGTTTCCGGAAATGTTGTAATTGTCTTTTTTGTGTTTTCCTCTTTAGTTGTTGATGTTGAGGTAACAACTATGAAAGGTTGTTGTTGTAATTCTTCTCTTTTTATCCCTCCATTAATAGACTGCTTTGGATGTTGTGATTTTACATTTGTGGTTGTTTTAATAGCTGGTTCAGAAATTGGGGTTAATATTGTTTCTTCTGCTACTATAAGATTTTTGGGGGGCTCGAGGTAAACGGGATATAAAGGAGCGAAGGTGAAAGGGCCTTTGTAAGGTATATAAGAGGATTCGTCTGATTCGGCAACGGATTGTGCACCTCCAGCAAAGGGTTGGAAGCCAATACCTTTAAAAATAAAATTCAGAAAAATATTCTTTTAATAAATGCCTTTTGCATAGATGGGAATTGGATGGACTTGAATAGGTATTTCGACGAGCACATGAGTTCCCAAATAAATCTGAAAATTATACAGTCTAAATTAAAATATAAATTGATTTTAGAAATTTTTTAAATTGTTTTAGTTAATTGTATAAATAATTAAAATTGGTAGACCTTAATATGAGACACAACACCACAGTACCCCTTACAGTTAAATTACTGTATTTTCTCGGATAATTCCTCACCCTTGAAATAATCTTCCATCCCAAGGATGGGTTGAAAAATTAATTCCCAAGGAGAATTAATCGAAAAAATACGGTATCTTAAATTGTGGATATTGCTTAAACAATTACCATGCCACCACCCGGTCGAGGAATATAAAGGGATCTAAAAACGGGGTTCGATGTACTAAATACAACAATTTAAGATCATCTCATTATAAGTGACGACTGTTTTTTTATCAAAAATTTTATTTCACCTGTAATGCATAATCTACACGTAGAAAAGGTTCTCTACGCGCTCTGAGAGTGGCTGTAGAAGGTGACTCTAACAACCGATGGAATTGCCCATTTTCTGCATCGACACCGTCTACAAGTTCGTCAAATTGTGAAGCTGATTGTTGTTGTTGTTGATCATTTACTGTAAAGAAACAATAAATTTTTCTAGAAAAAATCAGAAATTATTTAAATCAGAATTATTATCAGTGCTGGGTATTGGGCATTTGTTGGCTCCGGCTCCGAGCTTTTAAAATCTTGGCTCCGGATCAAGAGGTGGACTCCGGAGCTAGCTCCGGAGCCATACACAGCACTGATTATTACTAATTAAAATTACGTTGTGTTGTAGAAATAATTGCAGGTATTCGCAAAAAATGAACATTAGTTTTTGTAATAACATTTTTATTTTCCCCACTATTTCTTCGTTCAGGTGTTGTTTCCCCCTTAAAATCTTCCTTAACTAATCTTCTTCCAAAGACAACTCGGTGTCTTTCAAATGAATTTGTTGTTGATGGAGAGGGTTTTGTTGTTGGTATTGAATTGGATTTCTTTTGTTTTTTTGTTTCTTAATTTTGAAAAATATTAGGGGGAAAAAGCCTTTCAATTGTTTGAAAAAAATTTAAAAAAATTTTTTTTTACCTTCCTTTTGTTGTTGATCATCAGCTTTATTAGCAGAATTATCGTTTGTTCCATTTTTCTGTTTTTGCTTGTTCTTCAACTTTTTTCCTGTTTTTGCTTCAACTCCATTAACTGGCTCACTTAAATTTAATTTTTCACCCAAATTTTATAAATTCTCTATGCTTACGTTACTGTTGGGGTAGCCTCTTTGATAGGCTCCAAATCTGAGGTAATACGTTGTAGGCGATCAATGAGGCGGACTTCGATCTAAAAAATAAGCAAAAAATAGAGGAAATAATTTATCTAATTCTCTCTATTCTTCCCAAATATTAATTTTAAAAAATTTTTTTAAAATTACATGTTCAAGAGCATTTTTGGCTGTAGAAGAATCCATTGTAAAATTGCCAATAACATCCTCTCCTATAAATTTTTATTTTAAAAATTTATTTTAAAATACAGACAGTCTTATACGTCTAAAAAATTGTAATTTATAATAAAGGACTTTTAACTTGGGATATCACTATCCTAAATTGAGGTGTATCAGTAGGGTTGTCGGTTCTTGGAAAAACTTCGGATATCTGGAACCGAATCTAATAAGCAGAGAGAGTTTTTTTAGGTTCAAAAAACCTGGTAATAGGTACCTAAAAGGTTCGAAAAAAAGGCTTAAATAGGTTGAAAAAAATGCAAAAAGTGGCAAAATAGGTACGAATTTTTAACAAATAGGTTCGAATTTTTAGAGTTTTTCCGATTTTGTGTTTTCAATTTATGATTTTTCAATATTTACAAGCCTGTAATTCGGGCCTGCCAAGTCAGAATGTGCTGATTTTGGTGTCATTCGACTCTACTCAAGCAGCTCTTTCGAATGAGCTATCATTCGAAAATCGATTTTTTCACCCCAAAGATGGCATACACCCCTATGTTTTTTCGATTTTCAGGGACCTGTAACTCGGCCTTATAAAGTCAAATCACGTTGATTTTATTGTCATTTGTCTCAACTCGGCGAGTTCTTTCAACGAGACGATTTGTAAAATAGAATCTTTTAATATTCCCTTTCAAAAGTTAAGTATTTTACTCTTTTTGACAATTTATGGGGTTTTGGTTAAGGTTTTTCAATACTATATGCTTTTTTGCTCCTTTTGACAAGAAGAAGAGCACGGAATTTGCGTGAATATGACTTTAACAGTATAACATTCACTATTTTTTAAAAATTTTATGCAAATTTTACAAAAATAAGGGCGATTTTTATGATTTTCTTCAAAAAACCTAGAATATGTTCAAAAAAGTCCAAAATAGGTCGCAAATAGGTTTTAGGTCCAAAAAGGCCGTAATAGGTTTTTTAGGTTCGAATAGGTCCAATGTAGACTCATTATTTCGACCCAAAACAGTGTTTTTTTGTGCTTATCTCATCATAACTAGTTCGCAAAAAAAAATAGGTAAAAACCTAAAAAAAACTCTCTCTGCTAATAAATCTCGGTTTAGTTCCTATCCGACAATACTAGAGTGAAAATATAACTGAGGCAACTACATATAATATAATTTTTATGACAAATCCAGTTTTTAAATTTACCGGGTGCATATGAACTTTTTGGCAAAAGGATTTCAGCAGTCATCTTCCCTCTACAACAACAACTACCGAATCTGACCGTTTTCTTTTCGGATATTGGATCGGAAATTGGAGGCACTAATTGATGAAGTTCTGGTGAGGAAATAATTGAGAAGCATTGCTTGACTATATATTTGGCCTATAATGTTTAAGAAAAATTAAAAATTTATAATTTATATAAGAAATTCATAATTAAGGTTACTCTCTTACTCTCTTACTCGTCACAACTCGGTCCATATTTGAACCATCATCAGGATTTAGATCTAACAGTCCGACTCGATAAATCCTAGGTAGATAAACTCTAGACAAGTCTAGGTTAATAAATAAAAATGGACAAGATCCTTAATATTCATAACTGAGTTAATGTTCATAACCCCTTCGGTAAAGGACATCTCTCTCAAGTCTCAATCGAGAGCCAATTTAGGAGTGGGGAAAAGCTAAAGGTAATAATTAGAATTCGAACCCGGGCCGGGCCCGGGACCGGGTTTTCCGGGCCCGGGTGTAAAAAAACCGGGTTTTCGGGGTTTCCGGGTTTTCGGGGTTTTAGCCCGGAAAACCCGGCCCGGGTCGGGGCGGAAGAAAAAAACCCGGATACCGGGCCCGGCAAAGTGAAAAGTTCGAACTCTAGTAATAATCCTTAAAAATCTAGAAATTACTCATAGATTTCAAAACATAGGAATGATAAAGAATACCTTATCCGGCTCAGCTGTCTCCAAAATAGCTCTAGCATAATAACGAATAAAACCATGAGGTCCCTCATAGCTTGTTTCACATCCCTTTGGTAAAGGACATCTAAGGAGAAAATATTTTTTGAATAAAAGTAAATTGAAGTAAACAATCGGGCTTTACTATATCTATTTAAGATAATTTTTAATTTATTTGGCTACTGAACTAAAGTAGTTGTCTATACTACCACCACTTATTTAAAATATACATCTCAATAAAGACATTTATACGTATTTCAAACTCAAGATTTATCTTATAGTGAGGTTTGGCTGCAAGGGCGTATCCAGGGGGGGGGGCTGGGGGGGGGGGGCTAGAGCCCCCCTCCCCCCTCCCCCCGAAATGGAGGAAAAGGAGAAAAAATTAGGAGAAGGATGGTCGAAAAAGTGAAATTTTTGCGCCCATCCAGTGTTAGCCCCCCCCCCCCCCGAAACCGACCCCCTGAATACGCCCTTGCTTGGCTGTATATAAAAATCCTACAAAACCTACTCAAAAGGCAGAGAATACAAAAAATTTGCACTCCAAGGGAAATGTCCGGGCTCGGGATGCCCCGGTGGCCGTTCCAAGAGTATAAAGTTTTTGTCAAAATAGACCTAAAATGAAATAAAATTTAGAGAGAATACAGTAATTTAATATTTTATAAAGCAGGAATTTCAACAATTTGATAAGATTTTAAGCTAGTATTGATAAGATTGAAAATTATTTTAATATTTTGTGTTAAGAAATGATAAGAAAATTATTTTATCAATATTTTTTATTTTTTAAGGGTGTTCTTAGAAATTTTTGTTTTTAGAAAATTTTACTTTTTCTGCAGCCTCCTTAGTAGGATGCTTCGGATCAAGATAAACAGCCCTTCCACGAAATTGTATACGAATGGCGTTAATCGTGACCTCTTTTTTAAGTTGTATTTTTAAAGAGCCGGTGATTAACTCTCCACCATGAAAAACCTGAAAAATTTTGAATAAAATACAGTTGGGCATGAATAAAATTTGGATGTCTATTGAGTAGGGTTGTTCCCCGTTCCCGTTCCCGAGTCAGGAAATTTAAGAGATTTTCTCGTCCCCGCTCCCCGTTGTGGAACAACCCTTCTATTGAGTGAAGAAGCTGCCCCTCCTTAACTTTATTAATAAAAAGACTATAATCCTTCAGTCCCATTTGTGAATGAAATGTTAGAACTCTGTCAACAAAAATTTATAAAATCATTAAAACAATACAGGATGTGTGCCAGCATCAAATTCAACTTCAAATCGTTCAAATAAACTATCGGCCATGGAAGCCGCAGCTGCTGCAGAGGGAGAACGGGCAACTACCATATTTAATTAATTGATATAAAATATAGAATTAATAAAAATTTATAATTTAAAAGTCGAATCTTTTAATATAAAAAATATTTTTTAATTCTATTTTGAAAAATAAAAAATTATTTTAATTTATTTACAATGAAATAAAATTCAATTAAAAATTAAAAGAATAAAATAAAAAATACATACAAATTCCAGAAAATACACATTTTCGGAAAATATAAATCGAAATACATTAAGAGTGTGGTAAAAGTTTAATCCCGGGCAGGTTGTCATTGCCAGGCGCTTTTGCTCACCAACCGAGCTACCGGGTCGCTACTTTCACCTTATCATTTAATAGACCTTAAACACCCACTTAGTGAGCGTTTTAAATTTTAGCCAGCTTAATTATTCTCTTCCATACAATACTTAATTTTCCCTGGAGATAATATTTAATTTGTAAAAAATACAATTTCGTGTTTTCAGGAAAGTTAAATAACGTGCTACTAATAAACTATAATTTTCTACTTTTATTTATAAGTAAAAGTATATACTTATTTAAAATAAAAAATACATAAAAATAGAAAAACTTAGATATTAAATGTGGTAAATAAATTAAAGTTAATAAATCTAGACAACCGATTTAAAACATGCACTTACCTAAATGTTTTCAATAAAATTTTATACGTTTTTAGATAAAAAACAATATTTATTTTCTCTCCCAATTTTACTCGTCCCTCATAAAATCTAAAGAAAAAAGTCTGACTTTGCGAGGTTTTATTATATTTTATGGAGACCGGTTTTCCCTTCAATCTTAAAAAAACTCAAACAAACAATAAAAGGAAAAACCGAGCGAACTGAAAAGTGCGTTCTGGTAATCTGATCAAATAAGGGAAAATATTTATTTACTTAAATTGAATTCTTTATTTTATTAAATAATAAAATATATGTATTTTTATCTTAATTGATATTAAATGTGTTTTCTGCAAGTTAATTGTGTTTTTGTGTTTTCCGGAAAGAAAATTAATAATGTTATCATTTTACCCGGAAATATTCGAATATTTGAAGTATTTTTTATTAGAGGAATGTAACCGGAAAAGTTTATATATATTATATATTCGAAAACATTTCCTGGCTATTTATTATTAATATCCTCCGGAAGGAAACTAAATTAAATTTAAGTATTTCCTAAAATAAAGCTCCACGGGGCTTCATTTTTCAACTATCCCCCAAAGTGGGGCTCTATTTTAGGGTGGGGCTCAATTTAGCATGGGGCTCTATTTTGGGAAATACGGTATTCTAGAATATAGCCGGTAATGTTTGCATTCAAAAATACATCCAAGTTTTTATTTTCCGGAAAAATTCTAAATAGATAATATACCCGGAAATATATTGTATTTATTTGAAATATTTAACTGAAAAATACATACAAATAATTTACTAAAAATAATTTACACATCAAAAATCAAAATAATTAAATGTTGCAAAAATATATTTAGGGGTATAGGAGCATAAAAATGAAAAATGAACATTAAATTGGAGCAAAAAATTTATTGAAAAAGAGTGAAAAACTCCTAGTATTTTAGAAAAATTTATTTTTAAGTTAAAAATAGATATAATTAAATTAATTATTCTTAATAAATTTATTCAATTGTCAGTCCTTTAATTAATCAGGAAAAATTTAAAATTTATGAGGAAATTTAGAGAGAAATTATCAAATAAATTGAATATAATTTTTTTTAAGTTGTTTAAATGAAATAACTAAAATTTGATTTAAAAAAGGAGTAAAATAAAGAAATCCTAGGTATAAAGTCTCTAAATTGTGTCGAATCCGGAATTCAAATTTCAACCTTTTTGAAAAATTTAGACCTATACGACATTGTGCTCTACTGATAGAAATTTTCAAACGCTTTCGAATGATATATTACACTAAATATTATCATTACATATACCGAAGAAAATTTGATTCCCTATGATTGCGAAAATTCTGATATTTTCGGCCAAAACTCCCTGAATAGCTAATGAAAAATTCTCAAACGCTGGGATCTTTTAAAAAATACACTAACAAATGATTCGTAATAAAAATAGAAAAATCGGTATTTTCAAAAAACTTAATTTTATGAATCCAAATTAAAAAACGGCCACTAATTACGTCCGCGCCTAATAATTTAAAATTAAATTAATTATCTTTAAAATAAAAACAAAATATTTAAAAAATAATACTAACTAATTTGAATGTATTTCAAATTTAAAATGAAGACTAGTACAAATTAAAGAACTGTGGTGGGTCGGGTTTTAAAAATTATTTTCTGATTTAGTTTGGGTGAAAATATTCCAGGTTATGTTTTCTTTTAGCATAGCTGTGTATGGAGTAAAAAATTATTTGAATTAAATTTAAAAATAATTGATTATTTCTAAAAATTATCCCTTATAAAAAAAGAAATAAAACATCAGACTAGACAATTTTTTAGAAAATCTAACGTGTCATTTACTCGATAGAGAGATAAAAATTAAAGCAAATTAAAACAATTTTATAAAAAAAATTCACTATTCGTTTTTAAATAAATTAAAAAGAGAGGAATGTGTCAACAATTTTCCCCCAAAAATTGTCTGTCATTTAAATATTGTAGCGAATTTTTGCAAAAAAAAATTTTTTAAAGAATGGTGCGTGTACATCAAAACTACGCCGAAAGCCTCTCCGTCGGAGGTTTAACTTGTTAAAAAATAGTTAGGTTCGAGTATGGCTAGTACAGCTAGATTCAGACTGTCTAGAAGCACCAATCCATGCTATACATTCGAGGGTTGCTAATTTTTAAAAAAAAAAGTTGTGTCCCAAGGCGTGATAGGCTTGCGGTGTATTGGGCAGCTCTCGTGCGTGAAAAAACCACAAAACACAAAGAATACTTGTTGCCGACAAATATATTTTTAGAAATAAATAAAAAGAGTAATAAAGTGTGTGTTTCTCTTTTACATGGTCTCTTCCGGCTGGAAAGAAATATTTGGGGCAATCGCTCAACACATAAAAACTGTAAAACAAAAATTGATGGTTAAAAGCAGTAAATTGATAAAAAAAAGTAGAGAATTAAAATATATTTATATCTTATAATATTTGGTAGAAATATTTATAATTTATAAATATTTTGGTTTAGAATAAAAGATAATCTCAGAACAAAAAATCGGAGATGTCGGCACTCGAAAATCTCTCAAACATAACTTTTTAATTTAAAATTTACATACTATTAATAATTTCGGATTTATTATTTTAAAATTTAGGCAGAACAATAACTAATATGATAAGTTTCTACAGGGTGACCTCTCCACGCGACTTCTACTCTGTATCCAAGCAAGGAGGGGAAACCTCGAAAATTCTTGATTATATTTGTTCCTTTGTTGTTTCACCATCATATAAATTTTCTTAATCTTAATATCTTTAATTTGAATAAAGTTATGCCATAAATAGTTTGTCCTAAACTTTTCTTGTCACCCTGTATTATCTAAGAAAGTTTAAATTAAAAATGGAAATAAAAAATTAAAAACTGCAAAGCTATGTATTATTGATCAAAAAAATATAAAGATTGAATTAATTTTAATAATTAATAAAAAGGTAAAAGCTCTAAAATTAAAGATTAAAGACTGGGGAGATAAATTAAGAAACATCCTCATTTTTAGAAAATATACTCATAAATTATTAATAAAGTAATAGTTGAAGAAGATGGTCTTTAAACTATAAAAAAATAAAGAGAGAGACGGGAAAATCTACCTTTGGAGATTGGTTAGGCTTGGATTTGGCGTGAATTAAGAGCTCAGACAAATTTTTCATGCTAAATTAGTACAGGTTCTAGCCTTCTAAAATTTGTTTTTCACTTTTCGTCTTTTTGTTATTCAAAATCAGTTCGGCATACCCGCTCAGATCGTCAGTAGAAGGCATAAATTTCCCCGACTTTTCGGAAAAAATTGTCCCAATCCCTCGGATAGAACTTTCGATGAATGGGAATGTCGAATGAAAGGCTGCTTAGGATCGGGGTCGGTGAATGGCCTAAAAATCACGTCGGAGTGAACGGGGAATGGGGATTGAAGACCTAGATATAGATTATAATTTTTTCGTTCATTGGACCTATTCGTGTCAGAAATGTCAAGTTTCTAACAAATTTCTTTAATATTAGAGGACAGTCATCAAAAAAGGGCAATCATAATTTTAAAAAATTATATGCCAAAAAATGATTCACAAAAAGGCGATAAATGCATTTTAACTACATAAGAAAAGAATGTTATTAGCGTTGTTCAAATATTTTTGGCCATAAAAACGTTAAAGAAGAAAAATAAAAAGAAAAAAAGAGCAATCTCGAAAGTTGTGAAGAAAAGTTGTAAAAATTGAGAGGGAAGAAGGGAGTGATCGAGAATGCATCCAAATACACATAAATAGTTAAAGGAACCGGTTGGGAAAGAGAGAAAGGCCAAAGGCCAGAAAAATATATAAAAATAAATATATAAAAATATTTTGCCGATGTTGAGAGAGGTAAAAGAAATTTTTTTAGTTGGAGGAGAGAAGAGTCGAGAGTGAGGTCTGTTGTAGTTGATGGAAAAGGAAGAGGAAAGGGGGCTCTCGTCGGGAGGAAAATGAGCCTAAAAAAGGGGTGGGGGACAAGGACAGAAGGAATTAAAGGTGTTTTGTAAAGAAGAAGAAGAAAAAGGTTCAAAGCTTACTCATTTTTTTGACCTAAAAATTTTTGGAAAGAAATTTAAGAAGAAATTTTAAAAGAAATTGGAGAAAAATGAGACAATTATTAAAAGGATTGAATTAATTGAGATTGATATATCTTTAAAATAGAATTTTTAAAAAGCTTTTCGATCAAAAAATTCCAATCATAGAGGAAAAGGGATCTGAAATTAGAGATCGATATTTCAAAAAATCTTTACTCAATAAACGTAATAGGTATTTGGGCGAAAAACGGTATTATGCGTTTATATCTCCGCATTTTCCTTTTCTTCTCCTTTTTCCAATTCGATCGGCCATAACTTCTTTTGCTTGATCTAATTCAAAAGAATCCATGTTTTGAAAATCCTAAATTTTCGAACACATAGTACCCGAAAACCGTTAAACGAATCTCAATCTTCAAGATGAAGATTGAAAAATGATGTCGAATGAATACTATTGAGTAGAGACCGGATTGATACGATATATCGATGGAAAATATCGATATATCGATGTCGATATTATCGATTATCGATATTATAGAACGAAATTTTTTTTCGATATTTTTCGATATTGATATTATCGAACAATCACTCAAGTCCGGTCTCTACTATTGAGTGTTTTCATCTTTCGTTTCGAGAGTAGGAACTCGTCTTCAACTTTCTAGATCTAACCGTTTAACATTCTAGGGCCAAGCTGTGAATTCTGTTAAATTTCAATGAGTTCTGTTAAGGTTTTAAACTATGGCATTCTTTAGGTATTTACATGAAGAAAATGAATGGAAATAGACCAAGTTTGTGTTAGATAATTATTAATTATCCTTAAATGTTAATTATTAATAAAAATTAACATTATTATGTACTATGTGCTAATTTTTTAAATAATATATCAACAAAAATAATAACTAAAAATAAAAATACCTTTTTAATAAATAAAAATGAGAATTAAAAAAGAAAATAACAAAAAAAAATCGAATAAATTTCCAAAGTAATCGAGAATAACATAAAAGAAAGGTGAGAGAATCACCAACAATAATGACAATATTTTCTTATCGGCCGAAGAGATTTTAAATTTTTAATAAAAAGAAAATATAAAAATAAAAAGATTGATAGCTTCAATTATTAGTAAAAAAAATATAACTAAAATACATGTCAATTATTGTGTGTTAACTTTCCGGAAATATTATTATGAAAGTCTTTGTATTTTCCGGAAATGTAGTTTGTTATAAGGGGTGGGTCAGAACAGTCAGAGTGTCGGAAATCGAAAGAGCCAGAAATCGGAACTGGCTCAAAAGTCGGAAATCGGAAATCAAAAATTTTTTTCGGAAAACGGAACTCGGAAGGAAAAAAACGTCGGAAAGCGGAATTCCGACCCACCTCTGATAAGGAATAGGAAAATTATGTATTATAACTTTCGGAAATTCACGAATGTATTTTCTCTTTTCAGGAAAAAATACGGGAGCAGGCCAACGTACCGCAGAGCTATAATTCTGTTCAAAATGGTCGAATCCGGGACGCCCTGATATGGTTCGATTCAGCTCGTCGAGATGCATTGAAACATACCAAGGCGTCCCGGATTTGACCAATTTGAAAGAAGTTATAGCTCTGCGATACATTGGCCTCGCGGTACGTTGGAGTGTACCCAAAAAATATAATTGATCAAAATATAATTTATTCTTTCCGGAAAGCTAACGTATTTCTTCAAATACAGCTCCATGGGGCTCTATTTTTCAACTATCCTCCAAGGTGGGGCTGTAATATGTAGAGGGTGGGGCTCTATTTGAAGAAATATGGTATTTATATTTATTTCAGGAAGTGAACATTTCAGGAAATAAATAAAACTGAAATAAAAGTTCTGAAATGTATGTATTTACTTCCATTTATTTATTTTATTTTATAATGGACTGAATAAACATTAAAATAGAGCAAGGAATGTATTTTTGATCAGGAAAAAATATAAAATAAAATTTAATAAAAGTAATAAGAAAAATCTGTCGTCAGCTGGCATGTGTTTTTATTTTATTTAAAAAGGATTGATCGCTGCTTGAATTTAACTGAGTGGACTTTTTATTATTTTGAGGTATATAAATATTTTTCTTTTAATGATTTAGTGGATTTTTTGGGTTTAATAAAATAATTGAGAGAAAGGAATGTTATTGGAATAAAGAAATTAGTATTAATTGTGATTTATTTAAGAATTTGATTTTGTGGTTTGTTTGTGAAAGAGAAAGAATAAAACAATAAAAATTGTTAAAAATATTTTTTCCGGAAAGGATAAAAATGTTTTATAAAAATTGAAATTTAAAAAATTTTTATAAAAGAACTATAACAGTATGAGATTCGATATTGTAGATAAAGTTAATTAATTTTGGCTTAAAATGAGCTAGATTATAAATATGTATCAAGTACCTACTCTCTATTCCCGAAAATAGGGAATTTTGTTTGAATATCCAAATTCTCGAAATTGAGAATTAAAATTTCATAAGGAATTCACAATTTTCGAGACAAAAAATTTACTTTAATGTTGGCAGGATCCCTGGAGTATACCAGAGCTACGTCGTAATCGAAAAATTTTTCCGTATCGTAATTCGTAACTCAAAGGCCGTAATTCGTAAATACGACGCAACTACGGAGTATACCAAGTCCAGGATTATAATATTTGCTTCTAAAGTTCCGGTTTCGATTCTTTATTCAAGTAAAAGTAAAGCAGCTGGGCTATAACTATTACTCTCCTTCAGTTGGTGCAAAAGCTTAATCGGCGGCTGGGAGCGAACCAGCATCTTCAGTAGACCGGACTGATGTGTTAGCCATTACACCACGCCGCCTACTGCACAGCCTTAGGAAATAAATAGCTACCTATATACTTTACAAAATTAAATGACCAACAAAAGATATAAAAACTTAATAATTTAAAAAAAACTTCAAAATTTAATTAAGACAAAATTAATAATTTTAATTTTCGATTGTGACTATTTTATGGATTTTTGAGCTATTTGGGGACATCTAGAGCAAAAAGTCGTCTCTTTTCCCATAGGGAATATAAAGTGGGATTATAAAAAGGGGAAAGAATGGAAAATGATGAAAAAGTCAAATATAGACCAAATAAAATTTGGAGAGTGGAAGAGTTTTTTGAAGGGGAGAAGAGGAAAAAATAGGGATGGCATGGCATATGAGGGTAGTTGATTGATTGGTTTTTGTGAGGGTTTTTGTTGTTGACGATGGATGAATGGGTGAATAGTAAAAGTAAATAGGTATAAGGGAGGGGAAGGAGGAGGGGGGTGTTTTTGGCCCTTCGCCCAAAAAATGTTGTTGAGGGGAAAATTAAGGGAAAGAATATACCACACATGAGGGTCAGCAACATTTTTTGTGCGCAAAATTTTGAAGAGGTTTGACGCCTATAAAAATTTTTTTGAAAGAAATGTTTGAAACCAGAAAGCACTGAATGGATGTTAAATCAGTAAGAACCTCCAAAATTCCCAAAAATAGATTTTTTGGCGCCTTCGGCACCACAAGAAAGTGCATTGAAATGCACAAAATGCTCAGTGGAAACAAGAAATTATTAGAAAAGATTCATTTAGGAGAGAAATATAAAAGATTTGAGCACGAATAAATATTTTCTAATTTAATTTGGAGTGTACTTTAAATTTGGAAATTTTGTCCCTATGTACTCTAAAATCGAGTTTTTTGTACTCTTGATTGGTATTTTGTCGATCGGAGCCCTGTGTTAAATCGTAAAATAAGCTAGAAGATGTTTTGGATGAAGAATTTAAGGTAAACGGATGGGGTGCGGATATCTAATGTAACACAATGTAGAGATATTAAAACGTAAATCATGTTTGTTAGTGTACAAGTTATTATCCCTCTAAAAATAAAAAAATAAGCTCAGCCATTTTTCTGTTAACAATGTAATACCATAAAACCTTTTTTAAGTAGATAAAGAGGAATTTTAATGAGCTACGTGAGGGAAGTGGATTTGGATGCTGAATTAGAAAAGTGAATAAAGAGAGGAGAGAGAGATGGTTTTTATGGCCAGCCATCTAACAAAAATTAAATTGGGTTTTTTACATGAAGGGGGGAATTTTTTTTATTTTTTACCGCGGCTGAAACAAATAGTAAATTACTAGAAAAAATTGGATAGAACGCGGTGAATAATGGAGATGTGCTTTTTGGTAGAGGGGAAGGGGGGAATAATGGCAGAGTAAGTGAGAAACACACGTTGAGATGGTGACACGACTTGGGCACAGTGATCCATTTGCACAGTAAGACTTTTGCACAGAGGACAGTTACACAGTGGACAATTGCACAGTAAAGTCTTGTTTATTCGCAAAACGACCTACCCATTTATTCGCAAAACGCCTGTTTAGTCGCGAAACGCTCCAAATAAACGCAAGGCTCATTCACCTATAGGTCATAACTTCGTTCAGAATCATCCAATCAAGATGATTTTGGTGTTAGCCGACTCAACTCAAAAAGCTCTTTCGAATGAGCTATAATTTGCATCTTCGAATTTTTTACCCCAGAAAACCGCTTGGTTTACTCTATTGTTTTTCGATTTTCGGGAGCCTATATCTCTGCGAGTTTTCGTCTCCCGCGAAAAACTTTTCCAACAACGGGAAAAATTGCTTATAGAACAAGGAAAATTGTTTTTGTTTAAGAAAAGCCATTTTATTATTAAAAACTTATCAGAAAGTCTAACACAAATGCACTTAACCACAAATTACTGTGCAATTGTCCACTGTGCAGATGCCCAATGTGCAATTGTCTTACTGTGCAAATGGATCACTGTGCCCGTGTCGGAGCGCCCGTTGAGATAATCGAATGGTGAAGGAAAATTTGTTTTATTTAATAAAAAATAAATAAAAATAAATTTTAGAAAAGCATAAAATAAAAAAATATATGATAATTTTTAGCAGACTAGGACATGGACACGGATTTAGCTACCCATATCCGGATATATTCGTGGGGGCAATAACCGTATCCGTTTATATTCGAGTAACTTTTTAGGCATATTCATCCGCGAGTATATGTGGTCATTATTTCTCACAATGATCGACTTGACTAAAATTTTCAAGTGATAAGATTTATTTAAATTCGAAGAATGGTTAGCATAAATTGAATTAAGTAAATCGAACTCAACTAGAGAATATGTAGAATCATTTTGATTATCGGCGAGTTTAATTTAGGCAATCTCGATCTCGTCCGACTCTTCTCGTATCCTAAAGTAATGGGAAATTTCGAATTTTAGGCACTTAAGTTAACGGCACCGCGACATTTGGGTGTGTCGGGTCTACTATAGTCAGTCGGGTCCCTAAGTGCCGGGTCCCCAAAAGTCGTCCCTAACTTTCGGGTCCTCAAAATATTATTAAGCAAAAATCATAAAAATATACAGATGCAAAAACAAAAAACACAGTGTAACTGATTTTCCAAAATTAGGTATACAAAAATTATAAATTTATAAAACAAGAATTAAGAATTCGTAAAAATAGATATTTAAAAATAATATGTATGTATGTAGTACATATTAAAAAATAAAAAAATTTGTCCATTCATCAACAAAAACCCGATCAAAACAACAAATCATTTAATAACATAAAATGTAAACAACTGACACAGGAAATGTTATACGTATATTTACGTACTTATATTTTCTCAAAAATAAAATATCAAAAAGAGAGAAAATTTAATATTATTTAGAGTAAAAATTTCTTTTATTTTTCGTGACACAAATAAAAGGACAGGAAATGTGTTGAGAGAAATTAAAATGCGCAGATGAATAAAAATAAAAAAGAATTATTTACTTAAAATTTTATATCTATCTATTTATTCACTCGTAATTTTTAAGTAAGATAATTGAGCGGAGAAATGCGAATAATCGAACATATGTAGGGGTAGTCCCAATTGTAGGGCTAGTCCGAAGGGTAGTCCCTATTCGAACATATAGGAACTACTCCTCGGATCAAGGGATTTAACGATCCACCCGAAACAATGAACTTTCTCTTCGGTACCTTAGAGTTCGTTGTATCCAGATTCGACTGATAAGATGTGGATAACAAGGAGATGAGACCTCAAAATTTTAAAAAGAAAAAAGCATTTTTGTGGATTTTTTGGATCTCCATCAATGCCGTGTCGAAAAAATATAGAAATTTTGAAAAGAAAAAAGAAATTTTTCAAAAATTTCTGAAAAAGATAATCGAAAGAAAAAGGGACGAGATTCGTGAATCAAAATTTTCCGCGTACACTCTGTCACAAAAGTATAAGCACCCCTAAATTTTTTTTGAAAACACATGATCCCTTCACATTATTTGTTTTATTTTTTTCCTACATTAGCAGGGATCCAAAACATAACTAAAAATTAAGTTTCAGAAAATTCTATCGATTTAAAAATTTTAAAATTGAATTTTCTCGAAAATCATCTGTCACAAAAGTATAAGCACCCCTGTGAAAATTTTATTTCTACTTATTTTAAAATTCTACAAAAAATACAGTAAATATGTCTATCGATATTATGAAAAATAAAAAAAGAATTAGGCCGATATCTCATTCCAGTGTCGAGATCTCGATACCCTGAAAATCAACGTAAAACAGGGTTTTTCAACTTCAAAAAAATATTTTCTAGAAAAATTATTTCAGCAAGTTATTAAGTTTTAAATTTCTAAAGAGCAAAAAACGCCCAAATGCCCCATAAAATTAGCTCCTGAGGATTAACGTCCTGTATATCCCTATTGAATTTTTTCTAAAAAATAAGATTCATGCTATCTTGTAGCAAATTTAAAGGGCTTTCGAATGAGCTCAAATTGAAAATTTAAAACAAACCATAAGGGGTCGAAAAATTTTTTTGAAGTTGAAAAACCCTGTTTTACGTTGATTTTCAGGGTATCGAGATCTCGACACTGGAATGAGATATCGGCCTAATTCTTTTTTTATTTTTCATAATATCGATAGACATATTTACTGTATTTTTTGTAGAATTTTAAAATAAGTAGAAATAAAATTTTCACAGGGGTGCTTATACTTTTGTGACAGATGATTTTCGAGAAAATTCAATTTTAAAATTTTTAAATCAATAGAATTTTCTGAAACTTTATTTTTAGTTATGTTTTGGATCCCTGCTAATGTAGGAAAAAAATAAAACAAATAATGTGAAGGGATCATGTGTTTTCAAAAAAAATTTAGGGGTGCTTATACTTTTGTGACAGAGTGTATTACGATATAAAAATCCACTCACGATTTCGAGAATTTTTGCGCATTCCTTTAATTCCCTTATAAACAGCACAGAATTTCTATTGGGTCTGATCGCGTTTTTTGGTCCTTCAGGCTTAAATCATAATTTTCTACTACTTAGGAATGATTTTCAAATTTAGAACTAGACAAGGCTGCGACTTATTCATGAAATCAAAGGCAAAAGGTTTTTTTAATTTCTTTAAAAATTGTGCAAATATTTCAACACAATTTTTGCTTCGCAACAACAAAAACGAAAAGAAATACTCTGAATGAATTAAAAATATACATACATAGTACTTCAAACTCTACACTAAAACAACCAAAATAAAATAAATAAAAATATATCCCCCCAACAACCACACAGCCGCGCAAGCACTCAACCATTGATTCGCGCACTAAATAAAACTATAAACATACTCATGGAGGCAGCAAGCCAACATGGCTCGTTAAAAGAGGAAAGAAGTAAATTTTAATGGCGGCTCTCCATGGTTATAAGAGGGGGATATTTACTAATAAAAATGGAAGAAAAGAATTGTAAAGAGAATGAAGTTGGATTGAGAGGAGGGAATATTTATAGAATTTAAGAATTTGATAATAGTTTTATAGTTGATAATAGTGTAATAGTTTTGATAATAGTTTAATAGTCTCATTCATATAGCTCAAAAAATAGAGATTATGGATACTACTTATGTGTTGTAATGTTGTATATCAAAATATCAGAATTAGGACCATCAAGCGTCTCTCTGAACCTCAAATGTTTACGCTGTTTGTTTTTTGTATCGTAACTTTGTTAAAACTTTAATTATGGTATTCCATTGTTTTTCGACTAAGCTTGATAAGCGCTTTCGAATGAGCTATAATAAGCATATTCAAATTTTCCACCTAAGGAATAGCTTGACCATAGTTTTTGACCATTTTGAGGCCTGTATCTCGGCCAATAGTGTTGTCCCAATAAAATTTTTGTGTCATTCTACGCAGTTCGTCAAGCCCTCACGATTGAAATAAAATTTATCTCAATAGGAATCTTGTTAATATGTATTCTAAAATTATTTATAAAATTTGTTAGAAGGAAAAGGAACAAAAAACTCTTTTATCAAAAAAATAATTTCCACTAAATAGGCAAAGTTTTTATTTATTCCTAGATTAAAACTGATCTAGACAAGACAAAATTTTAATAAAATTTTTTCTCTTTTATGGCCAAAAAACAGGTTTATAATAGCGTGAAATCATCAAAAAATTTAATTTAAAAATAGATTAGAATGGACAAGAATGGTAGAATTATGTAGTTAAATTGTATGAAAAATAGATTAAAATTGGAAAGAATAAATAAATTTTAAAATGAAAATAGATGGAATAGGTTGGAATAATATAATAATATTTATTTATTTTACAGATTTTATGTCATAGGAATCCGCCCGGGACTTTGCTTGATCCCATTCCCGCTAAATCACCATCGAATGTCCAAGGTAACATTATGACCCCTCTTTTTTTTGCACAAAATTTTTAGTATACGGAACAAAATACACAAATTATAGATAGAATTTTTACATATGTAAAATTGAAGAATGATATAGAAAATAAAGAATGAATCATGATTATTAAATCTTAGTGTTTCAGCGGAAACGAAACATTAACAGGAACCGGAACTAGAACTTCCGGTGAAACACAATTAAATATATATAATTAAGCGTATAAAATCAAAATATCTTAACTAAATATTTACAAAAATTCAAGTTTGTTTATTATTTATATTATTATTATTCTTGTTTCCCTTATCACTTTTAATAAACAATGGCTGGTTTGGTGATACTCTGTTCTTTGGAATTAATTTGCCAAATACTGATTTATATGCATTTCTGTATTCTGCACTAAAATTAAAATAAATTTTAGAAAAATTAAAATTTATATAAAATTATAGTTTATGGAAGAAAGCCTGGAGGATGCAGTCCTGATTACGAAAAAAATTCTAGATCTAGAATTCCAATTATCAAACTTTTATATCTTACTTGCAACTAATTAAAATTATAGCATTAATTCCAGCTGTAAATATGTAAATACAAGTTATAATAGAATTTGTCAAAATTATAACATTGGCAGTAATTATAGACAATTGTTGATTTGATGTTGAAATAAATAAAGATATCAAAAAATTTGTAATTATAATTATCAAAACGCTTAAATTATTTCTTCCTATAGAAGAAATTAACCATCCGAAAATTAAAATTAAAGAAATAATCAGAACAGATCGAAGAATCCGAAAAGAATTTTTCACAATTGCTTTTATATCTAGAAAATAGTTTTTTTTTGTTAAACTTTTTTAATATTTTAAAGAATTTTGTTAGAATTTTTTATAAAAATATATTCCAAATGTTTAATTTGAACGTATGGAAATGCTTTTGATTAGCAATTATTGTAATTTAAAAGAAATAGTTTTTCTGGACGATCATTATTCGGTGAAATTTGATTTTTTTTCTTAAAATATTTTTTTCCAAAGGAAGACCAAATAATTTTACAAAATATTATAAAATAATTGAAAAGAGAAAGTAAAATAATTATTTTGCTGTAATAATTATTTAATAAATCAGAATATAATCCAGAATTGCAGAAAATCAAACTGAAAGGATTAAAAACAAAAAATTTTTTTAATTTATTATTTTACTTGTCAAAAGTTATATTTATTGTTGTTAAAATATTAAATTGAAAATAAGAAATAATTCCTCCAAAAAATAAACAAATTCCATAAATTATTATATATGAACTAGAGCCCGGACCGATTCGATTTTTTATCGATATTTATCGATATTTTTCGATATTTTTTTTCGATATTTATCGAAAAAATATCGACCGAGAAAATTTTGACTTTTTCGATATTTTTCGATATTCGATATTTTTTCGATATTTATCGAAAAATATCGACCGACAAAATTTAAAAATCGAAACAATCGACCGACCAAATTACAAAAAATCGAAAAAAATATCGAACGTCATTTTTGACAAAAATATGAATTTTTGGCACAAAAAGGATGCATTTTTGCTTCTTGCCCATCGGAAATTCAAAAAATTTTCGCCGCGGCGCAAAAAATTTTGCAACTTGACCTTCCGAGATTCTCATAAGATTGTTAGAATATCCTATCTTGTCCCATTAAGTCATCATATTCCCTCGATACCCCTACAAAACACTGATATGAATTTAAAAAATTTCGGTAGATTAAGGGAGATTTCAGTGGGTTATGAGAAGATTTGGTGGGATATTTGAGATATCCAGGATCATGAGGATATTGTGGATATCCGGGATATTCGACTATTTGTATAACTAATAGAGGATTAAGTGGATAAAATGGATCTCAAGGATCAAGACGGACTTTGGGAGAGATGGATATCAAAACGGATATCAAATGCCAAGATTTTTTATCCTCTGATATCTCTTTATCCGCCGATATCTCTCTTAATCCACAAATCACTTGATATCCCTCATGATCTCATAAATCCACAATACAGTCTTAATACCTCTAAATCCATCGATACACACTCGTCCTTCAATATCCCCCTTAATTCCTTAAAATCCATTATCCCTACATCTTCTATAGTGAGGTCCGGCAGTAGTTTTCCATAATTATTAATGATAGTGGCGGCGCAAAAGTCGTCCGGCGCAAAAGTCACGGCGCAAAGGTCGCCCGGCGCAAAAGTCACGGAACCATTTAGACCAGCTTTAAGGTAGGTATCACGGATCGTGCCTTCCTAATACCAAAAATCGGGAATTCCCAAAATCTGAAGTTCTTACTTGCAAATGATTAAAATTATTGCATTAATTCCAGTTGTAATTATGTAGATAAAAGTTATAATAATATTTGCCACATACAAAATGCCAGTATTTATAGAAAGTTTTAGAGTAAATAAGTTTGCCAAAAAAGTGCTAATTATAAATATTAATTGAAGTATATTATTTCTTGCTATAGAAGAAAATAACCACCCAATAATGAGAACTAAAGAAATTATCAGAACAGAACGAAGAATTCGAAAAGAATTTTTCACAATTGCTTTTATATCTTGAAAATTATTTTTTGTTAAAATAAATATTATAATAATAAATATACATAATAGTTTAATCTCTAAGGGAAGATAAATATCTTCCCGAGGGGAGGATTTTAATTTGATTCAGAAATGCTTTTACATCTTGAAAATTATTTATTTTGTTAATTTTTTTAATATTTTAAAGAACTTTGTTTTGAATTTTTTTATAAAAAAAATAAAAATAATTGATTATTTTTCTACATATTACTATTTACCCTTCTCTGGACGATCATTATTTGAAGAATTAAGATTTTTTGGCTTAAAATATTTTTTTCCAAAGGAAGACCAAATAATTTTACAAAATATTATAAAATAATTGAAAAGAGAAAATAAAATAATTGTTATGCTGTAATAGCTTTCAATTAAATTAGTGTATAATTCAGTATTACAATAAAGCAAACTGAAATGATTTTAAAAAATTTTGTTTTTAATTTACAACTTTACTTGTCAAAAGGTGTATTTATTTTTAAAATAATATTAAATTGAAAATAAGCAATAATTCCACCAAAAAATAAACAAATACCATAAATTGTTATATATGAACGAAACATTGTGGAATCAGGAATTACATGCATTCTGTTAAACAAAGTTAGTTAGAGTTAGTTAAAAAAGATTTCTTTTCATCGTATCCTCATGTAAAACATGAAATGCATATCTGCTTATCCTTAAGTGGGTTGTTCCCCGACTGGAAGGGGGGGGGAGGGAGGGTGAATGCCAAGGGGAAATAATTTCACACAGGCAACAAAGGAAGCTCTCAAATTCCCCAACTTTCGGGGACGGCGATAACCCTATTCATAAGCCATATTAAATAATTTATGAAAAAACCTTAAAGGAAATAAAACAATCAACATTCTTTCAAGAGAAAGAAAGAAAATAGCCAAAAAAGAAGAATAAGACCCAATAGTTGACATTAAAGATATCCAAAAACATATTTTATAATTAATTGTTGTAATACCAAATAAGAAACAAATAAAATTAATAATAAATGGAGTTAGAGCAAATATTTGACAAAAAGAATCAAATGGAAGTAATAAATTGGACTGAATTTGATTAAATATTAATGATGTTAAATGAGTTATTTAAATGCAAAATAACTAGATTTTTCATGTAAAAACTAATTATCTCTAGCTAAAATACACATAAAAATGCTCAAGCTCATATTTATCATTTTAATTAATTTACTTTGACTTAATAGAAATTAAGCACTTATGAAGTAATTGTTTAATAGAGGCAACTATTGTGGTATTATCCTAAAATCTGAAATCCGCCCAGACTTTTTTCGACAGGCCATTTACAGGTCTGTGTTAGGTCCCTATTTTTCTGAATTTCAATCAAAATAAACATAATAAAATATTTTTTACTTTTAATTTTTTAAAAGAGACAAATATTAAACTAATATTTAATAACATAGAAATTAGTGCAAAAATAGCTGGAACAATAATATAAGGAAATTTTGTACTCCAAACTCCTATTTTTAATGAATTTTGCAAAGCATTGTTGAATTGAGGAGACTGAAATTTATAAAAACTGAACTATATTAATTAATAAACTTACAGAAATTAAATTTAAATAATATTTATATGTACATTCAGCAACAATTAATTGATGATTTATATTTATAAATAAAAAATCAAAAATTGTTTTAATATTTAATAAATCTAATAAATTGAATTTAATTGTTAAATTATTATAATCATCTTTAGACGGTGCTATTATATTTAAATAATTACAAATATCTCCATTTTGTAAATATGTTGACAATGATGCAGATAAATTATTATTTAAATTCATTTTAATTTTTTTAAAAATTATATCTTAAATTATAAATATTATATTATTATAATAACATTTATTAGTACGTTTTAAATAATTTGATTAAAAAATTAAAAGCATTTCTTGGTTTTTCTATGAAATAATTATTAAATAAAGTGTAAAAGTGACAATTTATACTTTAACAAAAATTATAAAAAAAATTTTTAAAAATTGGCAGGTGTAGATTTTTAAATATAAACATGTTTGTTATTTTTTAATGCCAAAGTTTAAATAATTCTTATTATATGGAATAAATTTAAATAAATTATTTATAAGATTAAATAAATTTTGCTAACGTCATAAATCAGTTTACCTTTTCTTTATGACATTAAAAAGATTACCGTATTTCCCATATTAGAGCCCCACCCTCTGTAAGAGCCCCACCCTGAAATTTTCAAAAATTCATATCTCCATTGAAAACTATGATTTTTATCTACTGTTTTTTGATTTTAGGCTAGAAAATTGCGTAGAATCAGAATATTTTAACAGTATTAATCTAAAAAATTTATCCGCGAAAATACGGATTTTAAATATCCGGCCAAATCCATAATATCACAAATAGCTTGACGAATTTTGATTTTTGAGAAAAACGCTCAAAAATGTCAAACTAGATTATACAAAAGCTTTCGATTGATATATAAATCAAAATAATGCTATTTATATTTCATTTTTAAATCAAAGTGACCGCGAACTTATGACTCACCCTAATATTACCTGTATTATCATAATAACATTATCTTTAAAGGGTTTATTTTATTTTTACGTTTTAAATAATTTAATTAAAAAATTAAAAGGAATTTTTAGTTTTTCTATAAAATAATAATTAAATTAAGTGTAAAAGTGACACTTTATACTTTAACATAAGTTTTATAAAAAATTTTTAAAAATTGGCAGGTGTAGATTTTTTAAAGATAAACATGTTTGTTACATTTAAAATGTCAAAGTTTAAATAAATAATTCTTATTATATGATATTTCTTATTAACTTTATAATTCTTATTAACTCTTATTAACTTAATAATTCTTATTAACTTTAATAAATTATTCATATGATTAAATAAATTTTGTTAACGTCATTAATCAGTTTACCATTTTCTTTACGACATAAAAAAGATTACGAAATGAAAAATATAATATTGCAAAATAACATGATAACCTTTTATCTAATTAAAATTAAATTTTACTTTCATAATTGTATCAATTAATCTGGAAACCCTCCAAGCAAAAAATATCCCGCTCAAATTTACGCAAGCATACATATCAGCCACTATATTGATACTTTTTGATAATACTTATAAGCCAATATCTTGATTATTCTTGATAAATCTCGAAATACATGAGATCGTTAAAGCGAACATTAAATGTCTGTAAAATTCCTACGATTTTGATATTTTTTCTTCAACAACCAAGAAAAGAAAACAAATTTATTAAAAGTATGAATAAATGGATTAAAATTCAGTTTGAAAGCCTCGACAAAACTACAGCCTAAAAATCAACAAAAAATCAGAAGAAAAAAATCAGAAGAAAAAATCAGAACAAAAAAATCAGAAAAAAATCAGAACAGAAAAATCAGAACAAAAAAATCAGAAAAAAATCAGAACAAAAAAATCAGAAAAAAATCAGAACAAAAAAATCAGAAAAAAATCAGAACAAAAAAATCAGAAAAAAATCAGAACAAAAAAATCAGAAAAAAATCAGAACAAAAAAATCAGAAAAAAATCAGAACAAAAAAATCAGAAAAAAATCAGAACAAAAAAATCAGAAAAAAATCAGAACAAAAAAATCAGAAAAAAATCAGAACAAAAAAATCAGAAAAAAATCAGAACAAAAAAATCAGAAAAAAATCAGAACAAAAAAAATCAGAAAAAAATCAGAACAAAAAAATCAGAAAAAAATCAGAACAAAAAAATCAGAAAATAATCAGAACAAAAAAATCAGAAAAAAATCAGAACAAAAAAATCAGAAAAAAATCAGAACAAAAAAATCAGAAAAAAATCAGAACAAAAAAATCAGAAAAAAATCAGAACAAAAAAATCAGAAAAAAATCAGAACAAAAAAATCAGAAAAAAATCAGAACAAAAAAATCAGAAAAAAATCAGAACAAAAAAATCAGAAAAAAATCAGAACAAAAAAAATCAGAAAAAAATCAGAACAAAAAAATCAGAAAAAAATCAGAACAAAAAAATCAGAAAAAAATCAGAACAAAAAAATCAGAAAAAAATCAGAACAAAAAAATCAGAAAAAAATCAGAACAAAAAAATCAGAAAAAAATCAGAACAAAAAAATCAGAAAAAAATCAGAACAAAAAAATCAGAAAAAAATCAGAACAAAAAAAATCAGAAAAAAATCAGAACAAAAAAATCAGAAAAAAATCAGAACAAAAAAATCAGAAAATAATCAGAACAAAAAAATCAAAACAAAAAAATAAAAATAGATGGAATAGGTTGGATTAATAAAATAAATTTATTTTAAAGGGTTTGTGTGTAGGAATCCTCCCGGACAATTCTTGATCTTGTTCCCGCTAAATCTAAATCGAATGGCTAAGGTACATTGTGACCCCTCTCCTTTTGCACAAAATTTTAGTATACGGATCAAACTAAAATTATAGCATTTTTACATAAAATCGAAGAATTTCATGAAATAAAATATAAAATAAAGAATACAAAATAAAGAATAAATCAAGAGTATTAAAATATATAATTAAACGTATAAAATTAAAATACAAAAATTCAAGTTTGTTTATTATTTATATTATTATTCTTATTGTTCACCTTATCACTTTTAATAAACAATGGCTGGTTTGGTGACACTTTGTTCTTTGGAATTAATTTGCCAAATACTGATTTATATGCATTTCTGTATTCTGAGCTATAAATTTAAAAATAATTTTTATTACAAATTCATTAAAATTAATTTATATAAAATCAAGGTTTTTTGGAAGAAAGCCAGGATGTTGGAATCATGATTACAACGAAAAAAAATAAATTTTAGAAGGGGAGTCTTAATTATAAAATTGAACATTCTTACTTGCAACTAATTAAAATTATGGCATTAATTCCAGCTGTAAATATGTAAATACAAATTATAATAGAACTTGTCAAAGAAAGAACATTGCTAATAATTATAGAAAATTGTTGATTTGACTTTGGAATAAATAAAGATGTCAAAAATATTGTAATTATATTCATTAAAATCATTATATTATTCCTTTCAATAGAAGAAATTAACCATCCGAAAATTAAAATTAAAGAAATAATCAGAACAGAACGAAGAATCCGAAAAGAATTTTTCACAATTGCTTTTATATCTAGAAAATTGGATTTTTTTGTTAAAGTTTTTTAATATTTTAAAGAATTTTGTTTGAATTTTTAATAAAAATATATTCCAAATGTTTAATTTGAACGTATGGAAATGCTTTTGATTAGCAATTATTGTAATTTAAATTATTTTGTATCCCAAGAAATAGTTAAATTTTCTTTACTATTTTTGAATTTTCATTAAATTGTAATATTTTTAATTAGTATTATAACAAAATTAATTAAATGACTATTATATTATTTCTCTCAACAGAAGATATTAACCATACGAAAATTAGTATTAAAGAAATAATCAGATTATTACAGTAAATCAAACTGAAATGATTAAAAACAAACCTTTCTCCGGACGATCATTATTAGGTGAAATTTGATTTTTTTTCTTAAAATATTTTTTCCCAAAGGAAGACCAAATAATTTTACAAAATATTATAAAATAATTGAAAAGAGAAAGTGTTATAATTGTTTTGCTGTAAAAATTACTTAAAAAATCAGAATATAATCCGGAATTACAGTAAATCAAACTAAAAAGATTAAGACAAGATATGATTTTAATTTATTATTATTTTACTTGTCAAAAGTTATATTTATTGTTGTTAAAATATTAAATTGAAAATAAGAAATAATTCCTCCAAAAAATAAACAAATTCCATAAATTATTATATATGAACGAAACATGGTGGAATCAGGAATTACGTGCATTCTGATAAAATAAATTTATTAGTTAAAGTTTGTTAAAAACGATTTCCTTTTGTCGTATCCTCGTGTAAGACATGAAATGGCATGTTTGATAATCCATAAGTGGGTCCACGGGTTCCTCGACTTTCGAGGACGGCGACAACCCTATTCATAAGCCATATTAAATAATTTCAAAAACCTTAAAGGAAATAAAACAATCAACATTCTTTCAAATGAAAGAAAGAAAATAGCCAAAAAAGAAGAATAAGACCCAATAGTTGATATTAAAGATATCCAAAAACATATTTTATAATTAATTGTTGTAATACCAAATAAGAAACAAATAAAATTAATAATAAATGGAGTTAGAGCAAATATTTGACAAAAAGAATCAAATGGAAGTAATAAATTGGACTGAAATTTTATTTAAATAATTCTGATTAAAATATTAAATTATTTAAATGCAAAATAACTAGATTTTTCATGTAAAAACTAATTATCTCTAGCTATAATACACATCAAAATGCTCAAGCTCATATTTATCATTATAATTAATTTACTTTGACTTAATAGAAATTAAGGCTTAATGAAGTAATTGTTTAATAGAGGCAACTATTGTGGTATTATCCTAATATCAGAAATCCGCCCAATTTTTTTCGACAGGCTTTTTACAGGTCTGTGTTAGGTCCCTATTTTTCTGAATTTCAATCTAAATAAACTTTATAAAATATTTTTTACTTTTAATTTTTTGAAAGAGACAAATATTAAACTAATATTTAATAAAGTAGAAATAATTGCAAAAATAGCTGGAACAATAATAAAAGGAAATTTTGTACTCCAAATTCCTATATTTAATGAATTTTGCAAAGCATTGTTGAATTGAGGAGACTGAAATTTATAGAAATTGAAATATATTAATTAATAAACTTACAGAAATTAAATTTAAATAATATTTATATGTACATTCAGCAACAATTTGTTGATGATTTATATTTATAAATAAAAAATCAAAAATTGTTTTATTATTTAAAGAATCTAATATATCGAATTTAAGTGTTAAATTATTTGAATCGTCTTTAGACGGTGCTATTATATTTAAATAATTACAAATATCTCCATTTTGTAAATATGTTGACAATGACGCAGATAAATTATTATTTAAATTCATTTTAATGTTTTAAAAATTATATATTAAATTATAAATATTATTATAATAATATTATCTTTAAAGGATTTATTTTATTCATTTATACCTTTTACGTTTTAAATAATTAAAAATTAAAAGGAATTTTTAGTTTTTCTATGAAATAATAATTAAATAAAGTGTAAAAGTGACAATTTATACTTTAACATAAATTTTATAAAAAAATTTAGAAAAATTGGCAGGTGTAGATTTTCTAGAGATAAACATGTTTGTTACATTTAAATGCCAAAGTTTAAATAAATAATTCTTATTATATGGAATAAACCTTAAATAAATTATTCATAAAATTAAATAAATTTTGTTAACGTCATAAATCAGATTACCTTTTCTTTACAATATTAAAAAGATTACGAAATGACAAGCACATAATATTGCGGAATAACATGATAACCTTTTATCTGATCAAAATTTATTTTTCCTTTCATAATTGAAACAATTAATGTGGAAACCCTTAAAGCAAAACAAAATTATTTAGTATTCAAGACGATACATTCAAATTTCCAGAAGCATATCTAAAGTAATCAAGTATCTTGATTACTTTTTGATAAATCTCGATATACATTGGGATCGTTAAAGCGAACATTAAATGTATGTAAAAGTCCTACAATTTTGATATTTTTTCTCCAACAACCAAAAAAGAAGAAAAAAGAATGAGTGTGATGATAGGTGACCTGAAGAGGAAAATACAGTTTATTTATACAAACGAAAAACTTCTCCCACAATTTCTCATTGTCTTTTCTGTCGTATGACATGAGAGATTTTCATGTAAGGGCAGTAGAGATCGATATTTTCAAAAATCCTGGATCTGGATTCTGGATCTGGATTCAGTTTAGTAACCTGGACAAGATTCTTGATCTGGATCCAGAAAAAATCCAGACTGGATCCAGATCCAGACCGATCTCTAAAGGGCAGCATAAATGCAGAATTCTATTCAAATATTTATTGAAAAACTTTAAGCCGTCAATTAAAATGGCACAGACATTAATTTTGGCAAACAACATCAAATTAAAAAATGTAAAATATTAAAAAATTGGCAGGTGCATATTTATCGAAATAGACATATTTTTGTTTAAAATGTTCTTTTAAAATGGCAAATTGAAATTGTAAATTTAAATATATAAATAATGGTTCTAATTAACTTTATGAGTCCAATCAAAATTTATAAGTCCATAGGAAATTTATGAGTCCAATCATATTTTATTAGATTTTATTAAATATTACATGCATTAATTAATACATTAAAAAAAGAATAGCATTATGATGCTATATGCGCGTCAGCGAGGCGCTTGTGCTGAGTATGCGGCACGCAAGGTGCTTTGCACTAGAGTTAAGCGGTATCGGGATTTAGAGAAAAACCTGGGATCGGGATTTAGGAATGGTGATCCCGATCCCGGATCCCGACACGGGATCGGGATTTGCCGAAATCGGGATCGGGATTTGGAATGGAGATCCCGATCTCGATCCCGAATCGGGACCGGTATTGAAAAATCGGGATCGGGATTTACTAAAAAATTTTTTAAAAACTTTTAAATTTTTATTTTCTTCACATACGACTCAATATAATTCTAAAATTTCTACTGCGGTGCTGAAATAATGAGTTTATGTCTCATAGACGCATGATTTACTTTCCCGTTCAGGGGATTAAGGGAGGATAAGGTATGTAGGGGGAGGGGGATAAAAGGGATTAGGCTTATCCCATTTTAAGCGCCGCAGGCAAAAATTTTGAAAAATTTGGAAGGATTAGGGGCCAGATTTTCTTTTTTTTAAGCGCCGCAGGCAATATTTTTAATTTTGGAAGGTCAAGGGCATTCAAGTTAAACGTTCAAGTCTATACGATTAAGTGCGTTCAAGTCTATACGATTAATGTGGACGATTAAGAGCTGAGTTGAGGGATTAAGTGATATATTCATGTAGTAATATTTCTTAAGCCCTCGATTTCTCTTCAAATCTAACTTGATCCTTTTAAATTCACCGATATCCATCTATACTCCAAATCCACCGATACTCCCCTCAACCCTTCTTGATCCCTCGATATCACACCAAATCACTCAATATTTCGTTAATGTTGTAATGAAGCTTTGTTCATTTTTACGGCGCCGCAGGCAAAAATTTTGAGAATTTTGGATGGCAAGATGCCAAATTTCTTCCATTTTCTGCGCCGCAGGCGAAAATTTTTCTTACTTTCATGCCTCCCCTCTTCTGTTAACTTTATTTTGCAGACTTCTAGTCAATTTATAAAGTCGGGATTTTCATCGGGATCTGATGCACATCCCGATCCCGGATCCCGGCTCGGGATTGAGATTGGCCGGGATCGGGATATATATTTCGGGAGCAGGATCAGAAAAATCGGGATCGGGATTTGAAAAACCCGGGATAATCCCGCCCGATCCCGACCGGGATCCCGATCCCGCTCAACCCTACTTTGCACTTGCAACGTCAAGTGCTTTCAAATAAGCATAAAATAAAATTTTTATTTTACCTTAAGGGGTCGAAAATATTTTTAAAGCGTCTACGTCCGTAGTAATCCGTCCGGAATTTAGCGGGAATCCCCATCGAATGATATTCCAAGGTACAATTATGACCCATCTTTTTTTGCACAAAATTTTTATTGTACTGATCAAAATACAAATTATAGCATACTCACATAAAATCGAAGAATTTTTATGATATAGAAAATAAAGAATGAATCAAGAGTATTAAATCTTAGTGTTTCACCGGAACCGAAATTTTGACCAAAACCGGAACTAGAGTTTCCAGTGAAACACAATTAAATATAAATAATTAAACGTATAAAATCAAAATATCTTAACTAAATATTTACAATAATTCAAGTTTGTTGATTATTTAAATTATTATTTCTATTGTTCCCCTTATCACTTTTAATAAACAATGGCTGGTTTGGTGACACTTTGTTCTTTGGAATTAATTTGCCAAATACTGATTTATATGCCTTTCTGTATTCTGAACTATAAATAAAATTTTTATTAAAAATTCATCAAAATTAATTTAGGTATATAAAATAAAAGTTTTTTGAAAGAAAGCCAGGAAGGTGCATTAATGATTACAAAAAAAATAAAATTTTAGAAGGGGAATTTTAATTATTGAAATTGGGCATTCTTACTTGCAGATAATTAAAATTATAGCATTAATTCCAGCTGTAAATATGTAAATACAAATTATAATAGAACTTGTCAAATTTGTAACATTGGCAGTAATTATATAAAATTGTTGATTAGATTTCGGAATAAAGAAGCCTGCCAAAAATGTTGTAATTATATTTATTAACAATATTATATTATTTCTTGCTATCGAAGAAATTAACCATCCGAAAATTAGAATTAGAGAGATAATCAGAACAGAGCGAAGAATTCGAAAAGAATTTTTCACAATTGCTTTTATATCTAGAAAATTGGATTTTTTTGTTAAACTTTTTTAATATTTTAAAGAATTTTGTATGAATTTTTTCTAAAAATATATTTCAAATGTTTAATTTGAACGTATGGAAATGCTTTTGATTAGCAATTATTGTAATTTAAATTATTTGTATCCCAAGAAATAGTTATATTTCCTTACATACAATTAAATTTTCATTAAATTTTAATATTTTCAATTAGTATTATACCTAATTTAATTAAATGACTATTATATTATTTCTCTCAACAGAAGATATTAACTATCCGAAAATTAGAATTAAAGAAATAATTATTACAGTAAATCAAACTGAAATGATAAAAACAAACCTTTTTCTGGACGATCATTATTCGGAGAAATTTGATTTTTTTTCTTAAAATATTTCTTCCCAAAAGAAGACCAAATAATTTTACAAAATATTATAAAATAATTGAAAACAGAAAGTAAAATAATTATTTTGCTGTAATAATTATTTAATAAATCAGAATATAATCCAGAATTGCAGAAAATCAAACTGAAATGATTAAAAACAAAATTTGGTTTGAATTTATTATTTTACTTGTCAAAAGGTGTATTTAACATTGTTAAAATATTAAATTGAAAATAAGAAATTATTCCTCCAAAAAATAAACAAATTCCATAAATTACTATATATGAACGAAACATTGTGGAATCAGGAATTACATGCATTCTGATAAAATAAATAAAGTAAAGTTAGTTAAAAAAGATTTCTTTTTGTCGCATCCTCATGTTAGCCATGAAATGGCATGTTTGCTTATTCATAAGTGGGTCCACGGGGAAATACTTTCGGGCAGATAGCAAAGGAAACCCCTCAATTCGGGGGCAGCACAATTCTATTCATAAGCCATATTAAATAATTTATGAAAAACCTTAAAGGAAATAAAACAATCAACATTCTTTCAAGAGAAAGAAAGAAAATAGCCAAAAAAGAAGAATAAGACCCAATAGTTGATATTAAAGATATCCAAAAACATATTTTATAATTAATTGTTGTAATACCAAATAAGAAACAAATAAAATTAATAATAAATGGAGTTAGAGCAAATATTTGACAAAAAGAATCAAATGGAAGTAATAAATTGGACTGAAATTTATTTAAATAATTCTGATTAAAATATTAAATTATTTAAAAGCGAAATAACTAGATTTTTCATGTAAAAACTAATTATCTCTAGCTAAAATGCACATAAAAATGCTCAAGCTCATATTTATCATTTTAATTAATTTACTTTGACTTAATTGGGGGAGGGGGAGGGCACTTTAACTTAATAGAAATTAAGCCTTTATGAAGTAATTGTTTAATAGAGGCAACAATTGTGAAATTATTGTGCCAAAACAAATCCTAAAATCAGAAATCCGCCCAGACTTTTTTTCGACAGGCCATTTACAATTTTTTCGACAGGACATTTACAAATCTGTGTTAGGTCCCTATTTTTGTGAATTTCAATTAAACTAAATTTAATAAAATATATTTTACTTTTAATTTTTTAAAAGAGACAAATATTAAACTAATATTTAATAACATAGAAATTAGTGCAAAAATAGCTGGAACAATAATAAAAGGAAATTTTGTACTCCAAACTCCTATTTTTAATGAATTTTGCAAAACATTGTTGAATTGAGGAGACTGAAATTTACAAAAATTGAAATATGTTTATTAATAAAATTACAGAAATTAAATTTAAATAATATTTATATGTACATTCAGCAACAATTAATTGATGATTTATATTTATGAATAAAAAATCAAAAATTGTTTTATTATTTAAAGCATCTAATAAATTGAATTTAAGTGTTAAATTATTATAATCGTCTTTAGACGGTGCTATTATATTTAAATAATTACAAATATCTCCATTTTGTAAATATGTTGACAATGATGCAGATAAATTATTATTTAAATTCATTTTAATTTTTTTAAAAATTATATCTTAAATTATAAATATTATATTATTATAATAACATTTATTAGTACGTTTTAAATAATTTAATTAAAAAATTAAAATGAATTTTTAGTTTTTCTATGAAATAATAATTAAATAAAGTGTAAAAGTGACAATTTATACTTCAACATAAATTTTATAAAAAAAATTTTTAAAAATTGGCAGATGTAGATTTTTTAAAGATAAACATGTTTGTTACATTTAAATGCCAAAGTTTAAATAAATAATGTTATTATATGGAATAAATTTGAATAAATTATTTATAAAATTAAATAAATTTTGTTAACGTCATTAAACAGTTTACACTTTTCTTTACGACATTAAAAGATTACAAAATGACAAGCACATACTAATGTTGCGGAATAACATGATAACCTTTTATCTAATCAAGATTTATTTTATCTTTCATAATTGTAATTAATGTAGAAACACTCAAAGCAAAAAATAATATACCTCCAAGACACCTCCAAAAAACATGTAGTATTCAAGACGATACATTAAAATTTCCACAAGCATATAAGCCACTATCTTGATTACTTTTTGGTAATCTCGATATACCGTATTTCCTAAAATAATACTCCCCCTGAATTAGTACTCCCCCCTTAAATAATACTCCCCTTTGGAGGAGGGTTGAAAAATAGTACTCCCCCCTTAAATAGTACTCCCCCTAAAATAGTACTCCCCCCTAAAATATTTTTTCCCTATATTTGAAAAAAATATAGTAGACTCAATGAATTATTTTATTGAAATCACTAATTTAATTATTTTATTTATTCTAAGTAGGGTTGTCGGTTTCACCTGATTCTTCGATAACCGAAACCGAACAACTTTCGGTTACCGAAAACGAACCGAAATTTTAACCTAAAATTTGTCGACGGTTAAAGAGATATATTGTGATTAGTTGGTGGGATAAAAGTGGATTTTGGGGATATAAGTGATTGTATCGGGTGATAAAATGTGTTCTGGGTTGATCAAGAGGGGCTAAAAGATATCATTGTATTATGGTTTCATAAAGTAATTTGAGGGAATAATGAAGGACAGTCATATTAGGTCATTTTGGTTGATTAAGAGTGATAAAGATATGAAATTGAATAATAAATCCTCATTAATCACCGATATTTCTTAGTTACCTCTAATCCAAAAATACACAGACATCCAAATCACTGATATCCAACTTATCTCATTTGATCCCTGGTTATCACGTCTAAATATGAATATCATATAATTCGTAGGGATATTGGAAGAACAAAAGGAATGTGGAGGATATCGGTTTTGGAGTGGAGGATATCGGAGATTAGAACATCTCTAGACACAGGATTACACTAGACACAGGTAAACGCTATACACAGGGGATTAGGTAATCTCCTGATAAATCCCCTTGAAGGATATCTAGGGGATTGATGCATATCAAGTGTATAAATGTTCAAGATGGATGTAGAAGTAAATTTAGATATCTAGCCTTATATCCCTCGATATCACTCCAAATTCACTAATCACACCAAATCCACTTGATCCGCCATTTTCAAATAACGAACTCTAACTCTAACATTTAGAATTTTGAAATAAATTTTCCTATAATAAAACATGGAGGAGGGTTGAAAAATAGTACTCCCCCCTAAATTACTACTCCCCCCTTAAATAATACTCCCCTTTGGAGAAGGGTTGAAAAATAGTACTCCCGGGAGTACTATTTTAGGAAATACGGTACATTGGGATCGTTAAGGCGAACATTAAATGTTTGTAAGTTTCCTAATATTTTAAAATTTTTTCTTCAGCAACAAAAAAAGAATACAAATCTATTAAAGGTTTGAATAATTGGATTAACAGCCGGTTAGAAAGAGATAAGAATTATCTAGCTGATAATGAGTGTGACGATAGGTGACTTGAAGAGGAAAACGCAGTTTATTTAGACACACGAAAAACTTTCATTTTCCATTTTCTTTCGGTCGCATAACGTCCGAGATTTTTATGTAAGAGCAGCATAAAAGCAGAATTCTATTCAAATATTTATTGAAAAACTTTAAGCCGTCAATTAAACCGGCACAGACATTAATTTTGGCAAACAATATCAAATTAATGAATGTAAAATATTAAAAAAATTGGCAGGTGTATATTTATTAAGATAAACATATTTTTGTTTAAATGTCCTTTTAAAATGCCAAGATTGAAATTGTAAATTTAAATATTTAAATATGTAATTTATTTGAATTAATTTAATAAAAAATTTCAATAACGTTAAGTGCAAAAAATTAATTTATATAATTTTTATTACGCAAATTGCTAAAGTATAAATAATCAAATCAAGGTTTGTTATCTTAATATGTATAAGGAAATAAAATGGCTATTTAAAAACTGAACGAAAAAAATAAATTTTATGCTGGAACTATTTACACAAATGCAACATGAGTCATGAAACGAACATTTCATAAAATGATATTCGTTATGTGAATAAAAATAGGACAGAATGAGTATATTGCAGACATAAAACAAAGTTGTTTAGTCTTATCACGTAGATTTTTGAATACTATATAATGCCTCTAACAAATAATTTAATCATTCAAAATTAACTAATTTTTGCTATGTCTGCGATAGACTATAAAGATCGGGGGTGTACGTGTTGGGTTGTAGTATATACATTAAAGATCCTGCCGTTCTGATACTCGAAATTGGTAATTACAAAATCGTAAATTCCAGAATTCGCAATATCGGCAATTATTTCCAATGTCAGCAGGATCTCTAGTTTACATAAATATGTACATAGTTTACACAAGAATAATACGACAAAACTTTTTGATGAACAAAATGGTCTGGATCCAGCTCTTTCTTTTTACATAGCAAAAATTTTTTTTACATCATTCTCAGTTCAAGCACTTTTTACAGTTTTTGAAACTTAAATATAAAATAAAAGAAAATTTTACTGATAATATTCTAAAAATGTGACCAAGAATAACATTAGTTTTTTTAATTTGGTTAAGATCGGATATATGTTTTCCGTGATGAAATATGGATGATTTTTTTCAATTTTTTCAAAATTTTTTTTTCAGTTTTTTTCGATTTTTGCCGTCGACTTTGGTGGTTCTATCAATAAGTGAATAGGCTTCACTAAGATAATTATTTTTTAAATGTTATTTATTTACCTTAGCGCCATTAACAACGTCCCAAAGAGTATAGCCGCTAGCATCATGTTGATTAGCTTTATCTTCTAAAATTTAGAATAGATCGTTGCTGATGTTTAAATTAATATTATAAGAGGTATCAAGCACAAAACTTGTATTTAATTGCTAATGAAAAGGAAAACAGAACTAATTATGTTTGGGTTCCGTGAGTATTGCGCCGTGAATTTTGCGACGGCGACTTTTGCGCCGCTACTTTCATTAAAAAAATATATGAATAAATACAGCCGGACCTCAATATAGTGTGTCCTCTTGGGCATAAAATTATGCCGTACGGGTTAGTCGATCCAAATATCCTGCTCGATACATATAGTGTATCGAGTATATATATGACTTAAATTACGTGCACCAAATATGAATAAAATGTAAAAAATTTAAATCATTAAAAATTTCAAATTACTTTACCTAAACCTAAGTTTTTAAGAAGATCAAGCCCTTTTAGCCGCTTTTCTGCCATATAATCTTCAATGTTTTATTTTTTAAAAATTAATATACAAGATATTATGAAAAAATTATTCTATTATAATCAAATTATGATACCTTTAGCTTGTGCACTATCGGCATCATCTTGAAGTTCATCTAGAAATATTTTTTTCAGAAAAATATTTTTTAGTTAATTTATTATTTTCGTTAATATGTACATATCAAACGACTGGCACAGCCCGGCTAAATTTTATTTAATCTAAATTTTACCAGGAATGTTCGCGCTTACAGGCGGATGAACTAAAGCTTTATATCCTCTCTTTTGGACATAAACGCCCGGTTGTTTGAAAAGAGGCACTTAAATAATAGTATTCAATTAATAAATTAAACTATTGAGACTTACAATTTGTGTTGCCACCATTATAAATTTGAAAAGGCCCTTCCGGCTCAGCTTGAGTGTTGCCATTATAGATCCGAAAAGGTCCCTTCTGCTCAGCTGGATATAAATTAATATATCCAATTTTTTGTTGTTCCAAATTTCCTGATAGAAAAATTATTTTATATGCATATATTTATTTAAAGCTTTAAATTTTCATTCATTTTTAATATGGAAATGCTATTTCGAATCAGTCCGATGTTTAAGCAATTCTTACTGGATTATTTTTCTAAAGCTGAACTCTCATTTAAACTTTTTTATTTAGATACCAAAATCGAGGTCAGACTTAAGTACTTAACAATTAGATACAATAAATACATCCCAATTAAGAATATTTTTTTAACTTCGGTCGGACATAGTATCTACGTAATATTTTAGGTTTTACACTATATATTTTCTGAGCCTCAATGTTATCTTATAGAAATCCACTGGTAAATAAACAGCATATTTATTAAAAATCATGCCTTTTTTAAAATTTGTTTTACTGATCGGAATGTGAGCATTTGGTTTAGACCCTGTTAGCTTTAAAAAATGAGTTGAATCTGAAATTTATTTATTTATTGAAGAAATAATTAAATTTATTGCCTTTAACAGAATTCACATGTTTAATCTCGAAAATAACAATTACAAGCTGTGATAATATCAAAAATTTCAAATATTTAATATCACACATTTTTAATAAATAATAATGCTCTAAATTAATTAATAATTTAAATAAAAAAACTTTAATGTAGCATAAATATGCAACTTGCGTTTTTTAAATAAAATCCGCAATATTCGGACAACTCATCTAAATATGTTGATAAGTTATTTTTTTTAATCACAACTTTTCGAGCAATGTTGCGTATCAAGGAAAAACGATACTTATTTGGCATACAGTCAATTTTTTTGTCAAATATTTTAAAAACGGTCAGTCTGATAAATGATTATAGAACTCATCGAGTTGTGACGAATGACACCGAATTCAAGATCTGACATAATTATGACATAAAGTAATCATATTAGGGTCGGAGAGACGCTTGTCTTTATATCTCGGCCATAAGTTACGACCGGTGGTTGATTTAGGGGTTTTTCGACACAGCTTGATGAGTTCTCGAATTCTATAATCTGATAACAGACTGTCCATTTTTAACATATTTAACAAAAGATCGATTGAAACGAAAGGGGGGGGGTGCAAATGACCACCGGAACGTGTTATAAATAAGTAAATTTAAACACCATAGATGACTTTTAATGCTTTTAAGCAAAAAAGTTTGAGAATTTGCCTTATTGTGACAGATGGTTAAATTTTAGCTCTTGCTGTCAAAAATTGGACATGTAGTAGTGTTTTTAAAATTTATTTTTAAACTTAAAATGTCTACTAATTATTCTACTAATCAACATAGCGCTCTTTATCCCACTCTATATTTTTTGGAATTTATTTTAAATTTTTTCCTTAATACGTTCCTCAATCCTTACGAGTTTAAGAGGATTTTAAAAGGAAAATATATTAAATATTAATAAATAAAACTAGCAATCCTATAATTTTTATTATTTTTTAATTAAATAAATATATTTTATTTAAAAAAATTAAAAGGAAAAATTTTCACTTAGACAAAAATTAATTTAAAATGCCTGCTATATTTTATTTACGACGCTAACGCAACTCTCGACATGTATAGTCTTTCAATAATTGACTGAATAATTGATTCAAGTCGTCTATATTTCCTCTTAATTTTTTTAAAAAATTGTCCGCAATTCTGTTTAAATATTTATTTTAATTTTTAACTTTATTTATTTATTGAAATTTATAAAAAAGTTTTTGTAATACTTTGTGAAATACTAATAGATATCCTTTAATTAGCAATATTTAACCGATAGGTTGCTTATTATAAAGTTAAATATAGAAAATGTCGGGACAGACTCGAACTTTTTTAGTTTTAAGATTCCCGCGTTTAGACAAAATTGCAAATTATCCAAAATAAATTTTGTGTAATCGGGAATGAATTAAAAAGATATGGAAATATTTCTAATGATAATATAAAAAAGTATTATAAGACTCAGTCACAATATATTTTCATAATTTTATAGGGGATTTGAAACTGTTTTGCGTCAAGTTTTATAAAATAAAAATGAGAAGAAACATAGTTAAGGTAACAAATTGGTAAATTACCTGCTTAGGTTTTGTTTCATTCTTCAACTTTTCAAAATCCCTCTGGGTTTCAAGCCTTTGACTTAGCATAGGGTGACGCTTACATGAAGCACGACTCAACAATTTTTTGAAAATTCGTCCTAAATTCAATTTTTACAACCTGAAACGTTATACCAGAACTACGAACAAACTAAATTAAATTTTGTCTTAGCTTAACATAAGTTAATTTAATAGTTTATCGACATTCCTCAACATCTGTTCACTTAATAGAAAATTATGCATAATTCATAATTTGCGGATTATTAATAAAAATGCATAAAAAGCTGTAGAAGTCTGAGGATGCCCTTAAACATGTGAGGGCAAACGCGCACAGACGTCACACAATTAAAAAATCCCCAACTCTTGTATAGACATCCATCGAATTTTAAATATTGCCAGACATAATGTCATATGGAAATTAAGTTTTAAAATGGGGAAATAGTAAAATAAAATAATTTATTGAATTTATTTTATTTAATAAATAAAAAATAATTTTTATTTAATTTCAAGTAAGTTTGTTAAAGAAATCTATATAAATACTCCTTTTCAACTCTGAGATAAATTTTGGAAAAAAATCAAATTTGTGGATCAAGCAAGACCTTTGTTTTTATGATCCCCGAAAATAGAAAATATTCGACGTTTTATGGTTGTTCATCTCAATTTCTAAAATAAAAATGAAAATTTTCCCGAAATATTTAGACTAAATTATAATTTTTCTACCATACTGAAAAAAATCCGAACATAAAAGTTTCGGTAAATTTATATTCAATTTTCTAACACCTAAATTAATTAAGTTTTATATCATAAGTTTATAAGCACTTTTTACAATTAAATTTCAAGCACTTTACATATCGTGTGAAAAAGAGTTTAATTTTTATTATTTTCTCAAGCAGGACATTCCAACATAAGCTCAATTCACCATGACACCTCAAAACCTTCAACATTAATTAATTACAAAAAAATTAATTATTTCATTTTCGAATTTAAACCTAGTATACCTTATAATTGACTTAATTGGTTTAATTTCTACTTTTTTTAGTTCATCTATTTCAAGGAAAACATTCACCAATTTAAAAACTTATTATATTGAATATAGTCTTTTTATTCTATTTAACATTCATGTCAAAATTTATTAAAATTTATTTAAAATAAATCTAATCATTTTTGCTTTACGTATTGTGGGAAAATAGAATTTAAATGTAAACATTTGTGTCACGCTAATTATACATACAATTATTTCTGTTTTATTAACAATTTTCTTAATAATTGTTTCATTTAAATAATTAGAGATAAAAAATGAGAGCAATCTTTAAGATTATGCCTACATATTAGTGATGCTCGGGTATCCCGATCCCTTCTCCCGACTCGGGAAAACTTCACGAGTTTTTGGCCTCTAGATCACGACTCCCGGTGTCAATTCTCGACTAAGGTGGGAAATTTTTACACCCCTAAGAATGGCTTTTTCTGATAAAATTTTATTTTTGAAAGGAAAAATAAGAGAGAACAAATATACTATTAATTTAGAATTTAATATATCTAAAAAAATAAAATGAATTTAAATAACAATTTATCTTCCTCATTGTCAACATATTTTCAAAATGGAGATATTTGTAATTATTTAAATATAACAACAACTTCAAAATTTGATGTTAATAATTTAGTCAATAAATTGAGTTTATTAGATTCTTTAAATAATAAAACAATTTTTGATTTTTTATTCATAAATATAAATCACCAACTAATTGTTGCTGAATGTACATATAAATTTAATTTAAATTTAATTTCTGTAAGTTTATTAATTAATATATTTCAATTTTCCTAAATTTCAGTCTCCCCAATACAACATTTTGCAAAATTCATTTATTAAAGGAATTTGGAGTACAAAATTTATTAATATTATTGTTCCAGCCATTTTTGCAATTATTTCTACTTTATTAAATACGAGTTTAATATTTGTCTCTTTTAAAAAATTAAAAGTAAAAAAAATATTTAAATAATTATCAAATTAAAAAACTATTTTAGTTGAATATCAGAAAAATTTAGGGAGCTGTTCCAGATAGCTCGGGTACAATATTTGATTGAGAAAGAGTTTTTGCAAAAGTTTAGCCACCGGGCAGGATTCGAACCTGCGACCACCTGCTAGTTGTTGCTAGGCGCTTTCGCTCACTATATGCAGGAGCTCTACCTCTGAGCTACCGGGGCATCGACTAATGCTTTCTCTTTTTCCTTATTAGATCGTTTAACCCCCGCCTAAGCGTTTTAAATGCTGCTAGGTGAATCATCCTTACAATTGATAAAAATCCCATCTATTTCATGATATACATAACAAATTTAGAAAAATAATAACATAATTTTCCCGTCTATATCAAGCTTCTAATTTATTAAGCAATAATTTTAATTAAATCGAAGAAGGTAATTAGAATCAGTAGTGTAAGGTTGAGATTTTTACGGGGCTTTGAATTTTTTAAATTCTCGTTGGCACATGGAAAAGCTAAATAATTCTCATTTAAATAATTTATTTAACATATTTAATCTTTAAATAAATTTTCAGTCCAATTTATTACTTCCATTTGATTCTTTTTGTCAAATATTTGCTCTAACTCCATTTATTATTAATTTTATTTGTTTCTTGTTTGGTATTACAACAATTAATTATAAAATATGTTTTTGGATATCTTTAATATCAACTATTGGGTCTTATTCTTCTTTTTTGGCTATTTTCTTTCTTTCCCTTGAAAGAATGTTGATTGTTTTATTTCCTTTAAGGTTTTTTCATAAATTATTTAATGGGATTATGAATAGGGTTGTCGCCGTCTCCGAAAGTCGAGAAATTTGAGAGTATCTTTTGCTGCCTCCCCGAAAGTTTTTCCCCGTGGCACTCACCCTCCCCCCAGTCAAAGAACAACCGACTTATGGGAACAACCCGCAACCCACTTATCTTTTTTAACTTTAACAAATTTATTTTACCAGAATGCATGTAATTCCTGATTCCACAATGTTTCGTTCATATATAATAATTTATGGAATTTGTTTATTTTTTGGTGGAATTATTTCTTATTTTCAATTTAATATTTCAACAATGTTAAATACACCTGTTGACAAGTAAAATAATAATAAATTAAAATCATATCTTGTCTTAATTTTTTCAGTTTGCTTTACTGCAATTCTGGACTATATTCTGATTTATTAAGTAATTATTACAGCAAAATAATTATTTTACTTTCTCTTTTCAATTATTTTATAATATTTTGTAAAATTATTTGGTCTTCCTTTGGGAAAAAATATTTTAAGCCAAAAAATCAAATTTCTCCGAATAATGATCGTCCAGAGAAAGGTAAATAATTTCTCAAAAACAATAACCAATTACAATTTGTCAAAATATTTTTCTCAATTTCTTTTTGAATAAATATTCTATCAAATTTGGTATTTATAAAATGTTAAAAATTTCCATATTTTCTTGCAGTCTTAATTATAGAACAAATTGATGATACAATTAAGGTGGTAGGCAAGCCCATGTTGTTATTGAGGTCAAAAATCGGAATCGAATCTGGGGTTTTAATATTTTCAGATTGCTTAAGATAACCGAAACAGTTGGTACTTGTCAGTGTCCAATCCTATTTTTGAACCTTAAGAACGAGTATAAATAACCTTAAGAAAAGTATAAAGATTTCTTTTACCAAATTACTTATTTTAAAAATAAATTCAGTATATACATATTTCTTTAAAATTTAAATCTTAAAATCCAATTTTCAAGATATAAAGGCAATTGTAAAAAATTCTTTACGGATTCTTCGTTCTGTTCTGATTATTTCTTTAATTCTTATTTTTGGATGGTTAATTTCTTCGATAGCAAGAAATAATATAAACGTTTTGATAACTACAATTACAAATTTTTTGATAACCTTATTTATTCCAAAATCTGATCAACAATTTTCTATAATTACTGGCAATGTTATTTCTTTGACAGTTCCCATTATAACTTGTATTTACATAATTACAGCTGGAATTAATGCCATAATTTTAATTAGTTTCAAGTAGGGAAAATATTTTTATTTATTAATCATCCAAGGGTTTATTATTAAAGGTTTATTATCTATCCAGCAAGTTAATCCTCAAATTATGCCGTTTATTTTAAGGATATATTAAGGAAAAAATTTGCTTTAAATAAGTAAAATACTTAATAATTAACTACTCTAATTTTCATCCATAACCATAAATTTATAAAAAAAATTTTTAATTTATAGCTCAGAATACAGAAAGGCATATAAATCAGTATTTGCCAAATTAATTCCAAAGAACAAAGTGTCACCAAATCAGCCATTGTTTATTAAAAGTGATAAGGGAAACAATAGAAATAATATTAGAAATAATCAACAAACTTGAATTTTTGTAAATTATAAATAATTTAAATGAAATTTTAATAATATTTGTTCTGTGTATTATATGTATTTCATCATTATAAATATTTTTAATAAAATATATAATTTTTAAAAATTTATTTTTTAAACTTTATTAAATTTTTAATTATTTTTACACCCACTTTCTAAAATATAATTCCCTTTTGAGAACATTCTGGCTTCTTGACCTCCAAAATTCTCAAAATTTTCTCCTGAGTTTTTAAAAAAGACTCAATTTTTAGAAAATATAAGAGACTTGAGCGAGAATATATTATTTAAATTTTATTTCTGTATCGTACTTTTATTTTAGATATTTACCCTATGTACTTATAAATTGAACTTTGTATTTCAATTTAATATTTTCTCAAAAGGAAACATGCAATTTCTGTAATTTTACTATCCTTTTAGATTTAAATGTTCAGTTCCTGTCAGTTCAGCATCTCCGACCAATCTTCCACAATTTTTAATGAACATAAATAAAATCTTTGCAGTAACAGTTTAGCTTAAGTTTAGTCGCCTGGCAAGAAACAAACCATGCTCGCTCAATCTTGCTTGACTCTGCTTACAGTTGCCTTATCAAATGATCTATCAGAGCGTAACTTTTGTTCCCCTTTTCTCCTTATAGATCTTACTAAATATTGCTTGTGTATCAGCACATTTGAATAATTTATTTAAATGAAAATTGACATAATTTATAACTGTAAAAAATTATCTTTCCTCTAGGAGTTTATTTTTACCTTCCTATTTATTATAATTATAGGGAAAAAATATCTCAGATTAATTATTCACACAGAATAATTAACTAGATAAATTAAACAAATAAATACAAACACAACTAAATTCTTTATCTGCAAATAAAGAAATGAATGATCACAAGGACATTGAAAAGTGAAATTTCTGCCTACTTTTTATAGGCAAAAATAACAATAATAAAAATGATGCAATGTAAATTACATTGAAAAAAATACACAAAAATATTGTCAAAAAGGGAAAGTGACTCACTGAGTCACCACACAAATATAAATAAAATTTCACAAAAATATAAAAATATCAAAAATATAATAAATCTTTAATTTCGTCATCGACAATAACTAAAAATCTCGATCCATTTAGCACAAAAATTTTTCTATGCAAATTTTGTCGGCATAATTAACAAAAAACACTGGATAATAATTTACATCATGAACATCCGATTTCATTACCACAAAACGATCGTTTCGAATAAACGAATTAAAATTGCGAAAAAAGCGATTTCTTAAGAAAGAATTGGCATTATAATGAACATGATGAAATTCTATATTTATTTGACAAATAATTACTGGAAGTTGATCATATTGTTCTGAAAAATTAAAAGGGTTATAGACCAGGGATGTGCCGAAACAGATTTTGAAACGTATATCCATATTTATTATATTTATAGTCGGCAATTTTAATTTTTGCAGCGGCTGCAAATTTTAATTATTTCATTGTATAACAGTACTACATATTTCCTATTTGTTCCTTTTATTTAGTTCCCTCTTTTCTCCCTCCCTTGTGAAGCAGCTTCTTAGAAACATTTCGTCAAGTAGTACTAATCATAATAAGATTTACAAAACTCAACCTGCAAGGAGTTGAAAAATAGGAAATTCACTTCCTTCGACATCAATAGTAAGCAAGTCAATTACTGATTCAGCATTGTAATAGAGAAAGAAATCAAAAAATCCGATTGATAGTTCACTGAATGATTGGTTGAATTCACTTTTTCCTAGGATAAAAATAATTATAAAGCAGTCGAATCTCCCTCTAAAGTCCTCCACGACACATTCCAAATAGGGAACATAAGGGAAGTTATAATTTTTAGTTATTTACCCAATTCAGCCCTTTGGAGTGACGTTAGTGAGAGATTCGACAAAACGCTCTTTCCTAGAATAATTAAGATTTAATTGTTCGATATATCTCGATATAGGTACTTAAAAATTTGTAGTATATAATTTTCTAGCCTTCACTATTCCATATACTAACTGGTCCAGCATATGCAGTATAGCTATCTTCAGCAGTAATCACTTTTTTTACGAAAGTCCCATTAAGTTTGCTTTCTACCAAATCCTCATTAACCTCAGAAACTGGATCTAATGCTAAAAATTTGCATTGAGGATAAATTTGTTTAAGTTCCAATTCTGCTTCCACAGTTTGTCCAACTCCTTTTAAATAAATTAATGGATTTGTGGAGAATAAAGAATATATTGTTGAAATATACTTCGTAAATTCGAATGCTTGATAACTTTAAAACTCATAGGTAGAGATAAGTTATCGGACTTTTCTAATTTCTTGCTTCGTTCCAAGGAATTTTTGTGATAACATAATTAAGCCTATTTTCAATGTTAAAACCATGAAAAATTTGATTTTTTCCAAGAAACAAGCAAATATTTTTATTAATTATTGCCAAAACAAGGTGAAAAAGTTGACGATTTTAGAAAAGATTGTATATTTGTTTTCATAAAAAGTTCGAAAAAATTTTTTTGAAAAAAATTTTATTATAAAATTTTTTTTAATTCTAGATTGGAATTGCATTTTCAATATTTGGTCATTCATTAGAACATTAAGAAATTAAAAAATTTTAGGGGGGCCATAGTTTTGTTACACACTGTACCTAAAGTAACTACATTGCATTCTGTATTTGAGGTAGAATTTCTAAACTTTAAGAAGTATTTCTTTTCGGCAGAATCTGCTTGTAAGCCAACAGGTTTAAGATCATTATAGTGTTCTCCCCAAATATTCTGGATTTAAATTTTAACAGTTAGTAAATAATATAATTTTGTGTTAATTGTTATCTCTGGATAATTCGTTGATTTTTCAAATTTCATCATGAATTGATATTATCAAAATTTTCATTTTTACTACGTTATTATATTTTGATTTATCTTTCCGAAAAGTATTTAGTATGGGGGTTTCTTACCCTCACTTGTCTTGATTAATCATATTTTTAGACATAACATAATGCATTTCAAAAATTATCAAGAGAAAAGCATAATTGATAAACCTTGCCTATTTTAGTATATCTGTTTACGTTTTACCGATATTTAACATTCTGTTTTGTTTTCGTGTTTTTAGGCTAAAACACCGATTCTAACGTTGGTTAACCCAGTTTGAGTAGCCTACATTAAAATTAAAAAGTGTGAATTGGCATTAAAGTGAATTGGCATATTTTTTATTGTTGCATCATAGTCTGTTATGTTAGTTTTATTGTTTCGAATCATGACAATCCCTAGTTTTTGTTTATTTAAGGCATTCAAAAATTTTGATGTTCTGACCAAGCAATGTTTATTTATTTGATTAAATATTAATTGTGTATTAGTCTTTATATACTTTTTAAATGGTATATACAATATTAATAATATTACTGCCACGATTAGGATAATAAATCTCTTTTTGATTGTAGTCATATTTAATACAAAAATTTATCATCTATAGGTATAAAAGCTTCAAGTGAAAGGTAAAATAGCAGTTAAGGGATTCGTATTTGGAGTAATTATCAAGTTAAAGAGAAATAATTGGCAAGGAATAGAAAGGAGTATAAATATACAGAGAAACTCCTACAGAATTTCAACGAAAATTCTGCCTGGAATACATAGCAATAAACTTAAGCTTTGGAAGAAATTAATTGTCTGTGAATTTCTTAGATTTTGTTAAGAAAGTTTAAGCACACCCAAATTTTTCTAAAAGCGATAAAAAAATATTCTGAAACATTATATTTATTAATGTTTAGGACCACTGTTAATGTAGGAAAAAAATAAAACATTTAATGTTTAGGGATCGTAAATTTTTAGAAAAATTTGGAGGTGCTTAAACTTTCTTAGGAGTGTATGTCTAAAATATTTTAATCTTATTTTTGACAATGAATTTTCATCCTGAGTAATATAAGCTTACTGATTTTATAAATAAATAAAATGTTGCGGATAAAGCGGATATACTAGATAGATAAAAATCTTTTTTAAATTCTTGTTTATTTATTAAATATTTATGCTTAATTATAGAAAATAATAAAAGGGAAATAAATACAGTATGCATGCTTTACTTTTTTATCTACAAAAAATATAATTTTGATTTAAACACACAACATATAGATGGATTTGCACAGTAATTAGTAGAGTGTCCGAGACTCTTGGTCTTGGTCTTGGAACCAAGACTTTTCTTGGTTTTTTTTTTCGGTCTTGGTCTTGGGGTGTTTGTCTTGGTCTTGTCTTGGTTTTATTTTTTGGTCTTGGTTTTATGGCCTTTTTGAACCTAGTGCTTGGCCATCCAAAATCCTCAAAATTTTCGCATGCGGCGCAGAAAATGGAAGAAATCTGGCTTCTTGAGTCCCAAAATTCAAAAAATTTTCGCCTGCGGCGCTGAAAAAGTGAATTTTTTTCGCATACGGCCTTCCAAAATTCTCAAAATTTTTGCGTGCGGCGCAGGAAAAGGAAGATTTTTGGCTTCTCGGCCTTCATAATTCCCAAAATTTTCGCCTGCGGCGCTGGAAAATGAAGAATTCTGGCTTCTTGGCCTTCCAAAATTTAAAAATTTTCGCATGCGCGCAAAAAGATAGGGATAAAATAGAGGATCGATATCAGCAGCGACCATCACCTAATCACCCAGGCCCCCCAACTTCATACTATTCCTTTTGATCCCTCATAATCCACTTAAATTCCCCTTTAAACCTCGATTCCTCCTTAATCCAAGGGCGTAGCCAGGGGGTCGATTTCGAATGGGGGGGGGGGGGCTAACGTTGGGTATCACCAAAATTTTGGCTTTACCTTGGCGTTCCAGACGTAAAATCCCACGACATCCCTTATATTTCACTAAATCCCACGGCAATCCCTCTTAATCCTTTGATATCACTAATATCCCGTTAATCCACCCAAATCCTCTGAAATAATAACCTATTATTGATTTTCCACACGAATAAATTCCCCGAATTCGCATAAATTTTTCGAAATTATAGATAATTGTGCTGAAGTTGACTGTGATCGTATCAAAATAACAAAAAATAAACCAAAAATTTGACCTATGGGATTTAAAGATTTGGTCTTGATTTTTGGTCTTGAGTCTTGGAGTTTTGGTCTTGGTCTTGAGTCTTGGTCTTGGAAAAAATTTTGTCTTGGGTCTTGAGTCTTGGAAAAATTTTGGTCTCGGACAGCTCTAGTAATTAGCAAGTTTACAAATGAAAGATTTTAATGATAGGTTATTTTGCAATTTTACTGTTTGTTGATATCAGAATTTGTATCATGCGTAACGAAATAATTAATTTAACTTTTATGTATTAACGTCATCATAATTTATTTAATTTTATGAATATATTATTTAGTAAAGTACAATTAATTGAATTAACAAATATTTTTTAAATTAATTATTTAAATTTTGACATTTTAAATATAATAAACATGTTTACTTGAAAGAATATACACCTGCCAATTTTTAAAAATTTTTATGTTTGACGGCATAAATTGTTACTTTAGAATTTATTAAAAAATTATTTACATATAAATATCTAAGAAATTCATTTAATTTCCAAAAGGTTATCTAAAGCGTTTAACATTAGATTTAAATGAAAATATTATAACAAACATGTTTATCTTTAAAAAATCTACACCTGCCAATTTTTAAAAATTTTTTTATAAAATTTATTTTAAAGTATAAATTGTCAATTTTACACTTTATTTAATTATTATTTCACAGAAAAACTACGAATTCCTTTTAATTTTTTAATTAAATTATTTAAGACGTACTAGGTATGAATAAAATAAACCCTTTAAAGATAATTTTATTATAATAATATAATATTTTTAATTTAAGATATATTTTTTTTAATTAAAATGAGTTTAAATAACAATTTATCTGCATCATTGTCAACATATTTACAAAATGGAGATATTTGTAATTATTTAAATATAACAACAACGACTAAAATTGACATTAATAATTTAGTCAATAAATTAACTTTATTAGATTCTTTAAATAATATAACAATTTTTGATTTTTTATTTCTGAATATAAATCGTCAATTAATTGTTGCTGAATGTTCATATAAATCGTATTTCAAATTAATATCTGTAAGTTTATTACCTATGCAAAATAAATATTTTTTAAATTTTAGTCTCTTCAATACAACATTTTTTTACAAAGTTCACTAAATAATGGAATTTGGAGTACAAAATTTATTAATATTGTTGTTCCATCTATTTTTGCAATTATTTCTATTTTATTAAATACTAGTTTAATATTTGTCTCTTTCAAAAAATTAAAAGTAAAAAAATTATTTAAATAATTATCAAATTAAAAAATATTTTAGTTGAATATCAGAAAAATTTAGGTGACTGTTCCAAATCCAACTCGGGTGCAATACTTGATTGACAAAGATCCCATCTATTTCATTATATACATAACAAATTTAGAAAAAATAATAACACAATTTTCCCGTCTATATCAAGCTTCTAATTTATTAAGCAATAATTTTAATTAAATCGAAGAAGGTAATTAAAATCAGTAGTGTGAGGTTGAGATTTTTACGGGGCTTTGAATTTTTTGAATTTCATTGCCATATGGAAAAGCTAAATAATTCACATTTAAATAATTTATTTAACATATTTAATCTTTAAATAAATTTTCAGTCCAATTTATTACTTCCATTTGATTCTTTTTGTCAAATATTTGCTCTAACTCCATTTATTATTAATTTTATTTGTTTCTTATTTGGTATTACAACAATTAATTATAAAATATGTTTTTGGATATCTTTAATATCAACTATTGGGTCTTATTCTTCTTTTTTGGCTATTTTCTTTCTTTCTCTTGAAAGAATGTTGATTGTTATATTTCCTTTAAGGTTTTTTCATAAATTATTTTATGAGGATTATGAATAGGGTTATACCCCGTCACCGAAAGTCGGGAATTTGAGTTAGATTTTACCACACTTTATTCTAAGCCAGTGTTAGATTCGAATCCAAATTCGAGGTTGAGACTTATTTTATAGTTGTTTAACGTTCTTAGTTTAATGAGAAAGAATTTAAACTTTATATAGTGCCACGGGGAAATACCTCCCCGAAAGTGTTTCCCCGTGGCACTACCCTCTCCCCCATTTTGGGGAAATACTCACTTATGAATAAGAAATATGCCATTCATGCCTTACATGAGTATACGACAACGAAAATAAATCTTTTTTAACTAATTTTATTACTATTTTATCAGAATGCATGTAATTCCTGATTCCACAATGTTTCGTTCATATATAATAATTTATGGAATTTGTTTATTTTTTGGTGGAATTATTTCTTATTTTCAATTTAATTTTATAACAACATTTAATGCACCTTTTGACAAGTAAAATAATAAATTCAAAACAAATTTTGTTTTTAATCTTTCCAGTCTGCTTTACTGTAATTCAGGACTATATTCTGATTTATTAAATAATTATTACAGCAAAATAATTATTTTACTTTCTCTTTTCCATTATTTTATAATATTTTGTAAAATTATTTGGTCTTCATTTGGAAAAAAATATTTTAAGAAAAAAAATCAAATTTCTCCGAATAATGATCGTCCAGAAAAAGGTTACGTTAGTAAAGTTGTCAGCTTGAGGAAAAAATTTGCGCTTATAATTTTTTGCGCTTATAACCCCTTGTATCCCCCGATTAAAATTTTTCAATTTTTGAGTTTTGTGTTTTTTGCGTTATGCGTTGATTTTTGGCCTTGCTTTTTTACTTATTTTGAAAGTTTCTTTTGCGCCCTCCCTTGTTTGGTAGAAATGAAAAAATGAGTAAATATGCGTTACAAAATCGAAATATTACCGTTTGCTGAAATTTCGGCTCTAGAAATTACACAGCCAATTCTTAGGAGATCCTGAATATCGAGTTAATAATTTGGGTGATAACGAATTATGACCGTAAAGGAATGGTACTTTGAGCTCTCGGTCTCGATCTCGGTGTTTTAGTCTCGGAAAAAGAGACTAAATTTACACCCCTAATAAGGGACATTTTTTGAATTGTACTTTCACATTAAAATTTTTAAAGAAAATGAACATGGCTTAAAACCTTACAAAATACAAGAAAGTTTTATGCAAGAAGGTATAAAATATTAGGGGTATCAATGGATTTGTCGGATATCGGAGCTTATGGGGATTTGAAAGGCTATAGAGGTGGATTAAAGTTATGAGGGATATCTGAGGATTTGAAAGGATTAAAGTAAACATGAAAGGACTTGTGAGTGGCATCGAGGGATGAAGAATATATCGTTCGATTTGGAGGGATATCGAGGGAAATAGGGAGATTCAAAGCGATTAATGGGAATAGCGGATTAAGGTGGATATCGGTAGATTTAGAAGGAGTAAAGTTATATTGTGGATGTGAGGATTCAAGGAATTTGGGGGATTATGAAGGATATATAGGGTATAGCAAGTAATATTCCTTTTAATCTCTTGGTCTCGACGCTCGGTCTCGACCCGGGACTCGGTCTCGGTGTTGATTTCCGGTCTCGGTCTCGACTCTCGGGTTTTTTTAACTCCCGACCATCACTAGTAAATGGCAAGTTAGAAGGATCAAAATTAGAAAGGAGGCCTTCTAACTTGACATTTATTTAAAATTTGTGTGGGAAAAACCTATTCACTATTAAAAAAGGAAAATTAATCTGAAACTCAAATAGGGGTGGGGTGGAATATTAATAAAGTACTCTGAATCATCTGCGAATGTTTTTTAAATGTTTAATTTTTGATAAATTAAAAAATAATTTTTAAGATATAAAGGCAATTATGAAAAATTCTTCTCGAATCCTTCGTTCTGTTTTGATTATTTTCTTAGTTATTATTTTTGGATGGTTAATTTCTTCTATTGGAAGAAATTATGTATTGACTATAATATTATACATTGCCTCTAATTTGATTAGCTTATTTATTCCAAAATCTAATCAACAATTTTCTATAATTATCAGCAATATTATGACTATGTCAGCTGTGATTATAACTTGTATTTACATAATTACAGCTGGAATTAATGCCTTAATTTTGGTCATTTGCAAGTATATGAATTTTAAATATAATTAATTTACTCATTAGTAAACTGGTTTAAAATAAATAAATATTATGCATATTTTTATCCATAAAGCTTTAATTTTTCAATCTAAATTTTTTTAAATTTATAGCTCAGAATACAGAAATGCATATAAATTATTATTTGGCAAATTAATTCCAAAGAACAAAGTGTCACCAAACCAGCCACTGTTTATCAAAAGTGATAAAGGAAACAATAAGAATAATAATAACTTAAATAATAAACAGACTTGAATTTAGAAGAATTTTTAAAAGACTAACAAAATTTATTTTAGAAGTGTTTTGTCTCGTTACTTTTAATATCATATTTTTAATACATACTACTACATATTCAAATTCAAATATATAATTTTATGAAAATTTGATAAATCCAGTCAAATATAAATATTTTTGGCATAACTAAATTTAAAGCTTAGAAAAGGAGATAAATCGGCAAAGAAATTGATAGACATAGATGAGACATTGAGATGCCTCAAAAAGTCAGACAAATAAAACTAGCTATTAAACATATTCAAAAAAATTTATCAAATAATTTTAAAAAACAATAATTAATTCAAAATATCAATTATTATTATTAAATAGTTAACGTTTAAATTAATCATTAAATATCAATATAATTAAATTAATTGCCATGTCTGAGTGCTGTGATAAGCTTGATATCCATCATTCTGTTTGCATATACTTAAGGCTTTGAAGATTAGTTCACGATTTTGTGTTGTATCTAAATTATCTTTTTTTGTTAAGAGTTGATTTTTTCCCTCAAGAGTTGATTTTTCGGCTTGGTGACTATTTTTTCAAACACTAATAATTTGGTCCCGGGCACGCTTTAATGAAGTTTTAAGATTCTCATTTATTTTTTATATTTTCCGCCTAATAATTCTTCAAAATTGACCAAAAAGAATAATCCAAAGGATTAAAATCTGGTGAAATCTGTTGAAGGATTAAGATATGTTGACTGACCTCTTTTATTTTTTTGAAGTTAAATATATAAGTAAAATTAAAGTAAAGCAAATTAATCATAAACACATAAATATCGGCCTTGGACAAGACTGGGCACTTTAAATATGGAATTTTAATCACAAATTAGGAATTTTAATCACAATTCTTCAGAGACAATACCAAAACCTATTTAATTTGTTTTTTTGAATTTATACTTACAAACATCAATTGTGAGACCTTGTCAATTTTATGTTTATCAAATTAGAATCATTATCATGTTTAACGAAATATATAATTTAATTTTTATATAACGTCAACATAATTTATTTAATTTTATGAATATTTTATTTAAAAAGTACTTCTGATATAATTAAGAATATTTTTTAAATTAATTATTTAAATTTTGACATTTAAATATAATAAACATGTTTATTTGAAAGAATATACACCTGCCAATTTTTAAAAATTTTTAAGTTCAACGGCATAAATTGTTACTTTAGACTTTATTAAAAAATTATTTACATATAAATATATAAAAAATTCATTTAATTTCCAGAAGGTTATCTACAGCTCTTAACGTTAGATTTAAATGAAAATATTATAACAAACATGTTTATCTTTAAAAAATCTACACCTGCCAATTTTTAAAAATTTTTTTATAATTTATGTTAAAGTATAAAATGTCACTTTTACACTTTATTTAATTTTTATTTTATAGAAAAACTAAGAATTCCTTTTCATTTTTTAATCAAGTTATTTAAAACGTACTAAGTATAAATAAATAAAACAAACCCTTTAAAGATAATATTATTATAATAATATAATATTTATAATTTAAGATATAATTTTTAAAAAATTAAAATGAATTTAAATAACAATTTATCTGCATCATTGTCAACATATCTACAAAATGGAGATATTTGTAATTATTTAAATATAACAAACCCGTCTAAAGTTGATCCTAATAATTTAACATTAAAATTAGATTTATTAGATTCTTTAAATAATAAAACAATTTTTGATTTTTTATTTATAAATATAAATCGTCAATTAATTGTTGCTGAATGTTCATATAAATATTATTTAAAATACTTAGCTGTAAGTTAATTTATTTGCTTAATTGTAACTAAATAAAATTTTCTCATTTATTTTAGTCTCCTCAATACAACAATCTTTTGCAAAATTCATTAAATATAGGAGTTTGGAGTACAAAATTTCCTAATATTATTGTTCCAGCTATTTTTGCTATTATTTCTACTTTATTAAATATTAGTTTAATATTTGTCTCTTTTAAAAAATTAAAAGTAAAAATATTTTATTATGTTTAGTTTAATTGAAATTCAGAAAAATAGGGACCTAATACATACCTGTAAATGGCCTTTCGAAAAAAATTTCTGATTTTAGTATTTGTTTTGGCACAATAATACCACAATAGTTGCCTCTATTAATCAATTAATTAAGCCATAATTTTTATTCTGCCGAAGAAAATTAATGAAAATTATAAATATGAGCTTGGGCATTTTGCTGTGTAACAAGCTAGAAATAATTAGTTATTACATGAAAACCTAGTAGTTTAATTAACATCTTTAAATTTCAGTCCAATTTATTACTTCCATTTGATTCTTTTTGTCAAATATTTGCTCTAACTCCATTTATTATTAATTTTATTTGTTTCTTATTTGGTATTACAACAATTAATTATAAAATATGTTTTTGGATATCTTTAATATCCACTATTGGGTCTTATTCTTCTTTTTTGGCTATTTTCTTTCTTTCTCTTGAAAGAATGTTGATTGTTTTATTTCCTTTAAGGTTTTTGAAATTATTTAATATGGCTTATGAAAAGGTTGTGCCGTTCCTGAAAGTAGGGGAATTTGAGTTTCCTTTGCTGCCTGCCAGAGTCGGGTTGGAACAGTTAGAGGTGTCGAAATAGGAAGATGGAAAATATATATGGGTAAAAATATATATCGGAACTGGCCCAAAGATCGGAACTCGGAAATCAAAATTTTTTTGGAAATCGGAAGGAAAAAACGCCGGAAATGGGATATAAAATTTTTATTTTCAAAACTGAATTAATATAGAAAATTCTGTCGCCAGTAAATCTTCGTATATATTATGTGCTTGTCACATAGTGGGATTAAGGACGATATCGGGGGATGTAAGAGGACATCGAGGGATCAAGTAGTCATATTCCCATTAACCCCTCTAATAACCTCTCCTTTAATTCCTCCCGATGTTACTCAAAGTCCACCTTAATCTATGCAAATGCTCAGCAGATGTCCTCTGCTGCCTGCCCGGAAGTATTTAACCGTGCCCTCCCCCCCCCCTCCCCCAATCGGGGAACAACAAACTTATGGATTATCAAATATGACATTTCATGTCTTACATGAGGATACGACAAAAGGAAATCTTTTTAACCAACATTATTTATTTTACCAGAATGCATGTAATTCCTGATTCCACAATGTTTCGTTCATATATAATAATTTATGGAATTTGTTTATTTTTTGGAGGAATTATTTCTTATTTTCAATTTAATATTATATCAACATTAAATTTAGCTTTTGACAAGTAAAATAATAAATTAAAATCATATCTTGTTTTAATCTTTTCAGTTTGCTTTACTGTAATTCCGGATTATATTCTGATTTATTAAATAATTATTATGCCGTAACAATTATTTTACTTTCTCTTTTCAATTATTTTATAATATTTTGTAAAATTATTTGGTCTTCCTTTGGGAAAAAATATTTTAAGACAAAAAATAAAATTTCACCTAATAATGATCGTCCAGAGAAAGGTTATAATTAATATGTTAAATTAATTTATTTATATAGTAGATATAGGTAAACTGCTCCTCAAAAGTATATGTGACCCCTCTTTTTCAGAAATTTTTTCATTTGCAGTGAATTTCAGTCCAATTTATTACTTAATATTTATTACAAAAAATGAGTAAAAAACAACACCGAAATATAAAAATAGTAAAACAAGACCTAAATATTACCATTTTCTAAATTTCGGCTTTAGAGGTTGTATCCTAAATTCTTATGAGATCCTTAATATTGAGTTAATAATTTGGGTGATAACGAATTCTGACCGGAAGTAAATCTGAATTATCTACGAATGTTTTCTAAATGTTTAATTTTTGATAAATTAAAAAATAATTTTTAATATATAAAGGCAATTATGAAAAATTCTTCTCGAATCCTTCGTTCTGTTTTGATTATTTTCTTAGTTATTATTTTTGGATGGTTAATTTCTTCTATTGGAAGAAATTATGTATTGGCTATAATATTATACATTGCCTCTAATTTGATTAGCCCATTTATTCCAAAATCTGATCAACAATTTTCTATAATTATCAGCAATATTATGAGTATGTCAGTTGTGATAATAATTTGTATTTACATAATTACAGCTGGAATTAATGCCATAATTTTGGTCATTTGCAAGTATATGAATTTTAATATAATTAATATACTCATTAGCAAACTATTTAAAATAGTCATAAACATTGCCTGTTTTTATCCATAAAGCTTCAATTCTTTAATCTAAATTTTTTTTAATTTATAGTTCAGAATACAGAAATGCATATAAATCATTATTTGGCAAATTAATTCCGAAGAACAAAGTATCTCCAAACCAGCCACTGTTTATTAAAAGTGATAAGGGGAAAAATAAAAATAATAATAATTTAAATAATCAACAAACTTGAATTTAAAAGAATTTTTAAAAGATTAACGAAATTTAGTTTAGAAATATTTGCTTCATTATTTTTAATATCATATTATTAATAATATATGTAGTATACATATTCAAATATATAATTTTTGTAAATTTAATAATACTAGTTAAAGAAATTTTGCATAACTAAATTTAATTTTTAATAACAACTGCAGAAAAGATGAGATAAATCGGCAAGGAAATTAGTTGTCAAAATTTAAAAGATTTTTAATATATCTTTTAAATTTTTGAACAATTTTTGTTCTATTTGGTACACTCCAAGTCTTAATCCAAATGTTATCCATAAAGTTAAATGAACAACTAAATTTTCTCAAAGGTTTAAATGTTTTCTTGTATAGTTTAAGCAGCACCTAATTAGTATTGCATCCCGAAAGTTCGGGCAGATATGTGCTTACGATGAGATACTGAGATAGATGCCTCAAATAGATGCCTCTAATGCCTCAAACAAATAAAAAAAGCTATTAAACATATTCAAAAAAATTTACCGAATAATTTAAAAAACGAAAATTAAATCAAAATATCAATTATCATTAATAAATAGTAAACGTTTAAATTAATCATTAAATATTAATAATTATAAATTAGTGTTTTCACCAACTCTCAACTATTGTTTTGCACATTTTTTCTTATTTTTCATACTCATCTACGCTGCCCTGGAACAATATCACAAACTTCAACAGGAAAATACATATGTTGTAATTTATGCTGGACGCGAACACAAGGAAGATTGGGAAATCTTAAATGCTTCTTGTATTGTTTAATAAAATGTTGAGCAACTGAGCGTTGCGATGTCTGAGTGCTGTGATAAGCTTGATATGGAAATCTGAAAAATTAAAATAAATTTGTTTAGAAGTTGAGCTTATTAGGTTCCTATTTTTAACTCAATATGAGCTGAAAATTTTTTAATATTATATTAAAGAAATGTCTTGAAAAAAACTATGCCATTATTTGGAAAATTAAATGAATTTCTATAATAATATAAAATCATGACTTCATAAAAAAGATTAAACACTGAATAAAACTGTTATTTAGTCAGAAGATCTTTAGATATTTCAACGATCAAGAAAGAGCTATACTTTACCTCTATTTGAAACTCGATTTGTCAAAATCTTCTATTTATTATCTCAGGGGATATTTTAATTGCCCACAAAATTGAAATATTTATGTATATTTTTCAAATTAAGAAAATTTTGGATAGTTGAAAAAGACACAATATATCGCGCATATTATTATTTTCGGGATTGTCCTCAGGATACCATTCCGCGAAGGTTTTTGGAAAAATCATGAAACACGACGAGTTTCCCAACCTCGAATAAAGATCAGAATGAACGCAATTGTGATTTTCAAAATGCTAAAACACAATAACAACGCAAGACCAAAAATCAAACAAACGCAGCTTATTTCCTAAATAAAACGTAAATAATGCATTCTGATACGGCCTCTGATACAGATTTTATTTATATAATACCAGCTTTGATTATCTACTTTTAATAATATAAAAATTTAATTACGTTAATTTTTGAGCCGATAAACGTGGAACTTCGATAACACAATATTCTTTTCCATTTGGTCCAAAATGAGTAATTTTAATTATAACTCCATCAATTCCTTTAGAAAAATCCTCATATTGTTTATCAGTAATAGTAGTATATACCGGAGTTTTAAAACATTTTTTGACAAAAATATTTTAAAACCCCAGTATAAATAAATACTTTTCAAAAATAGGTTAAGAACATTTCGTTCCCATGTCTTATAAAAACTAATGTAAAATTAAAAATTTATTCGATAAACCAAAACCCATAGGGCCAAGTTAAAATGAAAAAGGCAGATAAGTTAAGAAATATGAAATTTTTAGTAATTTTTATATTTAGTATTATTTTTTGGCATTTTGTATTTTTTTGTTTTTTTTTTGTATTTTATATTTTTTATTATGTTTTTTTGTATTTTTTATTTTTAAAAATTTTTATGTATAATACAAGTTTATATCCTATATGGGTATAAGCTTACGACCTAGGTAAAATGTAAGTTTTGCCGATTCAATGACAAATGATTTTACAGCAACAACAATATCTGAGCATGTATCTTTTACAAATAGCCAAGCTGAAGTAAATACACTTGGTTCGTGGTACACTACTGTAAATGTCGGTTTGTATACCTGTTTCCATTCTTTTTTTTTCTCATCGTAAATAAACCATACATGACCAGACGGGGTCCAAGTTATATTTTTAAAATTTGGTTGAGGGGGTAAATGTAAAACATGCTGGAAACTGCTCGGTTTGGGCGTTCTTCGAAATAAGGATACTTTAGCTTCCTCAACTTTCCATATTCTTCGATATTCACAGTACACATACCCAAAAATAAAAATAAAAATAATTTTATTAAACATTTTTTATTAACAATTATGAGAAAATAAAACATATCACTTATATATTTTCATAGACTTTCGGATTGTTCTACTGCTTCCAATACATCTATACATTCAATTGGGTAAAAATATTGATGTCGTCTTCCTCCCGCAACACAAATAAGTGGTAATTGCGGATACGCAATATCAATTCGATGTCGAACATAAAAATATTGTCTAATTGTAACACGTAAGTATCCACGTAGAGCAAATATCTGATCGGCACCCATTTTCGTTAACTTGCTTGGATATATTTCCATCTGTTGATGCTTTAGATGATTTGTGAGTAGAGCTTTCTTTCTAGGTTCAGTAAAATTTCTTTGACCAATTCCTGAAATGGCAACATCATCATTGGTCATACTAGTAAGAGTCTGCAAGTAATTGATATTTTCATTATATTTTTTCCGTAGTTCGCGATGAAGTGATTCTGGGGCACATCCTCCATTGAAACGACAAAGTATTTGAATAAGAGGTGTTAATTGAACTTGAGGTGAAGAACTTATTGGTTCAGACATGTTGTCGCTAGTACGCATTTTTTAAAATAGCAAACTATCTTATAATAAATAACTATGCCTCTTATATACCAAGAGGGCCTTTAGCAAATCGAATATTTGTCATCCCATCCTTTCCCTTCTTACGGATATTTGTATGAAGTTTGAATAATAAAGCCAGGATAAATAATAAACCCAAATCTAAAATATATGCTATTATAAGAAGAATATCTTTGTTTGGAGTTATAGCAGGACCAATAGAAAGTGCATGCCCCGCGTCAATAGCAAAACAAGCATTTACATTCGGAGGAAAAGGTCCATGTAAAGGAAATAGAATATTACTGTCATTTTGGGATAATATTACACAAAATAGTGAAAATAGTATTAAGGTTGAATATATCATTTTAGTAGCTAAATTAAAATACGTATTAAAACTTATCTTATATACGAAAGGCGCTGAATAAATCGTCTTAAAAAGGCATCACGGGCTTCTGGGGGAATCGAATGTAATTTTTGTAATGTTGAAGAAAAATTGTTTTTTGAACGCAATACAAGAAAACATATACAATAATGGCCACAAGTATCTGACAAAGGGGATTGCAAAGAAAATTTATTCTGTTTTACTTTAGAAAAATTTCCAAGCATAGATTGTCTCATGTCACAATTTGGTTCTTCTGCAAACGAGTCAAAGTATTCCAGCGTACTAGAACTATCCGAATTACAAGCAATCCAATGTTCACCAACTGTCCCTTTGCGCATATTATTTACAATAAAACAAAAAGGCTTTGTCCGTTTCACATTTGGGATATTATCAGAAGAAAAGACACCAAGAAACTTATTTTTTAGAGGTTTATATTTTTTAATTAGATTTTCGATTTGTAGAGAATTCATATCAGACAGATCCATCAGTACTTAACACACGATCTGCATTTATGGACATTATTGCATCGAATTCACCCATGATTATCATTTCATATCCTTCATCCTTTACTGGCTGATTGAACAAGCAACGAACCGTTGTTGTTCCTTGTCTAATAAGTTCCAGTCCGTTAGTGTCTTCAAGTGTTGAAGTCATAGGTATAACAAAGAAACAAGAAGATTGTGAAAATTCTTTCATCCCTATACTTAAAGTTCTTTGATCAGAATTTGGCCAAGCATCTAAGTCCATACCTACATACATATCTACAAAAGCACGCACAAAGCTGTCATTCGAAAAATCAAGATCATAAGGTACCGCGGGAAACTGGAAGCCGCCAAATTCTGCTGAAACAGTTCGCAGGTTCGCATGCTCAAAAGTGAACGGTGACAACGCCGTATTTCCAGTATATGCAGGCGAGCTTACAAAACAAATAACTAACCTTCTCGGACAAGTACTTGTGAACGCGGCATGTGTAATTTCCTGGCGACCTTTTCCAAGAAAAACGCTCCTAATTTCAATCTTTCTATAGGCATATTTTGCAGGCGACTGTTCTAAATGTCTAGCAATAGCATTATTTAGTGACATACTTAAATCAACTTGTTTAACAAAAATTCTCATATCATGGAGTCGTAGGCGGTATGTGTTTGTATTATTTAATAATTCTTCACCAGCTTTTTTGCGATATTTTGGAGCATGAATAAGAAATTCATCGGTATTTCTGTAAAATGTCCAAATCACATCACTATTAGGTATTAAAAGCTGATTTTGTCTTGCCATATCATAGTCCAAATGGGAGAGTAATCTGCAAGTCTGACCTTTAGCAAATCGTGAGGCTCGTGATTTAAATCCTGAACCTTCAGAATCATTCTTATCAACAGCATCTTTATAATAAAGTGCTGCTTCATAAAGACCTTTGCTGACCTCCCGATCTGCACTAAGTTCATGAAGAAGTAGACATCTGTATGCATAATGGATTCCTGAGTCATAGCATTGAATGCCATTAATAGACAGAGTTAAACGGCGAATCCATGTTAACCCTAAATATTGAGCAACACTCGTAAAACTATCACCAGCGAAATTTCCTGACAAGTCTTTAACAATTGGAACCCATTCACCAGTTGCATCAACCTTACGTTCAAGTGATAACACAAGACTCAGATATGTTTTACTTAAATCAAGGTAAAGGGAGTCACCAAAATAGCGAAAAATAAACGGACCTGCAGATTGATTAAGAGCATTGAGTGGAAGCAATTCTTTATACGCCGAACGCTGAATACCAACATTTGTTGACGGTATAGAGAAGAAGGTAAGGCGATTATCAACCCCTTCAGTACTGTCTTTGTCAATTTTTTTTATAGTCGTCATTTTGATTATTGGATAATAATAAGCTAATACTTATATACTCAGATATCATCAAAGCTTAGTTGGTCTCTATATCGTCTACGTTTCTTTCCTAAATTATCTATAATAACATTCTGTTTTTTCTTTCGTCTTCTTTTGCCTTTACCACATTGCTCAAGTTTTTTCCCTACTTTTTGAAGACCTTCGCTTCCATGCTGTTTCAATGCTTCACTAACTGAGCGACCTTGTGAAACATCTTCGAGAATATTTTTTCCAACATTTACAGCTTCATTTCCTGCAGTTGTGGCTATATTTTTAACAATAGGCATTAAAAAACGCCCTACAGCCCCAAGTACACCAAATCCTCTTTGATACCTTGTTCCTTGGAAATAACGATTATCTTCAAGTAATCTTCCTCCTCCGTCTTGAGCACTCAAAAATGGCTCCCAGTCAATTTTATCTAGGTCTAAACTAACGTGTGTCATGCTTTAAAATAGTGAGCGTTGAAAGTGTAATGTTAATATACAAGTTCCCCAATGGAATTTTACTAGCTTTCCAGTTAAGGTTCGAATTTCGATAGTAATGTCTGGATGGCGTTTACCTAGTAAACGATGATGATGTTCGGTCATATATACTTCTGATATACTTTCTCCAGGTCCACCCGATACATTAACAACACGTAATAAAGGTGCAGTCACATTTCCTATTATACTATTTTCCACAAGTTTAGGTGCGTAAACTAAAAATTGACGAACACCTCCAGATATATCAGGCATATATTTTGCGACTTGTCCACTATGAACTTTCTCAGAATCGAAACCAAGAGTATAAGCTAATTGACGACTTAATTTAATAAATTGAACATTTCCTTGTAGGAAGACATGGAAACGTTTATGCAGTTTATCGTATAGTATGGAAACCCACTGATATTTTGGATCGGCGAGTTGTATATTGGAGAAATTAAGAAGCATTTTTAAATATTCAGGAGGATAAGCATATTCAGCTAGATGTATTTTCTTCGGCTCCGAATCATTTAACACTTCAGATTCTTTTTCCTGATGAACTTTTTGTTGATGAACATTTTCTTGATGTGGAAGTTCTTTTTCTTTGGTTTTATCTTCAACATGCCTACCTCCATCCCCAAAGAAGCTTTTCCAAAAGGAAGGACGTTCAGGAGGGTCAGCAATTAACATTTCAGGACGCGGGAGCTCAGGCAGCGAGCCTAGATCCTCAGGTCGAATTTCTTCTTGCTCTGGTTCTTCTTCAATTGAGGGAAGATTACTCACTTTTTCAGAAGGAGTCCATGCCACCTCCTTATTAATTAGTGATGGAGATAACTGTGGCTTTCCTAAGCCTTCTTTTTCAGGGGACCATGGTTCTACAGCGTCTTCTTCATTTATTGTTGGTAATGCATGCGAAACATTATCTTCAAGATTGTCAATTGAATGTGGTACAGGCTCTTCTAAGGGGGGAGTCCAGGGCTCTTCATCTTCATCAATAACTCCTGGAAATTCCTGAATCTTTTCTTTAAAAGATTCTACATGCTCCTCAGTGACTTCTTGTTCAATTTCCTCACGAGGTTCTATAGTTTTCTCATCTTCGTCTGTCGTAGACTCTTGAACATTTTCCAATATTTCTTCAGAAGTCTCTTCAGGCGTTTCAGTGACCTTTTCATTTATTGTTTCATGTTCCTCACGGGATTCAATATTTTCATCTTCTTTTATGATTGTAGAATTATCTTCATCCTTTTCTTGCGTATTTTCATCATTTTCTTCAGGAGTGTCAGCGACTGCTTGCTCATGTTCCTCATGAGGTTCAATATTTTCATCTTCTACTATAGTCGAAGGATCTTCATCCTTTTCTTGCGTATCTTCAGATTGCTCTTCAGCGACTTCATCGGTTGATTCAGCTTTATCCTCAATATTTTCCTCTTCATGTGTAGAAGGCTCTTTAGCATTTTCTTGCGTATCTTCAGATGTTCCTTGAGGTTCTTCAAAGTCTTCTTGTTCATGTTCTTCGTCAGCATTTTCTTCTTCTGCATGTGCTGAAGGTTCTTCATCCTCTTCATACTTATTTTCAGATGGCTCTTCAGCGACTTTATCTATTGACCCAGCTTCTTCCTCCATATTTTCCTCTTCGTGTGGCTCTTTAGCATTTTCTTGCTTATCTTCAGAGGGTTCTTTAGGCTCTTCTTCATTTATTGATTCATGTTCGCCTTTATTTTCACTATTTTCCTCTTTATGTGTCGAAGACTCTTCAGAATCAGGAGTTGTTATTTTTGATGATGAGGTTTCATCATCTTGTTTCGAAAGTTCAGCCTCAACTTTACTTAAAATTTCTTCCGATAATATTTTTTGTCCTGCTATAGCTTCATCAACTTGATTAGCTAATTCCTTAACCTTTTGTTCTGAGGCCTTAGCACGATCTGCAGCTTTTCGTGCCTCAGTAACATCGCCTCGTGACTCTGAATTTTTAGTTTCTTTTTGTGCTTCTGAGACCCTATCTTTTGCCTCTAAACATTCTTGTATCCATTTGTCTATTTCATTTCTTCGACCAACCAATAATTTTAATTGTGCTATAACCCATTTTATAATAGTTGCAGGTATTTTTCTCTTAGGTATTACTCCAGCTGTTACCTCTGCATCTATTAATGCATACTTATAACGAGTATCTTCCCAATATTTCTGATTAAGTTCTTTATTTAGTTGTGATTGTTGCTTTGCCAATTCTTCACTATTAGTCAATGATCTTGTAGCTGCACGAACAGCCATATCTATTAAAGTTTTTTGTTCATCTGTTAGGGTTGGCAAAGTATCAGAAAGAGGTGTTATCTTTCCGTCTAAAGGAGTTTTGTCCTTTTGCTTTTCAGTGTCTTGTTGTGTATCATCAAATTTTTCTTCAGAAGCTACTGGAGCTCCAGTAGGGGCATCTGATACAGGAGACTTCGGGATAGGAGGATCATTAGCTATAGAGCTATCAGATTTAGTGGAACTTTCTGTTTTTCCATTATGTAGGTTTTTAATTGTACTCTGAGAAAGAGCAGGCGTATCTGTTTCAGGATTTTCATCAGCATTATCAACTAAACTTGCTTCTTGTAAAGGATTTTCAGATTTAGGCGCGGAAGGTGATTCAAAACGTTTAATTGCATTAATTATTATATCTTTTTGCTCAGCTTGCGGCTTTAATCGAACAGTTTCAACAGAGCTGTCCGGAACCGAAGATAGAACTGGAAGTTTTGCCCCCTTAATTTCTTTATTTAAATATTGTATGAATTTATAAGCACGATCCTTTGGCATATCGAAGTAACCTTCCGTTTCTAATTGTTGAATGAAACTCTCATACTCAGCAGCAGGCAATATTGTTTCTTGTTCAACTTCGTGCTGTGTTTGTGGAGTAGATTCACGTGTTTCTTCCATAGGAGTAACATTCGAGTGTTCTTCTTCAGTTTGATTGGCTGAGGGAGGATTAGTAAATTCATCAAGTGCCTGTTTGATCCGCTCTATTTGATCCTGATTTGGAGTGAAACGAACCATTGCTATACCATCTACTTCATGAGGCCTTATAGGAGGCAAACGAATTCCTTGTTTCCCTAAAAATTTCATGAAATTAAATGCAATTTCCTTTGATAAATCGAAATAACCATTTTTAACTAATTGTTCGCCTATAGTCTCAACAGCTCGTCTTCTACGTAAATTCCCATAAATTCTTTTTTTATTCTCTTCGAGTCTCATTTCCTCTCGCTCGCGATCCAATTCCTTTTTCCAAGCATCAAGCAAAACAGCATTTATGACCTCTTCCAATGCCTCCTCTGAGGCGAAAGACAAATCTGGAAGTTCGATACGAACAGATAGAAGTTCCTTTCCATATCGGCGATAAATTGTAATAGATTCCTGCTCATCGGAATCTCCAAGTAAAGAGAATGAAAATGGGTAAATAATGTTTGAAAGTGCAACAGTCCAGCTTGAATCTAACTCGAGAGTATCAGGCATTCTTACTGTGAATTTTGAAGTAGTATTTCCTTCAACATCGCCAGAATTCGAAGGTAAGACAACATAAAATGAATCCATTGTCAATGTCTAACTATATCGCTGTCGTTTACCCAACTGTTATGAATATCTTTATAACCAACCCAACGCACAAAGTGTTGCTTTATCCCTGTACGTGTTGTACGAGTCTTTAAAATTTCGGCAATACGATGTGTAGTATCCTCTTGTGTAGGCACCAACTCTTCTCTATAGAATATTCCTTCAATTAGGTTGTCTTCAAAATCTTTTAACCTATATGTTATAGGAGTACGTGTGTCGTTCGTTGTATGTACAAGAAAAAGTTCGTCAGTATAGTTAGGTAAATATCCTTTTTCAAATTTACCCTTTTCTTTTGAAATGCGGACAACTTGTCCAGGCTCGAGTTTAGAAGTTATTTTAATAGTTGTACCATTACCCTTATATAGCCTCTCAAATAATTTTCGAGAATTCTTAAAAGTAACTGAATTTGGTGTAACACCTGTAACACGGTTTACGCTAGAATTTATTCCAGAAACAATTTTCTGAATAGCCTCAACCCACCGCAGTGTGTTTTTTTCACTGAAATATCGATATAATCTTTCCTTTATTGTACGATTTGCCCTTTCTGCCATTGAAGCATGTACATCAGGACTATAAACTACACGCTTATCAATATCCTTTGATCTAAAATAATCCCTCATTTTTTTAGCTTCAAATTCTAATCCGCGATCAGTGTATAGTTTATGAGGCAAGATACCATTAGAAAGTTTGAAAATTTTTTCAAATGCCTCAATCATATCTTCTGATCTCTTTGTCTTGACCGGCGCAGCAAAAATCATTCGACTTAGAACATCAATACATACTAAAAGGTACCTGTTACTATCATTATGTTTAGCTATCTGATCAAATATTGCTAAATCTGCTTGCCAATCAGTATGAAGACCACTCGGACGTGTTACTAGCCTTGGAAAATTTTTTCTGGAGGGCCTATGCATCGTATACACTCTTTGCTTGTGCAAAAAATTATAAACATCTTGAAATTTAGTCTTCGGATATTTGCGTCTCGTTTCTTCATAAACGCGATGTATTCCTGCATAGGAAGCAGGAGAATTTAGCGAATAATATATTTTTGATAAATAGTTATCTAAAGCTTTTCCCATATTTGAGGAATAAATTTATTTTTCTTTTTTATAGGCAAGACTTTTACCAAGACTCTTTTCTTTCTTTTCCCGCTACCGGATTGACTTCCAGAACTTTCCTCAATACTGCTTTCTCCTTGCGTCTCCTTAATCATTTCTTTTACTAAAGGGTCTTTGGACAATCGATTAAATAGAAAACTAAAACCTTTAGGAGGTGATGCTATATCTCCTTGTACATATTCGAGCACTTCGGTGAAATTACTATTCTTCACAATTCTTCCTTTGACATTAGATTCAAAGCTTCCATTCTTATGTATTCTAAATTTATCCGCATTATCTTTGACATAATTTTCCAGTTCCTTAGAATATTTCTTTGAAATAACACCATTAAAAGGTGTTGTTTTTCTTCTTTTCATTAGTTTTGCTGATGTAAATTCTGAATCTGTTTGATATTCTGAACTTGAGTGTACAGGCATTAACTGTACTTTAGGGGCTGCAGTTTCCTTTAGGTAAGGAGCAACTTCTGTAGCTCTCGCTGTTTCGTCGATAATAACCTTTTGAGGTCTATTTTCTAATTCATGTTTGAGTTGTCTTCTTTTTTTATATAACCAGTTATATTTTTGGGCCTTTACATCTTCACTTAAAGTTGGATCAGTAAGAGTCTGTTTAATTTTTGAGTCGGTTTGTACCTTTTCATTTTGAAGAAAATCTCCGCCTTTAATCAAGTTTAGTAGTGCAAGATATTCACTTTCAGGAACCATAATCATTTTCTTTGTATGTTTCATTCTTGTGTGAATCTATGAATGATATGTTCAGCTAAAGCTCCAAGAACGGGTACGAGTATAGCTGCTAGAGCGGCACTACCTCCTTGTTGTATTCGATTTCTGGCGCTTTTTTCTGTACGTGTTCTAGCGATAGCTCTATAGAAATCAGCAAATTGAGTTAATTTTTTGCGCTGTCTTCTATTTAATATAAAATTATTTTTTAAAATATTAGCACAAATTTCCACTATTGCTAATATTTGATCCGCACTGGCTGAAAGAATTAAGGCGTTCTTCTTCTTATCTGAGGATGTTTTAGCTAAGCGCTGTAAAAATTCAAAATTTTCTTTAACGTATGGACTATAGTTATACATTTTTTATAATTAATAGTTTTTAGAGCACTTATATATTATAGAGGCAAATATATAGTCTGTTTTTCACCTGGAAATATTTTAGTAGAAAGACGTAAATTTTCTTCCGTACTTGGATGCATGTTAATTAGCAAATATGAAAATTGCTCAGAAGTAGCATCGCGATAAGCCTCAAGAAAATAGTTTAACATTTTTGGAAAAAGTTGGGATCCTAGTGTGCGTACCTGGAGCAGTCCTTGAGGATTTTTGGTTAAAAGAATATAGTGTGCATTTGCTCGTGCTGTCTTGATATCTCGCCCATAAAGAGATTGAGTTACAAATATTACACTTACACCCCAATTATGCGACCCCCTAGTAAAAAGTAAATCTAAAAATTCAACTGGAATATTTAGCATCAAATCATCAAGGACTAATAATTGGTGCTGTTTAATCAGCTCAACTTCTGGAACACCGTTATAGGTTGTAATTCCCATCTCTTTTAGCTTAAATATATTTTCGTTCATTTCACCAAAACAATATAATATTTTATTTGGCACAGGTTCAACTAATTGTTCACAATTTGCAAGAAATTTCATAAGCCATTGGGTTTTCCCGCTGCCTGTGGCACCGGAAATAACCATAGTGAAAGGAGCTTTGAACATTTTTATATAAGAAATACATTTAGATTTTCATTTATATATTACAGATGTTTCCCAAAGCAATTATACAAAATGTTGTTTCGACAGCACAATTACTTGATAAAAATAATAAATTCGATCTATATACAATTTCAGCTATTATTAAAAATTCAAAATATTCTCCAGAACGTTTCTCAGCACTTATAATTAAAGTTGAACAACCCATTAGGTCTACAGCTCTAGTATTCTCTAACGGAAAGATTGTATGTGTTGGAACAAAATCTGTTCAGGACTCGCAGATTGCGATACGAAATTATGTTCAAATCATAACATCTGCAAGCTGTTTACCAATAGAAATACGTGCATTTAAAATACAAAATGTTGTGTCATCATTTTCATTTCCAGGACATCTTAACTTACCAGGTAACTGTTTTATAGTATACTGAATTTTGTTTAAGCCTTGTATGATACTATGAGGATTGCCCCACCAACTTGGCTCGCTCGACATATTTCTTACAACCCAGAATTTTTCCCTGGAATGTGCTTGAGGATTAAGGAGTTACGTTCTGTTATTATAATCTTTACATCTGGAAAGTGTATAATTACAGGTGCACGGACGGAAGATGAAATTTATATTGTTCAAAATAAAGTTTACAATTCAATTTTAATGTTTCTGAAAAACTAATAAATACTTGTATTAATTTCGCTTCTTAATTCCATTAAAAGCTTGCCAAGTATATTATCACCTTCCCATTGGCTTGGGTCTTTAAGTCGAGCACTTTTTGGACTTACGCCGCTGCTCCAATGTAGTTCAGATGCTGAAGCCTGAGTAATTAGACCATCCCCTGTGGCACGTAACTGATTGAATAATTGCGTGTTCTGTGTGAATTTCGCCCAGAGGCCAGTGTACATGACCTGATAATAAAGTCGAAATTAGCAAAATAAAAATTTTTACTTTATCTCGAACAGAATTCCATTCCTCATGGTTATATCCACGGATACGTTTGCCAATTCGTTTAATAGCTAGAGGATTATCTAGCATTAAAACTTGGCCAGCAATTTCCAAATCTCCGAAAAAGCGCGCTTTCTGCCAAATAAAGTATTGTTCAATCGAGCTAAATGTTCTTCCAAGCATTGTAAAATTGGCTTTAAATCTGTTATCGAAGCCAAAACGTTGAGAATAGAATACAAATATATTTTGTTGTTGATCGCCAAGAATTTCTTCTGGAGGATACGATTTTGCCTCGTGCTTTAAATGTAATCGCTCAAGAATACTTGTTGCCGTTTCTAAAAAATTTGAAATTAATCAATAGTTTACCGATTACCTATTTTATTATCACTGATCATGCTGTCTTTGAATATTTATTAAATAGATTAAAACAAATTTAAAAAATATATAAGTTGATTGAACAATTATTTACATTTTTTTAAATTAATATATTTATTCAAAAATAATCATTTATAGGATCATTAATAGGGTTTCCTCTGTACCCATAAGGGTAGCAGTCAAAATTTGCATCGACGATTCCTTTATCATAGATGGGAGTGTAGCGTCTATATAAATTATATATTTGTAAATATTCAAATTATACCTAATTTGGGACTGGCTTATGACTTGGCCTTTGCGCCAGCTAGGTTGAAAATGAGTCCTCTCCAGTACAACAGGATCTTGCTTTTCTCCATACGCTTCTACCATTCTCTTAAAATAGCTACAGAATCAAAGATTAATAATATAATACCCTAAAATGATTGTAATCCAATGGAGTGTCAACTTGATCCCAGCATCCACGGCACTTGACAATGTATTTTATCTCCCCACTTTCTCTATGTTTCATTTTCATTGCATACTAAAATTCATATATAAATACGGAAATTTTTAAACCTGTTTACATCCACCGGTATAGAAGGACATAATTAACCAATCTTCGTATTCACGACTCATCTTTCCAAGCATATCGCCAACACGAAACGGTGGTTTCTTATCAATTTTATGCAAATAGAAACAGCTATCGGTATCCGTATATAATAATTTGCAGTCTTTTTCGTTAACAATATTATCCATGTATTCGTAAAGCATCACACGCGCAGTAGCAGTAGTAATTAGCGCTAATACAATGTTGTATTTGTCGTGTGGTCGAACAAATTCTCGTCGACTTTTGTAAGGGACAGCGTACAAATCTGGCGTCAACATTTCGATTGCGCCTATTTCCAACTTTGGATCATTAAGAACATTATGAAGTTTAGCAGGAGAGCTTGTTATGCAATCTTTGGTCAAATTACAACGAAGTGCCCACCGCCCCCACCTAAATCATGAATTATAACTTATGATATTTCATACATTGAATTATTGCATGTTTTTGCTAAGTATCGCAATCCTTCGTTCTTGGCAATTCGTGAAGGCTCAAGTTTAATACCATATTCTTTTTGATTTCGTTCTATAAAATCCTTTTTGAGCTTTTCTTCTAAATCAGGATTTTCGGGTTTCAGGACACTACTCGGCCAGCCGCTAGCCTTAACAAAAAATGTTGAATACTAACAAAATTTTAACCTCAATTTTTAATCTCATCATGTCCTGAACATAAGGACGTAACAGAGTATTAGACCATTCATTCCAATTATAGATGCTATAAACTTTTGTAACGCGATACCCTTTTTTCAATGCAAGTTCGAGTTCAACAGTACATGTAGTGCTTACAAATCCTCTTTGCTTATCGTTGTGGGCGCACCATATTCTGCCAATCTCTCGGCTATATTTATGTTCATTTCGCTTTGGCACACCTGGTTCCATTTCGATTGCACAGCGATGGCATAAATGGAATATCTTTTGAATATATTAGGCAATATCAAAAAATAACTCACTAATTTGCCATTTATTCTTTCAGGTATCACAGGTAAGTACAGGTCCTCGGGTGGAATGATGAATACTTTAAATATCCCTCTATAAGGACGCAAATCCTGAGGCATAGTCCAATTTACTTCTAGATTAATATCAAGAACCTCAGGGTGTCCTAATAATTTTTTTAGTTTTAGAAAATATTTAAAAAATTACCAATAGGATAAAATGCATAGAAGTTCACTGCTGGATATAGACTAACCACGTCAAAACAAGAAATTTCATATTCATCAATATCTTCCAGATTACACTTTAAAGATAAGGGGCCTGTTCTTCCACCTAAAGTATCTTGAATAATTTATACTTGAAATTAAAAACCATGGAAAGCATCTCTAGGAAATAAAGGCCCACTGTCAGACAACTGAGCAAAGAAAAGTGCCATCTGTGGATCATCTTCTAAAGCCTTATTTGCTTCGCACTCCCAAAATGTATATGTACATATACCTAGCTCTTTCAACAAATTAATTCTTTCTTCTAATTTATCTTTATTATACAGAGCTGTTTTGCCATTTAAACAGATTTCATGTTGACGATAGAGACTACATTGAAGAAAATTATTTAAAAACTGTTTTTTTACCATTCATGTCCGTGCCAGGCGCATCCGAGAAACTCTATTGCTATATCATTTCCGCCGTTATTTCCCTTGATGTAGCCGTCAAGACGTAATACACTTCCATTTGAAGCAAAAACTCTATGCTCGCCTTCTGCACATTCTTGATGTTGTATGTGAAGTCCTGTTTTATGTTCTAACCACTTAATAAATTTCAAAGCGATTGTAGATTGATTAGAATCTCTGTGGTATCCATTGTCAGGTATAATACCGATTTGGTTACTTTTTAAATAGTTTATGCCTGAATATAATTTGTCTGTTTATAATATTTTTTTATTTACAAAAATGACGGAGACAAGCACTAGCCAAAGTCATAGAAGACACAAGGACATCATCCTGTTTAGAAGGCTCTGGAGCAAGTTCAAAAAATAACATCTGAAGTTTCACAAGAGCATATGCAAGTATACGTACGTCTTGTTCACAGTATTCAACAATTTTTTCACTAAGGCAGAACGGCTCGTTTTTATTTAATAGGTACCATTCTTCAAAATCCTTTCTTCTTTGCTTTCCCATAGAATTGGGGTAGTAATGTTCTTTATCAGGTAATCCGTTAAGTTGGATATGCATATTCTTGTTAAAGTTCCATCCATGTGGAAAGAAAGATTTGCCTCCTTCGTCGATTTCTAGACCAAGAGCTTTTGGTAACTGATCTAATTTGAGCATCATCCAGTTAAATGAATCGCGAAAAGATATATATGGACAAATTCCTTTTTTCTTCTTTAGTAGAACCTCGTAAAGTTTATTGCCTGTTCTTGTAATGTTAGGCTCACATCCAAAATGTTTTATTAATTCACCCAATAACAAATGCATGTCATAGCGGCTAAAAACAAATAATAAATTTGCTTTTAAGAAATCTCACCCTCCATAATGAGAAATAGCATATGTACGACCAATCCTATCTTTTCCAAGTCCGAAAATTAACCATTGAAGAAATTTACGCAGCGGATTATCATACTGTGCCCCTGTCCAGCTTTGCATCCTTTTCAGGCCTGGAGTACATGTTCTACATGTTCTCGTAATTTCTTCCATCCAATTCCCATTTCTCATACATGTTGAGCAAAACAATATTGCCTAAATTTTTTATGTTATATACTATAAAGCTTTTACCGAAACACAATTCACGTGGTGAAATCGATAATTTTCGGCTAAATTTTGAAATTCATCTGTTCTTCCTCTACCATGAGTTAAGAGTTCACATTCAAAATCAAATACAACCTAAAAATTTATTTGATTTTTAAAGCTTAGTCTATACCATAAGATAATTGTGCTTTTGTTTAGGAGCAATTGGCTGTACAAAGCAATACTCTTCTTTTCTATGCCAGGAACGACAGAGCGAACAAAAGCGTATATAACAGCTGTGCACTTCATTAGTTTTTACCCGATAAATTTGACCACATTCCTTGCATCTATTTTAAAAATATTTTTTATCTACTAATTAATTAAACCTTTTGAATATTCTACAAATTGCACCCAAATGTTGTCTATAACAGTTGGGATTACGGAACAGATTTGAACATTTTGAACAATATAATTCAAAGCCGTCTATTTGTTTACAAGGAAAATCCGCTCCCATTCCACAGCAACGTGGGCATTTTGCCGAACATGTTTGACGATGTTCATTTCTTTCGTGGTAGGTAGTTTCACATTCAAGACAATAATATAAATCTTTGCCAAAAAGCGAATTAAGTTTTCTAATGCCATAGTAATGACCATCCTTTAAGTATAAGGAAATATCTTTCTTTGCTCTATCAGTTCCTTTCCAAATCGGACGAGCTTGACCATTTTCACCAAAAATAGATAGCCTATAATGTCCAGGAAATCGCTCATCCAAAAATTTTTGAATCAATGGAACATGTTCTTCCACGCTATAATGTTGTAAATTGGAAGAATATCTGATTCCTTGTTTTTTAAATTGAATAAGCATATCTTTGATCAAATTGCAACGATATAGCCTAGCACGCGCTCCTTTTCCGTGAACAAGCCTTTGGAATTTAACATTTTCTTTTGTTGTTTTATCCAAATTGATATATCTCATTGTAAGCTGAACAGCTAATAGAAGGCAATGATTTTTGAAAGATTCACCGAGATCCTCATTTCGAACCTTAATTTTAAAAATTATTTTATAAATAGATATAAACCTCTATAAGATTGTTAACATCTATGCCTTGAAAAATATTACGCCCTTTTCTACCGCTTCCACTTTGACTTTGTTGTACCAAAGCAAGAGCTTCTTCATGTGACGGCCCCATAACGATCTTAGAAAAAAATGTTTTTTTTCTGAATTATAAAAATGCCTCAATATGTAGCGGCTGACTAATGAGTGATGGTCTTCCCATTCGTTTTCCACTTTGATCTACAGAGTCAAACTGTTCCATGACAACTTGTGGCGTGTTTTGCGCCAAACCTCTATACGGAATTTGAATAGGCTTTTCCAGTACTGCGCTTCTAATTATTATTGAACATTTTTCAGATTTTGCACCATAAGACTTATCTGCTTTTGAAATGAAGTAGTCAATTAAATCCTCCAAAAGTTGATCTGTTCCTTCAGGGGCATCTTCTATGTTTTTTACAGTGAACACATTCCTGACGAACTTTAAATTAGAATAAGATTTAGCAATACCTGAAAACACCGATTTTGAATCTAGTACTGTTTATAGTCTCGGATGCATCTTCAATATAAAAATGTTTAGCTGAATATTTTCCAAAATTTCTAGAATGGGACCGCATCTAAATGCTATAACAAAAAGAAATATTAAGTTATTAGATATTAATGCTCAAACATTTTTTAAATAATACTAATATACTGAAAATTTATTCTTCAATGATTTTTATATTTAAAAATTCCGTGTCGATAAATTTTACTATTCGATAGTATTTTCAGCTTTATCAGCGACTGGTACAACTTGTTCTTCAGAAATTGCATCGGTTTGTACTTGTTTGTCCTCCTTGCTGGGTTGAATCGTGTCCGTATGAGCTCTCATAAATATTATTGGCGAATCTGAATTTTTTAATAATTAAATAATGTTTTTGTTAAACCTTCTCTAGCAATAGGTCCATGGATGCTCGCGTGTTTATTGAAAATTTTGATAGCCATCTCCAAATCAATTTTTGACCAGAATTTGCTAAACGGATTATGAAGCTCAAGATATAACTCTTCCTTGACGACTTCAGTAATTGCCTAAATTTCATTTGATAAGTTATAGAAAAGTTTTTTTAAAAATACAATTTTTGCTAAGGCATTCCTCTCTCTAAGTAGATGTTCATGCACCTGACTCTTCGAAAGCGGATAACGTTGTTCGTGAAATTGCATGAAAGCCTCATATAGCTCATTCTTTAGCGTTTCATCATCTTGTCGCACATATTCCAAAGTATTTAGTTGGCGTGAAAAACGAATAACGCTTTCTTTGAGACCATCAATTGCTTGTTCATACATTTCTTGATCCATCTTAAAATAAAAATAGCTTAAATTTTTAATTAAATATTACCTTTATTTAAAAAATTAGAGCGATTGCTTAAATTAATCTTAAATTTACAAATTGAATAAAAATTAAAAAATATGTAAATCGACATAGCGATTTAAGATTAGATTGTTTTTTGTGATACTACTTTTATTCTAAAATTAATTTATTTAAGGATTAATATCATCATTATAATCGTTGTCAACTTTTCAGTTTTTGTTAACATTGTTGTAAGTTTTTTGTTGATGGTCTATGTTTGCCGAGGAGCAAACAGAGCAAACCTTAATTAAAATAATTAGTTTCGATTAATTTTTATAATACCAAGAAGCTAAGCTCAAATTTTTCGCAACTCTTCTGCAGAAAAAGATCAGTGGCCATCTTCTTTGTAAGTTCTCGACATTGTGAGCACTAAAATAATTTTTGAAATAATATATAATAATTATACCTGGTGCAGTATCCAACAATATTTAACCAAGTTTAACAATTTTTTCTCTTTTCCTTTTGTAATGCCCGCTCCTCGAGAAAATTTCAATACTTTCTTATCTTAAAATATAATTATCTTAATATCTATTCAACAAAATACCGTTATTTAGGCTAGACGACTGAGCAGCAGATATTAAATTATTTGATGTATTACCTGAAAAATTAGAATTATAAAAAAATTAATTCTCACCAAAATATCCGTTGTAGTGCATTGCTAACGATATATTCTTGTCCAGATCTTCCGCGCATAATTCTATAGTTATAATGGACAATCCTTCATGACCAATTTTGAATAAAAAATATTCCCTCTTCTTTTGATGGTTGCGACAAGATTCGCATTGATATACGAATATACCAGAACGAGGGTCCTTCAGAATTTGGGCTCGGTTAAGTAATGCTTCAGGCACAACGAGTTTCTTTCGTAATTTTCCTAAAATTGTTTTAATTTATAAAAAATTTAAAAAGTACGATCTAGACGCATCTGTTTATATTCTTCCTCATTTTCTCCTAAATCTATTTCCTCATCTGAGTCCGGATCACTTGACTCATCCTCTTCCTCTTCCATTTGATAATTGAGAATTGCCTGATGCAATTCTTCTTCATCTTGTTTT